>CM044905.1:91694897-91852786 GCA_024500145.1 Gentiana dahurica var. dahurica
TATCGAGGTGCGTAACCCGGTATCGTCAGGGATCGAACCCTGGACCTCTCACTTAGGCCAGGGTAAAACCCAGGTGGCTAACCACCTGGGATGAGCCATATGCTCAAAAGAAAACGTGCTTGCATCGTTTGTTTAGCATATACACATATAGTTTCTTAAACCTCACAATGTCTAACATAACATGTGTTTATCATTTTAACATGTCCGTATTGACTTAATATAGTATGCTGCCTTTTAAATTGCCTAAACTGTGTTTATCATTTGAACATTTCCACACTTATATGGGGTGAGCATTCACTTAATATAGTATGATGTTTTATAAGGGACACAACTTGAAATGAATTTGGATGGTGTAATGTCTCAAAATATGTGTCCGGTAGAGTTAAATTGAATCATAAATGACCCAGTTAGCTTGTAAAGTCCTACGTCCGTAAATTAAGTAAATGTTCACCCTCATATAAGTGTGAGACATAAATATTTTGTCAACTCGAGTTAGCCCGTTTAGACCAAGTGAGAATGTCGGCTTAAGCAGTTGACCAGACCATTTATGACTCATTTAGCACAACCAGGACCGGGGTCTGGGGGCGTTACATAACTGTTTCTCGTTTGTTCTAAAAGGGGCAAACCTGAGTTAACAAAACATTTATACACGTCTCACACTTATATAAGGATGAGAATTTTTACCACTTCAACTATGTTGGACATTACATTCTCCCCTTATAAGTAATTGGCATCTGATATTTAGATATTACGTAAACCTTTGAAAGTAAATCTATCATTTTCCCTAAAATAACTTCGTCTCACTTATATAAGGATGTGAATTTATACCACTTCAACTATGTAGGACATTACATTCCCCTCTTATAAGTAATTTGCATCTGATATTTAAATAATCTTTGAAAGATACCCTCTTATAACTAATTGGCATCTGACACTACATTCCCCTCTTATAATTAATCTTTGAAAGTAAATCTATCATTTCCCATATAATAACCTCTTGAGGTTCAATACGTAAATCGCCTGAAATTATTAGGTATGCAAGGAGAGGAATTATAGTGAAACATGTATTTTAGAAAGATACCAAATGAAATGTTGTGGTTAAATATTGTCGAGTTTTCCCTCAAATAATATTGTCATGTTTTTCACACATAACAAAGATGTATACGTGTGACATGGATGTCACATTTTTACTTAGTATCAATCTGAAATACATGTCGTACGATCACTCTTCTTTATCACTCTAAAGTATTCAACTTTCAATGAGATTATTTTATGCTATATATCTACTTAGTTGTTCTCAATCACGAGCCAATGAATTATAATATAACTTAAAGCATAAGCCACACAAAGTAGCATTCATGAACCTAATGAGCTGTCTTAATTTATGCATTGGAATCTTTACTTTCATTATCATAGATTATACATATGTAATTATATATTTAAAGATAAAAATTGTTGGTGGTTGGTGTTCCTACAATTTATTTATTTTTTAGAAGGTGAAATAAAAATATTAACGCATATCACTTTATATAATAAGGTGAATACCAATTAAGGTTATTAGCTATATATAGTCACACATGATAATGTTTCACAAATTTAATTGACAGTCCACTTTAAGATATATGGTAACTTATTCAATTATGGGTTAATATTATAAAGCCCCAATATATATACATATTTCTTTTTTTTATTATTAGATTAAGTTATAACTTAGGGGGAATGAGGGAGAAGGACAAAAATATTTCATCAATTAAGTAGAAGGACAATCTTTTGAAACTTTTGCATAAAGGACAAAACTATTTATCCACTATCGAAATTCACTTGTGTTTGAAATTCACTGTTTAAATTCACTGCCGAAATTCACTGTTGAAATTCACTAATTTTCAAAATTCATTGTCGGGATTCACTGATTTTCGAGATTCACTGTCAAAATTCACTGTCGAAATTCACTGATTTCGGAATTCACTAGGGAGATTCACTGATTTTCGGGATTCACTGTTTGTCCTTCTCGCTATAAAAATTATGCAGTTGTCCTTCTCCCTATAAAAAATATGTAGTTGTCCTGTTGCTTAATAATATTTCAGATTGTGTCCTTATCCCTAATTTTCCATATAACTTATATAGTTGGATCATATATCAATGGATTATTAATTAATGTATGACTTCACATTAATTCTATAATCTTATGATTTGTATATATAATAAAAATACATATATAAATGATAAAAGATAGGGTATCCTCTCCGACATTAAACTTGCGTGCGACAAACTACTAGTTTTGACACGACAATGTTGAGTGGATTGACAATTGCCCAAGTAGTGCCGTCCTTCATGAAAACGTGAAGAATGAGCCGTTATCGAGCTAAAACGAATCGAGTAAATATTGTTTAATTTTGGTTTGATTAGGTTACGTGTTTATTTGTAATTGTTCGTTTAATAAACAAATGAAAAATATATGTTCAAGTTGTAACGCCCGGAACTCTAGGTCTCGCGGCGTTACACGTGGCATGATGTATTTCGTAACTGCTTAGTTCCGCTTGTTAATTCCCTACCGGAGGATTTTGGCTCTAACTGTCTCCCACGATTTGACTCTCGGTTTCATTTAATAGTGGATTACGATAACACCAGGAACGCCACAAAATCCTAGGCCTAGCAGCGCTACATGAGACATAATGGATCTGTTAAGTATATAGATCATTTGCCATCGCTAGCCCTAAAATGGTTAAACCAAATTACCACATCCATTATATCTCGGCCTCATATCTTGATAATCTTTCTACCACTTTTTCAATGTGGATATTATATTCTTCCGCTCTTAAAAAGATGACTTCCTTGCCGGTACTCTACCAGAGGATTATAGAAGTGACCCTCATCGTCTCTCGCGGTGTAAACTTCATTGCATCTGTTAGTCGGCTCTGTTACCATTTGTAACACCTCATAACTCTAGGCTAGCGGCGTTACCTGAGTCATAATGGATCGAGGAACTACTTGGTCACATTGTCCTCGCTTGCCTTAATTGGTTAACTCAAATTTACTAAGAGCACTCGCATCAGTGTCTCTTAACAGATTCTATATTTTACAGACTCCAACACCATTTTTATTTGGTTTACAAAATCTCTACACATAGTCAATCGCATCGTAATTTCTACTGTACAACATTAAATTAACTACAAACCATAAAAAATGAGACATTTTTTCAAAAACAAACACACAAACATATATATATATATAATTTATTGTCTATTATTACGGTGATAAATATTTATATTAGACAAATATTACTTTGTATTGCTCTTCTAAATATTTATAGAAAATCCATACAATGAAATATGTGTCAAAAACAAATTTTTGTCACTCTAAAACTTGAATCTTTAAATCTTTCAGATTGCAGTAGATATAAAGTATGGTGTTCAGAATTTGTTGAATATAGATCTTGTTACCAGATTCTAATAAAGCTGTATTTTAGATGAATCTGGAGAGCTAGAATCTGTAAAATACAGATTTACCATATTTATTTATCTCAGGCATATATCTTGATAATCTTTCCCCCACTTTTTCAATAAGAATATTACATTCTCCCACTTCTTATGGACCAACGTCCTCTCCAGTACACTACCAGGGGATTCTAGAGGTGGCCCTCACCGTCTCTCACAATGTAGTGACACTTAGTTACATCTGGTAGTCGGTTCCGATACCACGTGTAACGCCCATGACTCTACCGGCACTACACGAGCCATAATGAATCTGGTAACTACTTAGGCCTTCGTCCTCGTATGGCCTAATATGGTTAAACCTAGCTACAAAATCCATTATATTTCAATCTTATATAATAATAATCTTTCTCACTTTTTTAATGTGAGGTATTACACAAAATTGGTTCGTTTAATAAACGAACCAAAAATTATGTTTAAGCTCATCTAGTTAAAAATACAAATTGTTTAAATTCGTGCTCGAGTTTGACTTGTTAAAGTATAAAAAATCAATTCCAAATGCATAAATTAAAATTATAAAACAATAGTAAAACATATATATAGTACAAAATGTATTAGAAAAACCCTATAAATTAATATTCTATAAATTTACTCCGTAGTATGAAAGAAATTAGGGTAAATCGGATGTTAGGGATATCAAATGAGTAAATGTGATGCATCAAACTCATCTAGTTTCACGTGGTAAAAATACATAGTTATGAATTTAATGGGACACAAACTCATCTAGTTTCATGTGGTATATCACATCTATGATCTATCTGTTTTGATATAACTCTCATGCATGTATCTACTGCCCTATAACTCTTCTTATTATTGGCTATATATGAAGCTTTTCATCCCCTGGATATGGCCTAGTGGTAAGCTGTTGGGGTGGTATAATGTCACGCTGGACCGAAAGCTGGAGTGTGAAGGTTCGAGTTCCGTAAAGGGCCGGCCCCTTTCGGTAAGCGGAAAAAATAGCAAGCCTCTTCGCCGAGCTTCTAGCTAGGTCCCTGAAGGGACGAGGGGACCCTTCCGTTTAAGGTTTAACCGTTATATATGAAGCTTTTCCTTTGCCCCTAAGCTCTATAACTACAGTCTCAATGACAAATACTTTTACCAATTTTATTCCCATCCAATTGAGAAAGTAGTACACATTCATTTCTAATTTCTTTAATGTAATAAATGCTAGGAAAGAACAGCCTTTCATGAGTCTAGTCCTTACGTCATACTAAATTAAGAAAACATTATCTAACATTTAGAAGGTCAATAGGATGACTTTATTGGTGTATCCAATTTTAATTACTGTGATAATACATCTTTATTAAGAGGTCAGACAGTCCAGACACACAAACTCCAAGTATTCAAACATCTCACAAATGTCCTACTGAAGACGAGGAGAAATAAGGTTGGTTATATGAGATAAGGCTGAGTCAAGTTCAAATAACAAAGACGTGTTGAGTGATTGATGTGCCAAGGGCTATGAGTTTGAAATAGGATGGACTCTATCTCAATAAAATGCAAAAGCACAGATAAAAACAGATACGGCTCAAATTTCAAATAAGGCAGAAGATCAACTTATCCCAACTCCTAAATTAGGGATTACGTCGAACTCTTTTCAAATTCATTGTTTAATTTTTCAAATTGATTAGTTATCTGCACTTAGGTTATTATCTCTTTATCTTTTGCACTGTATAAATAAAGGGAAATGGTGTAATCGTTGAATACAAGATCAATAACAAGACCTCTTACCTTTTGCTTGTTTTTCCTTTCTTCCATAGCCCCTTTTTTTGCTTCTGCGTTACACCCCCGGTTTTTCTCATGGTATCAGAGCGAAACCTTGTCTAAAACATCTCTGCATTCAAACCAAATCCGACAAAAAAAAAAATCAACTACAAACAAACACTCAATACACTAAAACTCACATATCAATCTCACAGGCAAAAAAATCAAACAGCAAAGCAAATACAGCACACACACAAAACAGATAGTGCATCTGTTCAAAATCACCAACACACCACAAAAAGTCATATCTGCAGAAACAAATCTCACAATGGCAATACTATCTCTTAATGTCAGCAGTTTTGTCACACTAAATTAAAACTCACTCAATCCAATTACCCACTATGGAGGGAACAAGCCCTTGCATTGGCAGAAAGCCAAAATCTAGTTGGCCATCTAGCAAATGAAACTCCAGCCCCTAATCAACAATCGAAGACTACAGATTCAAGTGGAGTAGAGAAAACTACTGAAAATCCAGAATATCAAAAATGGAAAAAAGCAGACAGACTACTCAGAGGATGGCTCATTGGTTCCTTGTCTGAAGAATCTCTGGGTCTGGTCATTGGATTGGACACTATTCATGCAGTATGGAAGGCATTGAAAGATGCATATGCTCAGGACTCCCAAGAGAGGGAATTCACTCTCAAACAACAGCTGATCTACCTAAAGAAAGATGAGGACATGAACATCTCAGAACACATCAGACATTTCAAAAGTATCTGTGACAGCCTTGCTGCCATTGGAAAACCAATTCAAGGCCCAGAGAAGGTCTACTTCCTTCTCACAAGTCTTGGACTGAGTTATGAAACATTCACAACTACGATGCTCAAACCTCCTAGACCCTCTTACACACAACTGGTGGCACATCTGCAAAACTTGGATCAGAGGAGGACTTGGTTCTCCAGCACCATGAATCAGGCTCAAGCAACTCCCCAGATAGCCTACTACACCCAGAATCAATCCAGGACATCGCAACCAACCAGATACCAGAATCAACAGGATAGCAGGTTTACCTCTTCAGGAAGAGGATTTCAAGCACAACAATCCAAGGGAAATACTACTGGACAGAATCATAGAAGGCCTCCTCCTCCAGGAGAAAGGAGAATAACCATAGAAGAAAGAGAAAGGTACTTGAACGAGAAATGCCAATATTGTGGTGTGATGGGGCACAAAGCCAAGATCTGCTGGTGGGTTCCCAATAAAGATCAACAAAATCAAGAATTGCCTCAGGCCCTAGCTGCTCTCACTCTAGACACTTCCATTACTAACACAGACTGGACTGTGGACACTGGAGCCTCCAATCACATGACTGGTAAGTCAGGTATATTATGCAAAATTCATAATTCAAGTGGATCAGACTATATCAGACACACTACCAATCAATGGCATTTGACAAGCAAATCTGAAACATAATAAAAATGTTATTCCTTTAAACAATGTGCTGCTAGTACCAGAATTAACAAAGAACTTATTATCTGTTAGCCAACTCACTGATGATCACTCTGCTGTTTGTGAATTCACTAATAACAATGTCTTTGTTAAGGATCAGGAAACAGGACAGACTCTGACCACAGGGAGAAGAAGGGGTGATCTGTATGTTTTACAAAACCAACCTGAATTGCATTTCTCAAATAGATTCAGGTCTGGTTCAGGCGCTCTATGGCACCAGAGGTTAGGAGACATTCAAATGAACACTGTCCAGCAACTAAAGGCCAAAGGTTTCATTGATGTTTTAGGGCAAATAAAAACAGATCAGATATGTGAAAGCTGTCAGTTAGGAAAACTTAGTAGATTTCCTTTTTTATGATTCAGAACATGTGAGTACAAGTCCTTTTGAAATAATACATTGTGATTTGTGGGGGCCAGCCCCTATCACATCTGTTGGATCTTTTTCTTATTATGCAAGTATTGTGGATGATTTTACAAAGTTTACTTGGTTTATTCCCCTTGCACATAAATCTGATTTTTTTTTGCTTACTTGCACTTTGAAAAACTGATTAAAAGGCAATTTGACAAAGATATAAGAATCCTTCATTTTGATTGTGGCACAAAATTTACAAATCACAAACTCAGGGATCACTTTAGGGACAATGGGATTATACACCAGTTGTCCTGCCTAGTGCCCACACACACCCCAACAAACTGGGATGGTAGAAAGGAGACACAGAACTATTAGGGAATTAGGACTCACTATGATGTTTCACAGCAATGCACCCCTATACCTTTGGACAGAGGCCTTTGCTACAGCAGTATATATTATGAATAGGGTTCCCTTATCTTCCAAACAAAATGAATCTCCCTACTCCAAACTATATCAAAAGGACCCCACCTACTCTCATCATAGGGTTTTTGGGACCAAATGCTACCCTTATACATGGGACACTAAGAAAAAAAATTCGATCCAAAAACTGTCCCATGTATATTTGATGGTCCAAACTGGGTGTCCAATCTAACCGGCAGTGTACCGGGTCAATTGTAGTCTAGTCAAGTGAACAAGGTCGTCTCCTCAGGGAACACGATACAATTCAAAGTGTGGATAAACACTAATTAGCTATTATTATCTTGATCTAAGTCGCAGTTTTAACAATAAAGTGATACTTTTACATCACTAATAAAATTAACGATTAATAATAAAGATACTAACCAAGGCAATTTCATTGAATGGCAGTCTCTTTTGGTTTCATAGCTGTGATCAATCGGCCTATTAAGGGTTTTTAACTGTGTGAAACGGAGTACTCCTATTCTAACAATTTCCCCTCATACGAGCGTACAAAATTGTTCTATGCCTCCTCCTTGGCTTAAGAGCCCTAAACCTAATGATTTGACATGATAAAATCACGAGTACAAATTAGTTCATTCCCCGGATAAGAAATTGAACTCCGTTAACGGTCAACTTTACCTTCCTGTTTTTCTACCTTGTTCTCACACTTAATCTATCCGTTCGGTATCCATTAAGTGTGTGTGCCAATATTGGTTAATTATTCCAAAATAAGATAGCAATCAATCTAAGTAGAAAAAGTTTTCACACAATCGAAAATAAAACATACAATACATAATCATCATCCGTTCAACCAAAAGAGATCAAAATAGTTCAATTACTTGCCTTGGATAGTTACAAGTTTAGCCACTCATTACTACGAATACTGACATATCTACTTTAGCATTCATAGTAATCAGATTAACATTACAAAATAGTACTAGAATGCTATCGGTTACAACCGTGAATTAGCATAAAGACAACTTGCTTTCATCTCCCGAATCATCAAGGAAATTTGCACCAAAAGCTCAGCTTCTCCTTATTAATTATCCACAATTTAGGCCAACATGCTAAGTGTTAAATTGATGATGAAATAGCTAATATGGAATTACATATTTTTGGCTTTGAGAGCCTATTTGTGTTGTTGCCTCCAAGATAGAAAAGGAAAAATGGCCAAGTCCCATTTTTGCTTTGTTCTAAAGTGTATATATATAGATAATCGTCTTTGTATGTGAGTAGTGAGTAAAATAATTCAGGCTGGGTCCCTTTCCGGTCTGCGCCGGTACCTAGCCGGTCTGTGCCGGAATCTTGTCAATCACGATGGATGTCAGGTCCATTATATTTATTAAATGCTCCAAATTTGCCGATCTTTGATAAATCTTTGATACCTTCCGGCGTAGACCAGTATCCAACCGGTTTGGACCGGGTCTTGTCACTTGTAACAGATTGTTAGGTCCTATAAATGCACAATCTCGACTGAATATATTTGATGAAATAATATAGATTGTGGTAGTTATAATTATGATTTGCCGGGCTTTATGTCACGATTTCCAGACTTCATCACGTGGTATCTGTACAGAATAAAACGAGAGAAACCACGGGTAAATCTGATAATAAAATTAGGCTGATAAGCCTCAAAATAATTCAAAATAATGAGATTTTATAATATCTATTATATATAAAAAGTAAAACGTATTATCACAATATTTACTATGATTGATACAACAATATCATAAAAAGTAAAGAAGTGGGAATTAAAATATAGCAAAATACATCATCCGGTTGACATACATCAATATTCATAGGTTATTGTATGCAGCATAAGGGGTATAGATGGTACCATCCAAACACCGGAAAAGTGATCATATCCAGGCATGTTGCCTTTGATGAAACTACCTTCCCATACAAACCCAAAGTGAACATGCCAAAACTACACCAATCTCTCAACCTAGTCTCAGTATATTTCCGGAATGGATTGACCCCCCTTCTACATCACATAGCCATGCACACACACATCTAGACCATTTAGACACACTTATCACTCCAGAAAACCACTCAACAGCTACACCTATAGAGTTTCCTATCCCTAATCCTATAGCTACAGTAGTCCCTGTCCTCGAAACTCCTTCACCACCTACAGCAGATCCCAGACAACACTTCCTCCCATTGAGCCATTACAAGACAACCCCGATAATGACTCTTCCGCCCTCAATCTCATGAATACTCCTCCAACTCACCAAATTCTCCTAGTACACCGTAATTGCCTTCTACACCACATACATATATATATATCTCTCTCTATGCCTCTCACTCCTGATTCCCCGGTCACACTAGAATCTTCTCCATCTCCACAAATCACAACCAGGGCACAACATGGGATTTTCAAACCAAACCCTAAATATGCTCTTCTGGTTTCTTCATTCCCAAACATTCCTAGGGAGCCAAGAACAGTTTCAGAAGCTCTTAAGCACCCTGGTTGGAAGGCAGCTATGAAAGAAGAATTAGAGGGTCTCCATCAAAATGACACATGGGATTTAGTTCCTTACCATCCTAAGATGCATATCATTGGCTCTAAATGGGATTTTAAACGCTAATTAAAACCAGATGGGTCCTTAGAAAGACTCAAGTCCAGACTAGTGGCCAAGGGGTACAATCGGGTAGATGGGGTAGATTATAATGAAACCTTCTCCCCTGTTATTAAACCAGCACTATTAGACTTGTGTTGGCTACAGCTCTTAGCAAATGGTGGGAAATCGGACAACCGGATGTTAAGAATGCATTACTTCATGGCCATGTCCATGAAGAAATCTATATGGACCAACCTCCTAGTCTACATGATCCTCCGTACCCCAACCATGTGTGCAGACTTAAGAGAGCCCATTACTACTTGAAACAAGCCCCAAGAGCTTGGTTTGATAGATTTAGCACCTATCTAATAACATATGGTTTCTATTGCAGTCTAGCAGATCCGTCTCTCTTTGTGTATCGGTCTAAGCATGGGTCTTTATATTTGCTCCTATATGTGGATGATATGCTACTATATGTTGATGATATGCTACTTATAGGTTCGGATAACAAGCGGCTCACTTCTTTTATGGGCTTATTACATACTGAATTTGCTATGAAGGACTTAGGTCCTTTGCATCACTTTCTTGGTGTGGAGATTTCTTGTGCAGGTTCTACATTACATCTGTCCCTGCACCCATTATGCATTAACAGTGCTAGAACGTGCCCATATGGTAGAATGCAAGCCAATGGATACACCTTTTGAATTGAAGCCGAGTCTAGATCCAATTGCACCACTAATGACTGATCCAACTTACTACAGACAACTGGTTGGAGCTTTGCAATATCTGACATTCATAAGACCGGACATCTCCTATGCTGTTAACTATGCCTCCCAATTCCTACAAGCCCCTACTCAAGCTCATTTCAAATTGGAAGATAGGTTGCGGCGTTATATTAAAGGAACACTACATCTAGGACTTCAGCTTTCTGCTGCACCTGTTCTCACTCTCATTGCATTCTCTGATGTTGATTGGTCCGGTTGCCCAGTAATAAGACGATCCACTACAGGATATTACACTTTCCTAGGCCCTAACCTTATTTCTTGGTGTGCCAAGAAGCAGGAAACAGCTTCAGATCAAGTACTTAATACCGTGCCATGGCACATACTGCTGCTGAACTTGCTTGACTACAATTCCTATGTGTTGATCTACATCTTTCACCGCCAGTTCCCCCTACTATCTAATGTGACAACCTTAGTGCAATGTACCTAACTGTGAATCCTGTGTTTCACTCACGTTCCAAGCATATTGAGTAGGATTTCCATTTTATTAGAGAACGCGTGGCCCAAGTCAAACTGATTACTAAACATGCCCCTACACATCTCCAGGTAGCTGACCTCTTCACAAAGCCAGTCACAAGATATATAATTCAGCAATTCCTCAGAGAACTATGCCTTCGCCCCAACCATAGTTTGAGGGAGGGTATTAAGAGGTCAGACAGTCCAGACACACAAACTCCAAGTATTCAAACATCTCACAAATGTTCTACTCAAGATGAGGAGAAATAAGGTTAGTTATGGAGAGATAAGGCTGAGTCAAGTTCAAATAACAAAGACGTGTTGAGTGATTGATGTTCCAAGGGATATGAGTTTGAAACAGGATGGACTCTATCTCAATAAAATGCAAAAGCACAGATAAACACAGATACGGCTCAAATTCCAAATAAGGCAGAAGATCAACTTATCCCAACTCCTAAATTAGGGATTAAGTCAAATCCTTTCAAATACATTGTTAAATTTTTTAAATTGATTAGTTATATGCACTTAGGTTATAATCTCTTTATCTTTTGCACTGTATAAATAAAGGGAAAGGTTGTAATCGTTGAATACAAGATCAATAACAAGAACTCTTACCTTTTTCTTGTTTTTCCTTTCTTCCATAGCCCCTGCTTTTGCTTATGCGTTAATCCCCCGGTTTTTCTCATGGTATCGAGCGAAACATTGTCTAAAACATCTCTGCTTTCAAACCAAATCGGAGAAAAAAAACAAACAAACAAAACAAATCACCTACAAAAAAACACTCAAAACAGAAAAACTCACAAATCAATCTCACAGGCAAAAAAAATCAAACAACAAAGCAAATACAGGACACACACAAAATAGATAGTGCATCCGTTCCAAATCACCAACACACCACAAAAAGTCATAACTGCAGAAACAAATCTCACAATGGCAACACTATCTCTTAATGTCAGCAGTTTTGCCACACTAAAACTCACTCAATCCAAATACCCACTATGAAGGGAACAAGACCTTGCATTGGCGGAAAGCCAAGATCCCGTTAGCCATCTAACAAATGAAACTCCACCTTGATCAACAATCGAAGACTATAGATTCAAGTGGATCAGTGACAACCACTGAAAATCCGGAATATCAAATATGGAAAAAAACAGGCAGACTACTCAGAGGATGGCTCATTGGTTCCTTGTCTCAAGAATCTCTCGGTCTGGTCATTGGATTGGACATCGCTCATGCAGTATGGAAGGCATTGAAAGATGCATATGCTCAGGACTCCCAAGAGAGTGAATTAACTCTCAAACAACAGCTGATCTACCTAAAGAAAGATGAGGACATGAACATCTCGGAACACATCATACATTTCAAAATTATCTGTGAGAGCCTTGCCGCCATTGAAAACCAATTCAAGACTCAGAGAAGGTCTACTTCCTTCTCACAAGTCTTGGACCGAGGTATGAAACATTCACAACTATGATGCTCAAACCTCCTAGACCCTCTTACACAGAACTGGTGGCACATCTGCAAAACTTGGATCGAGGAGGACTTGGTTCTCCAAAGACCATGAATCGTGCTCAAGCAACTCCCCGGATGGCCTACTACACCCGTAATCAATCCAGACATCACAACCAACCAAATGCCGGAATCAACAGGATAGCGGGTTTACCTCTTCAGGAAGAGGATTTCAAGCACAACAATCCATGGGAAATACTACTGGACATAATCAAAGAAGGCCTCCTCCTCCAGGAGAAATGAGAATGACCATAGAAGAAAGAGAAAGGTACTTGAACGAGAAATGCCAATATTGTGGTGTGATGGGGCACATAGCCAAGATCTGCTGGTGGGCTCCCAAGAAAGATCAACAAAATCAAGAATTTCCTCAAGCCCTAGTTGCTCTCACTCTAGACACTTCCATTACTGACACAGACTGGATTGTGGACACTGGAGCCTCCATTCACATAACTGGTAAGTCGTATGTTATGCAAAATTCATAATTCAACTTGATCAGATTCTATCATTATAGGCAATGGAGACACACTACCAATCACCGGCATAGGACAAGCAAATCAAACATAATAAAAATGTTATTTCTTTAAACAATGTGCAGCTAGTACCGGAATTAACAAAGAATTTATTATCTGTTAGCCAACTCACCGATGATCACTCTGTTGTTTGTGAATTCACTAATAACAATGTCTTTGTTAAGGATCGTGAAACAGGACTGACTCGACCACATGGAGAAGATGGGATGATCTGTATGTTTTACAAAACCAACCTGAATATTTATGAAAAAAAATATTTATGAAAAAAATATCTAACAAAAGGTCCCAATAAAAAAATTTATTTGGCCCAAAAGACTACTTTGTAGGTATTTTTTAGACTATCAATAAATTGAATTTTGTATTTACGGATGTTGAAAACGCAATAAGTATGTTTTAAAAAAAAATAAAAAAACAACTTCAACTAAAATGCTCAATTCGGTGACTTGGCTTTAAGCTCAATATATGCATGGGCCGGCCCTGCTTGTGTGTGTGGGGGGAGGGGGGGGGGGAGTTTCTTAATTTCGGTAGGGACTTGAGTTCAAAATGAAGCGCTTTTAGAAAAACGACGGTAAAGATTTGTTACTAATGAGGGTGATGAGGGCATGCTATGGAAATAAGAGAGGGTTTGGACTAGATGGTAGTCTTGGTGGAAAGGGGAGGGATGGATTAATGCAGATTATGACTTTTCTATGGACGCTCCTAAGAATCCTATATTCAAATCCGAAGATTGAAGTGGGGAGGGAAAGAGATTTTTATTCGAGGTATGATAAAAATCGAACTCGATTTCTACTGGCCAGAGTACAATGAAATGTACCACTAGACCAGATCCGATTTTCATGTAATGTCTAAACATGCAGATTTCGTGGTTAAATCTCTCTAAACTTCGTTACACTATCTTCAAATATATATACTCCGGCACAAAAATGCTCTTGACTATTGGGGCACATCCTAAACGAGGCAAGGGCCCTGAAACAAAAATGATTAACGATACGAGCACAACTTGTGAGACACAATGGGTGTCACAGCCATCATCTACATCCTTGATTATGATGGTTTACATCATGATCACTAGATCATACACCATGATCAAGGGTTTAGATGGTGGTTCTGTTATCCGTGTGTCTCACAGGTTGTGCTCAGATTATTACTCAACAAAAATTTATTTAGGGCATCCAATTACGAAGATACGACAATGTATGTATATATCGTAAAATGGAGTAAATCTTTGACGGGACGAGGCACAAAAATAAGGGAAATTCTTAGGTGAGAACTCCCTACGATGAAGACCCCGCTAGATTTACGCCATGTGTACAAGAGGACAAAAATAACGCATACATGACGCAAATCTAGCGGGGCCTTCACCGTAGGGAGTCATCAACTAAATATTTCCCCAAAAATAAAGGTTGCTGTCTTTTCTTTTTTACCCCCTCAAAGTTAGGCCGATTGTACAATCAAATCCTTTCCTTTGTGCATGCACTGCACGTAATCTTTAGTATCTTATGATTTATATTATTGCACTCAATAATTTCTTATTGCTATTTTGTCTCTAACAACAAAAAGTATCTCCATAAGATATAAGGTTAATGAATAATAAATTTTGCAATTGAGATAGCTATTTTAGACCAACCGAGGAAAACGAGTTTAAGTAGTTATTAAATTCATTATATCTCATATAGCGATAGACCTCCACTTCTCGAAAAATGTTCGATACAATGTCTGAATGAGCAAAGCAGCCTTAAAGTTCATCTCAAGTTGAACTCTTTAGACTGAATTCAGCTTGGAGTTCAATTTGCATTTGATTGAATTTTAACAACCCTCTCAAGTTGAACTATTTGGACGTCATGGGATAAACGGGGCAAACAAGGTTTGAAAGGTGGTTTTGTCCAAGGCTTTAGTGAATAGATCTGCCGAGTGTAATCATATAGATATAGGTAAAGGCTTTAGGGAAAATTTTTTAATAACTATATCTAATTGCATGACAATTTATTCCTATTTGTTTGGTTCCTTAACACACACTCTCCACTTGGGAGGGCACTGTTATGAATCTTGCACATAAATTGAACAACTCGATGCTTGAATTTTAACCTTTAAAGAGTGTTCCACATATTTTTACTTTGGTGATGGAGTTGTGGGGTACGATGATTAATTTTTGTATAAAAGTTGTAAGAAATAATAGAACTGATTTATGTAATATTGAGTCACAATAAACGTCTTTAATAATCGAAGTATATAAATCATTGATTGATGTCTTATCAAGATCAATGATAATAAAGGTATGACGATCCGACCCGAAACTTGAATAAATTTTTGAATACCGACTGTTCGGTATATATTCACCCGAGAATAATATAAGAAAATTCTCAAGTCACGAAACCTCGTGAGGTATACTACAAACATAAATGCGAAAGCTAAACAACAAAAATAGACTGTTACAAATTCCAATGCATAATTATATAATTAAAGAGGAGAGATTGTCGGGGATTTAGATTTTAAAGCTGAAACAAAAGTTCTAGAGGGGGAGGAAGAAAAATGCATAGTAAAGCTTCATATAAATTATTCCATTATGGTTTTTTGATGGAGAATAATTTGGAGAGCATCACCATTTAGCGATTGTCGGCCCCACCAGGCATCATGCTTCAGGGAGTACTTTGCCATGCTTTTGGAACGATATACTGCTGATGAGGTTTCCACTATTTCGCAGCTCCTTTGGAACATGTGGAAGGCTAGGTGTAGTGCTGTGTATGATGATGTCCCTATCCACGTCTCGCGTGCAATATCTTCATCTGTAGCAGGGCGTTGGAGTATCGCCAGGCGTTGGCTGTCTTAGCATCGACAGGCGTTGGGTCTTCTTATCCCGAGACCTGGAGCCCCCCTCCTGAAGCCTTTTGGAAGTGTATTGCGGATGCTTCGGTTGCGTGTGAAGGTTCGGGGGTCGGCCTGATCTTTCGAGACAGTGTGTGAACTATTGTGGCCGCCTTTTCCTTTCATTTTGACCCGGGAGACGGGCCGGAACTTCTGGAAATACGGGCGACAAATGGGTCTCACCTCGGTTATCTTTGAGAGCGATTGTCTTTATTGTGTTCAGGCTCTTTCCCGCCCTTTGGAGGTCTTTTCGGTTTTGGGTTGTCTAGTGATAGACTGTTTAGCTTTATTGTCCTCTTTTCACTCCTGTCACTTCTCTTTTGTCAAGCGCGCAGGTAATGTGTCTGCGCACCTTCTAGCTAGGTATGGTGTGGCTTTGCTTGGTCGAGTGGCAGATTTTCCTTTATAAAATTGTAATCTCTGCTTCGTTGAAGATTTTCCTTTATAAAATTGTTTGGTTTGTTTTTTCAAAAAAAAAAGAAAAATAAAATGGCTAAAAGAAGGGAAAAAAATTCTAAATTCTTTCATAGATTTGTTAAAGGCAGGACAAGGAAATGTGTAATGCTTAGGCTAATGGTAAATGGAAAATGGTTAGAGGATTGTGCCCTTGTTAAAGCTTCGGTGCAAAATTCGTGTGAAGAGCTCTATACAGAAAGGCAAATTTTATGGTGGTCCGGAACTAATCATATTTTACTATTTTTGCTTGGTCCCACGTGTTTTGTAAAAAAATTCTTCTTTTTAAAAAAATTGGTTGGTGGAGAGGGTTATTACTTGGTGTGGCTGGACCACCATAAAATTACTGAGAAAGAAAAGGTTCGGTCTATGTAACATCCCGACTTTTCGTAAAAAGGTAAAATAGTCATTGAGTGTATTTACTACGACCTAATTATTATTTGTCTCATTTATTTAAATAAAAAGGAATTAATTAAGGGATTTAGCTATTAATTATAAAGGATTTAATTATTGGCTATAAAAAAGGAATTAATCCCCAAAATACCTTTTTTTCTATTACACGCTGATTCTGAAAATAAAGAGGAGAACGACGGCAAACATGAAGAGCAACGCAGGAGATGCCTGGAACGAAGACTTCAACAGTGTGCCAATCCGTTCATCGTTTCAAGATGCCGCAAAAGAGAAAAACGATCAACGCGAGGAGACGCAACTTTGGAAAATAACATCTCTCAATTTCGTAAGTTTTCAGTTTAGCCCTAGTTTTTGGTAACCGTTGAGTTTGATCTTCAAAAATTCGTATCTTTCAATCCGTAGCTCTGTATTTCAGCCATGAGTAGTCGAAACGATCGTCTTGGAGCGTAGATTATTCTAAAAATAGTTTCACAGCAGTGAATCCAGGTAATCTGCAGTTTTATGCACTTTTTCAGTTTCTTTTTTTGCTAGAAAATAAGATTTTAGGGTTTCTCGTTGATCAAATAGGTTTTGGGGTTGAGGATCAACAGTTGTTGCAATTGCTTGACGTCTTGCTTTCGGTTTTCCTGGAAATTAAGGTAAGAGGCTCTTCTTAATGAGTAATTATAGTTTTATAATGATAGGTTGAGTTTTGGTGAGTTTTAGTGTCGTTTGGTGATAGAATTCATGCTAAGTTGTAATTAATGAGATGTGATATGTTTTGGTGTATTTGTGTTAGAGTTTTAAATTTCTATTTTTTGGTTCAATAACATTAATTAAATATGAACAAGCTTCGATTGAACTTCTGATTCATTTAGTTAAAACACCGAATGTACTCTTAAAGGGAGTTGAAGTTCGGATCCGTCAGAAGGGCATGAAAGGGCTTGTGCTTTGATGAACTAGAGTTCATCAATGTCTGTGTATTTGCTAGGACTTGTCCGTGTCTAGTGGTCTAGGAAAGAGAGTAGAGTATGTGAGGGAGCTTACCTGAAAACACTTAGGTGGCTAGTTAATTCACAGTTTTAATTACATACGTGTAGTAAAAGATAAAACGTCACTTATTCTCGGTTAGGCACTCTTTCATATCGGCGATGTGATACGTTCATAAAAGGTGAACAACGCTGCTGACCTATAAACGGCTGAATGGTAGTGGAGGAAATTCATCGGACGTATACGCATACCGGGGAGACCCCGGAGCTAATCGGTGCTAATCACCGTTAGTTAGCAAGTATATCTTCAGGCTGATGAACGACATGCGCAGTGACCTTGAGTAATGATGTAACAAAGATAAGCTAAGCTAGAAACGTTTAGTCATGACATATCGATGGGAATGGATTGAACCTTAGATTGAATCGGTCTCATAAAGATAATTTAATAATCATAATAATAACCTTTCGTTGTATAACTTAGTTATTCATTTGCTTCTCACTTTTACTAAGTACTTTGTACTTACCTCATTTGCATTTTCTTTTGTATGCATTGTGGGGTGAGAAGACGAACAGGTTGATCAAGTGTAGATGACGACTTTTGAAGACTTTGAAGTCTTGACAAAGCTCTTAGTTTATTTCTTTGTAAAGGTTGTACTAGACTAGTTGTATTTCTTTTCTTAGACTTGTTGTACTTCTACTTTTAAGACATCGTATTGTATAAGTCTTTGGGTTTTTCATCGTTGTAATTTAACTATCCATCTCTAGTATGGTTGTATCTATTCTTAGTAGCATTTATGTTTTTACCCGAGTCTTTTTAGCTTCCGTTTGCTTTTATTTGATATGACGACGTAGAGGCTTGCGTATAATGTTAGATTTATTTAATGCTATACGCGCCGAAAGTTTCTCTTCCGGATAAGGGCTCGGTATCCGGGAGCGGGGCGTTACAGTTGGTATCAAAGAGAAGCGTCCTTTCTTTCCTAGGCTTCCTCCCTCTAAGATAAGACTTCTTTAGATCTTTTTGAACCCTTCTGATCTCTCTTGATCTTGGTGGTAAATTCTCATAGGATTAGGAATCCTTAGAACGTGGTTAAGTTGCACTAGGACCAAGTGAAAAGTCTCCTTAGGCGTAGGTTGAGTTTTAATCTCACGTCTCTTATATGATCCTCTCAAGTTTTTTTTCTTTCTTTTTGAGGTTTTAATGCTTTCGTAATGCTATATTTGGTTCAAATCACTTCCTTGTAACTTGGTGTTATGCAAAATGAGTAAACGATTTTGTTCACGTTTCTACATATCATGTTATATCATTTTTTTTTGTTGTTCTAAGAATTCTGTAAATTTTCAGCCCCATAGAAAGTTGTCTTATCTACAATTTCTCTCTTTACATCAAGTTAGTTTTCAATATGGATTGTTCACAAATTATTTAACAAGAAGGGGTACTCTGTTCAGAAAATTCTGCAGCAGTACTCTTACTTATCATTCTGTTTTGAATAAGCTAAACACCTCCAAATGACTTGGATTTTTGATATATTGTATAAAACATCCTGTACTATAATTTTTGTTTTTGAACCAAGTGCAAAGTTTTTTTGTTTGAGCACAATCTGCAACACACAACAGTTGATGAAGTCCTGAAAATTTTTGACAGCTTATAGCAGTGGATGAAAATAATTATTTTGACCGAACTATGACTTTCCAAAAATTTTGATTTTTGAGCATCATATGTAAAACTTATATACTCACATATTTTCTCTTTGCCACATGTTCAAAATCAGTTCGGTTTGTTTTGTGCAAATCAATTATTTCGTGGCTTATGTATGCACCCGAATTTCTCAAAATCATTTAAGTCCTCTGGTCAAGGAAGGATAGATGTCTTTCTTTCACCCTGTAGGTTATAGTGTAGTAGGTTATAGGAGATGAGAATACTTTGATTTATCTGATTCTTAAGCTGGTTGTTACCCAGGATAAGAAGTTTGGTAGGTAGAGACTAGGTGTTGTCGTTATAGTGCTCCTCGATGGAAAGAAACAATTGCGTGGTGATTTTCCAATCTTATGTCTTCATTAATAAGACTCTCATTTGTAATCATCAAGTTTCCTACTTGGTTATCCCGATTTCAATGTTTCCCCATCCATACTAATTGTAACTCATGCTCTGGTTAAATCCTCCATTTGAAACTTCTGAAACTCGGTAAAAGTCTTTTATTACGAAGTTTTGTTTTCCAAGTGTGTACATTCATTTGATGTGCCTTATTTTTTTAAAGATGTTTTCATCGTGTCAAATGCTTGATTTAAGAAAAATAAGTTTCTCATCCTTCGAACTATTTGAACTGACAATTGCATATCCTTCCAACCATATCTTGTTTAGCTATTTTGGGGCAACACACTTTTGCATCCTAGTGATTACCCTTAATGCATCCCCTACAAGATGTTTTAGTACATACAAATTTTTGTTTAAAGACTCGACTCTACAAAGCCTCCGTTTTCTCTCTTTGCTATTGCTTGGTTTATGTTTACAAAAATTCTTTGACCTTTGCTTTGCTTGAGATGGTTCTACACGAACTCCATGTGTAATTCTATTCTTTCCAAGTACTCCTCAGTCGTTTCAACTAATAGTGTTAAAGGTCTCTTACTTTGGCACATACTTTTCATCATCCTCGTGTTTGGCTTTACCCAATATGAGTGAATGCTTTTGTTTCCGTGTTTTCCCTTCAGGTTAAACAACTTACCGTGTTCCAAAAATTCTGAAATCTTCAGCAAAGTAGATTACTGTCTTATGTAAAATTTCTCTTTTTACATCAACTCGATAATCATTATGGATTGTTCAGAGAATTCATGTTTATGTCGGACACTCTGTCCAGAAAATCTGCAGCAGCACTTTCACTTCTTCTTCCGTTTTGAACAGGTTAAACATCTTCAATTGATCTGAATTTTTGATATGTTGCAGACAAAACTTTTATCTACAATTTTCCTTTTGAAATTAAGCTCAGATTCTTTTTCGTTTGATCTCGATTTGTAATTCAACTCAGTGTTTATGAATCTGGAAATTCTGACAGCTTGTGCAATCGTCAGGAATAATGGTTTTTTACCAAATTATTCTCATTAAAAAATTCCAATATTTTTACATCACCTGGAAAACTCCATTATCTAAATAGTTTCTCTCTGGATCGTGCTCAAATTCCTCTTCGTTTGTTCTGTACAAATTGATAATGTTAGATCCGGAGTAAATTTCATACACAGCAACCTAAAAGGAATTTTCACCTCTTTGACTTGAGGTTAGGGCTAAGAGGGTAGTAAGTAACGATTGTTATATTTAGGAGTTCCCTGAGGCTGATCTCCTTCTGAGTTAAACCTTTTAGTAGGAGTTTGTAAAGCTAACGTTATAATTTCTTTTGCAGTTTTAAACAAGAACCAATATGCTATCCTCAAGCATGCCATGTTTGTTGTTCAGACCCTTTTCGTGCCCTTTTGTAATTATAATTTTTCTGGTAATTTGTTTCTCATGTAATCCCTCACTTGAGACCTTTAAACTCAACAGGTCCTCTCTGTTTGATGTCATGAATTACCTCCAAATATATCTCTATAAGTCTTTTCCTCTTAACAAGTTCATATTTTCCTACTTTTCAAATCAAGAAACAAGTTCTCTTCAAAATTCTACATTGTTGCATTCCATTCATTTCAAATTCAAATTTGACTAAGCCTTCTGATGTCAGAATATTTTTCTTATTTGTGTTCATTCTCAGCTCCCCTCCTAAGGGTAGTGTTGATTTTGTATTCTTTCCATCTAATGCTACTTGTTCTTTCAAGGTATGCATCTCATCTTCTTACCAGTTGGATCCTTAATCCTACCTTGACATCCATCTAGTTACCTATATTTAACCTTCTAGCAATTTATGCTAAACCAGTTTCAAGCAGAAGGTAGTCTTTGCCAAGGTGCCTTCCGAACCTACTTAGCCAATAAACTTTTGAATTCCTAAACTTCTGAATTTCAATCCAGATTAATGTACCTCGTACCATTCAGTTTTAACTCTCTTTCAGGCCATTTAGAGCCATGAACCGCCAGATATGCCTTTTGATTTTTCCATCCTCTGTTTGGCGTTTCTATTCCAATTTTGTTACACCGGTTGAAAGTCTATTTTATTTTAACCTTGAGCATTTATTTCTTGGCAGTGTACTATTCCTCTCGAGTAGTGCAACCTTGAATCTTTGATTTGAATCGTCAATAATCATTTAAACTTCCTTTGAAACTTCGAATTAATTCTTGGAAATCAAACCTTATCCAGCAATTCTTAAGTGTCGTTTCCTCTTCACTTAAAAATCTTGCTTACCGCTTACTTATTCAAACTTTTGATATTCCCTTACAATTCTTTGAGGGAATTTCTATTTCTATTAAATCTTGAGATAACCTCTCTTTGACTACTGCAAACTTGGACGCTTCTTGACAAGTGTTTATTTTATTCTGAGACCTTTTGGTGTACTCTTTTTGTCTCCATGGCTCCTTCATGTTGAGATTCTTGCTCTTTTTGATTTCCATCTTTTTAGTCCTTCTGGTGCTCGACCTTGCACCTTTACCTTGATTTCTGTTGTGTGATGTTACCTTTAACGTCTCCACTTTCTCAAGGCTTATATGAAAGCTTATTACCATCCTTTCAAGTTGCCTGTGAAGTCTTTGTAGACCACCGTATCTTGCAGAATTTCACTCTCTGAAAAGAATCTCATCTGCAAGGTGTTCTTTTGTCTTTCCTTCTGGAGGCTATCTTTTGTATTATGATACAGTGCCTCATTCTTCATTCTGGAACCAACTTTAAATTTTCCCCAACACGGAATCATCTTGTTTCGCTTGTAACCCAAGCAATCTTTCTAATTTCAAGTGCATTGTACCCTTCATTGGCTTAACTAGTTGACATAACACCCTGGTACTCAACTTGTCACTTCTCAACTTCTTTTTTTTTCCAAGCTAACCCTAATTGGCACGAGGATTGGATCAGAGTATCAGAGAGAAAGTATGGCAATGCATGTTCTTCACCCACAGGGAGTCTCAGAAGTCCTTCAGCTGGGATCCTTGTAGTTCTTCAGCAAGCTTGTGGTTCCATGACGGAAGTTGAGATCAAAAGAAGTCAAGTGTGCCAGAAGTGTGGTTTCGGCTGGGAAGATTCAGCTTTCCGGGTATAGGGCAGCAGGAGCAAGCAAAGAGTGTTGAACCGAAGATTTCAAGATTCGAGGCAGTTATGAGTTCATGAAGAAACAAGAAAAAGACCCAGTTGTCTCCGGTTACAAGTGAGCGGCTGGAGCCCAACCAACCATTGGTCACGAGTTAGATGAAGATAGCAACCGTTGGCATCGGAATCAGCTTTGGGTTTCGAATGCGGAAGATTGTGAAGGACAATGAAGAATGAAAACCTCAAGATGGCAATTGCAGTTCATCTCGGAGTGACCAAGATGTACAAGAGTTAGAACAGTATTGCTGATGATCTTTTATGAAGATAGAGATAGAAGAACATGAGTTTCTGGGATGAAGTGGAGCGGCCACAGAATACGAGACCAAAGTTGATACATCAAGGCGACGTGAAGATTGAAGCGTATCGTCGCAACCTCAAGTTGGCTAAAGACAAGTAGAAGAGTTGGGAAGATGGAAGAAGAAGAAGACTGTAAGAGTTAGAAGACGAAACGCTTTGCAAGTCCAAAGTTCAAGTACACCCAGTTACATTCGAGTTTCGAGGACGAAACTCCTCTTAAGGAGGAAGGAATGTAACATCCCAACTTTTCGTAAAAAGGTAAAATAGTCAATGGGTGTATTTACTACGACCTAATTATTATTTGTCTCATTTATTTAATTAAAAAGGAATTAATTAAGGGATTTAGCTATTAATTATAAAGGATTTAATTATTGGCTATAAAAAAGGAATTAATCCCCAAAATACCTTATTTTCTATTACACGCTGATTCTGAAAATAAAGAGGAGAACGACGGCAAACATGAAGAGCAACGCAGGAGATGCCTGGAACGAAGACTTCAACCGTGTGGCCAATCCGTTCATCGTTTCAAGATGCCGCAAGAGAGAAAAGTGATCAGCGCGAGGAGACGCAACTTTGGAAAATAACATCTCTCAATTTCGTAAGTTTTCAGTTTAGCCCTAGTTTTTTGTAACCGTTGAGTTTGATCTTCAAAAATTCGTATCTTTCAATCCGTAGCTCTGTTTTTCAGCCATGAGTAGTCGAAACGATCGTCTTGGAGCGTAGATTATTCAAAAAATAGTTTCGCAGCAGTTAATCCAGGTAATCTGCAGTTTTATGCACTTTTTCAGTTTCGTTTTTTGCCAGAAAATAGGATTTTAGGGTTTCTCGTTGATCAAATAGGTTTTGGGGTTGAGGATCAACAGTTGTTGCAGTTGCTTGACGTCTTGCTTTCGGTTTGCCTGGAAATTAAGGTAAGAGGCTCTTCCTAATTAGTAATTATAGTTTTATAATGATAGGTTGAGTTTTGGTGTTGTTTGGTGATAGAATTCATGCTAAGTTGTAATTAATGAGATGTGATATGTTTTGGTGTATTTATGTTAGAGTTTTTAATTTTTTTTTGTGGTTCAATAACATTAATTAAATATGAACAAGCTTCGATTGAACTTCTGATTCGTTTAGTTAAAACACAGAATGTACTCTTAAAGGGAGTTGAAGTTCGGATCCGTCAGAAGGGCATGAAAGGGCTTGTGCTTTGATGAACTAGAGTTCATCAATGTCTGTGTATTTGCTAGGACTTGTCCGTGTCTAGTGGTCTAGGAAAGTGAGTAGTGTATGTGAGGGAGCTTACCTGAAAACACTTAGATGGCAAGTTAATTCACAGTAATAATTACATACGTGTAGCAAAAGATAAAACGTAACTTATTCTCGGTTAGGCACTCTTTCATATCGGCGATGTGATACGTTCATAAAAGGTGAACAACACTGTTGGCCTATAAACGGCTGAATGGTAGTGGAGGAAATTCATCAGACGTATACGCATACCGGGGAGACCCCGGAGCTAATCGGTGCTGATCACCGTTAGTTAGCAAGTATATCTTCAGGCTGATGAACGCCATGCGCAGTGTCCTTGAGTAATGATGTAACAAAGATAAGCTAAGCTAGAAACGTTTAGTCATGACATGTCGATGGGCATGGATTGAACCCTAGATTGAGTCGGTCTCATAAAGATAATTTAATAATCATAATAATAACCTTTCGTTGTATAACTTAGTTATTCATTAGCTTCTCACTTTTACTAAGTACTTTGTACTTACCTCATTTGCATTTTCTTTTGTATGCATTGTGGGGTGAGAAGACGAACATGTTGATCAAGTGTAGATGACGACTTTTGAAGATAAAACGTAACTTATTCTCGGTTAGGCACTCTAGGAAAGTGAGTAGTGTATGTGAGGGAGCTTACCTGAAAACACTTAGATGTCAAGTTAATTCACAGTAATAATTACATACGTGTAGTAAAAGATAAAACGTAACTTATTCTCGGTTAGGCACTCTTTCATATCGGCGATGTGATACGTTCATAAAAGGTGAACAACACTGTTGGCCTATAAACGGCTGAATGGTAGTGGAGGAAATTCATCAGACGTATACGCATACCGGGGAGACCCCGGAGCTAATCGGTGCTGATCACCGTTAGTTAGCAAGTATATCTTCAGGCTGATGAACGCCATGCGCAGTGTCCTTGAGTAATGATGTAACAAAGATAAGCTAAGCTAGAAACGTTTAGTCATGACATGTCGATGGGCATGGATTGAACCCTAGATTGAGTCGGTCTCATAAAGATAATTTAATAATCATAATAATAACCTTTCGTTGTATAACTTAGTTATTCATTAGCTTCTCACTTTTACTAAGTACTTTGTACTTACCTCCTTTGCATTTTCTTTTGTATGCATTGTGGGGTGAGAAGACGAACATGTTGATCAAGTGTAGATGACGACTTTTGAAGACTTTGAAGTCTTGACAATGCTCTTAGTTTATTTCTTTGTAAAGGTTGTACTAGACTAGTTGTATTTCTTTTCTTAGACTTGTTGTACTTCTACTTTTATGACATCGTATTGTATAAGTCTTTGGGTTTTTCATCGTTGTAATTTAACTATCCATCTCTAGTATGGTTGTATATATTCTTAGTTGCATTTATGTTTTTACCCGTGTCTTTTTAGCTTCCGTTTGCTTTTATTTCATACGACGACGTAGAGGCTTGCGTATAATGTTAGATTTATTTAATGCTATACGAGCCGAACGTTTCTCTTCCGGATAAGGGCTCGGTATCTGGGAGCGGGGCGTTACAGTCTAGGCCTATTTTTAACAGCAATTTATTTGCATTTTTTTTTTCTGAACAGCAAGAAATTTTATTTAAAAATCTAGCAAGACGCTAGAAAATGCCAATTCACCTAAGTTTATTTGCAAAATTATCTCATAATGAATGTGTCAGGCTTGAAAGAGGTATTTCTGATGAAGAAATTAAGTATGCGGTTTGGTTATGTGAAGTATCTAAGGACCCGGGGCCGGATGGTTTTAACTTCAATTTTATTAGAAAAAAATTGGGAAATTTCGAAATCCAACTATCGTGAAGCCATCCATGAGTTCGAGGAAACTGCAAGGTTTCACAATGGGAGCAGCTCCTCGTTTATGGCTCTTCTGTCTAAATCTTCTAAACCAATCATCATTAAGGATTACAGGCCTATTAGTTTAATCGACCACTTCTACAAGATTGTTTCAAAAAAAAAATTATAAAAAGAATGACGGTTGTTATATCTACAGTGGTTGGTGAGTGTCGATCCAGTTTTGTCAAGGGCCGGCAAATTCTTGGCGGTGTTCTCATTCTAAACGAAGCAGTGGATTTCCTAAATAAGACATTTATGGCCAGTTTTATTTTTAAAGTAGACTTTGAAAGCGCGTTTAATTGCGTTTATTGGTCTTTTCTAGACAATAATTTGAAAGCATGGGTTTTGGACCTTTGGTTTGAAATGGAGAAGGTGGATACAAGGTTGCATTTCTTCGGCTAGAGCATCAATTTTGGTGTGGAAGGAGGGGGGAAGTCGGTCTAAGGAATTCAAATTGCAATGTGGTTTAAGGCAGGAAGACCCGTTATCTCATTTCTTTTTCCTCATTGCGGCTGGAGGGTTGAATTTTAGGGGTACTTATTGGAACGGATCATATTCCGATTTCACACCTTCAATGTGCTGATGATACGGTTTTCATGGGCATTTGGAGTATGGAAAATTTGAAAATTTTAATAAGGATTTTATCATGTTTTAAGATGATTAAAGGTACCGGCGGGTGATCTTTCTATTAGAGCAAAAATATTTAATTGTAAGAAATTTGCTTTGCGATTTAAATACTTGGGGTTATGGGTGGGTCAAACACGAAGAAATTGAATGCTTGGAAAGAAATTATTCAAAAATGTAAGGCAAAATTATGTGCTTGGAAATGGTCATCGTTGTCGGAAGGTGGAAGGTTGGTTCTCATAAAAGTTGTCTTAAACGCTCTTTTGCTCTTCTTTTTCTCCATCTACAAGCCTCCTGAATGTGTGTTTAAATTGTTGGAAAGTGTGAGATCTTCTTTCTTTTGAGGAGGGGTGAGTCTCAAAAAAAAAATTCTTCGGTTGATTGGAAAAAAATTCAAGCTCCTAAATATTTGGGTGGCATTGGGGTGGGTAGTTTAAGGTTGCAGAATCGATCGTTGCTTAGGTAAATGGTGGTGGAGGTTCCTTTCGGAACCAAATGCTTTATGAAGGAAAGTGCTAGATAGTGTCGATTTATTGGTTTGAGGGTGTTTGGAGTTTAGATAGCAACCGATTGGGGCTTGGGGGGTTTGGAAAGGTGTTGTTGAGGCTGTTGTCAACATTAAAAGGGCTGGTGATGATTTATTGGGGACGGAATGTTGGGTGGTGGGGGACAGAAATAGGGCGAGGTTTTGGGAGGACAAATCGGTGGGTAATGTTCCTTTAAAAGTTGCTTAACCTTGACTTTTTAGGATTTCAACGGTCAAAGATGATGTCGTTGCAGGGGTAGTGGTTCGGAAATGTGATAGGTGTCCTTTTAGTTGGGCTTGGAGAAGAAGGATGGGGGGTTTTGGGGAGGAGGAAGTAAATGAGATGGAGCTATTAATTAGCTCTCTTTGTGGAAATGCAAGTATATTGGATAAATTGAGATGAAATCTTAGTTCAAATGACAACTTCTCGGTGACTCTTTTGCGAAAAAAGCTTGAATTTGATTTCCTTAAAAATGTTTTTTTTTGAATAATGAGCAGACTGTCAAATAGAATAATTTATTACCCTCAAAAATGAATTTGTTCATGTAGAAATGGAGTCTCGGAAGGATACCCAAAAAAACCGGATCTTCTACGTTGTGGTATTGCGGTTCACGACTATTATTGTCCGCTTTGTTACAAGTTAGAAAAAAACAGATAATCATCATTTGTATGCTTGCGATGTGGCTTTGTTGATTTGAACTCATACCTTAAACTGGTGTAAGATCATAGGGCTAAATGTCTTTCCGTTTACGAATTTATGTCACGTAAATGCAGGGGTATCTTCTTCGAGTTTGTATTCACGCATGTGGTCGGAAATTGTTGGAATACCTCTCGAGTGGCTCTACATCAATGGCTGGCAACTCTCGCGATAAAATGAAAGCTATATGCTTAATGCAAGACTGATTGGGTGATTTTGAATACTAGAAAAAAAAAGTTATTTTTAACTATCTTGTTATAAACCCGGAGAATATGTATAGAAACGTGTAGAGATTATCATTTATCTGGATTTCAAATGCTAATTGTCTCAAGAAATTAGAATGGGACGAATGGTTGGCAAATCCGATGAATGCGGCTGGTTGAGTTTTGACGAATGGGTTATAAAACTTTTAGACATATCATAAAAAAAAATTCTAGCAAAAGACTGAGGCAGCAGGTGAAATTTTATGGCTACTGTTTTGCAATTTCAGAAGTCATAATGAAGTGCAGATTCTAGCCGGCGAAGTATGCAGCTGTTTTAATCTACTCAATTTTGGAGCTCTCTGTTGATTGCTGGTCGAACTTTTCTAGGTGTCCAATATTATCGGCAAGTATACCGGATGAATTGTAGTTTAGTCAAGTGGTCAAGGTCGATCCCACGAGGATTGCGAGGTTAAGTTCCGAAAAGCTATGATTATCTTGATCTAAGTCGCAACAGACAAGAAAGTAAATGGTCAAGCTACTAAGCTCAATCAACTACAACTAAAATGGTTGATCAAATTATAAAAGGCCTAGCCAAGAAAATGCAATGATCAAGTATATATGTGCCATTTGAACACTAATGGAAAGTTGGTAGGAATTTAATGATACGTGTCGGAAATTTATCATATATTACAACTACAAAGCTTAATTTTATATATTATAATTCAATACGGGTCGATAGGGATCACTATATAAAAATAAGGGGGTCGGTACACATACAATTAAAATGTGTACCTAAAAAAAAATTCCACTTTAATATTTTTTTTAGCGGGTCCGGTGACCCATTTATTCTTATGTGTCACGATGAGGGGGAATTTCTAGCTTAGGAGTGCACCGATTACACACATTTGAACACTAATGGAAGGTTGGTAGATAGTTTATTCCGACACGTATCATTAAATTCCTAAAGTCGCCCCTGCCCTCATACGAGTGTACGGAATTATTCTATGCCTCCTCCTTGGTCTAAGAACCCTAGACCTAATGATTCAACATGATAAATTTCTTGAGTGCAATGAATGAACAATAACCCCCGGATAAGAAATTGAGTTCCACTTAATGTCAATTTTACCTCCCGGTTTTCATATCTTTTTTCCACACCAAGCATCTCCTTTTAGAATCAATTAAGTGTGTATGTGTGTGAGTAAGTGTTGGTTAATTACTCAAACTCAAACAACTTATACATTGCAAACAAGAAAAGATACACAACACAAGAAGCTATGAAATATATGAACTAACATTCCCAATCAACCAATAGAGATTAATACTATCACAAAAATATTATCTTGGCTAGTAGAGAACTAGCCACTCGAGGATATGAACTCCAACATGTAAAAGTTAGGATTCATGTCTATGACAACAATTAAATCACAAGTAAAGGATAAGAATTTACCAACCAAAATCTATGAACTTGAAGAAGGAAACTTTCATTCAATAACAAGGAGCTTCAATGGAGTTCTTACACCAAAAGTGAGAAAACTTGCAACCAAGGAGATTCTAGAAATCAAACTAAGAATTCTTAATGTTTACAAGTGGAATTAAAGGCTAAATTATGGTGGGTTTTGGCTAGAGAAGCCTTGAAAGTAGAGGTGCCTTCAAACTTGAGAGAGAAGGGAAAACAACCTCTTTCTTTCCAATTAATGTCTCTCTTAAATGAAAAATCTGCACACCTTGGTGGCCTCCAAGAGTAAGTTGGCTGCCGCCAAGAACGTTTGAATATGCTTGGTGGTGGCCAAGTATGTGTTGGCTGCCCCCAACTCTGAAAAGTAGCCGGGGGTCGTTGTCAGCATTAATTTAAAGACGGCAGATCTGATGTTCAAAGTTGGCGGTGGTGAAGTAGTGTTGGTGGTGGCCAGGATCAGGTTGGTGGCGGCCAACAGCTCCGAAAAGTGATTTACCGCTCTTTAATGCATCGAATCGAACCGCGATCAAATCTACGCCTTGGCACTCCAAAATCTAGGCTCCCGAGCTTCGGTATATGTGCTGCAAAACAAAATAATACCACGCGTAAATCTGATTACAAAATTTTGCTAATAAGCCTAGATAATAGACAAAAGTGTCGGAATTTTATAATATTTACTATGTACATAAAAGATACCAAAACATCACAATAGTTTCTCGAATTGATACGAAAACACCAATAAACACATGATAATCGAGGATAAAACATCGTAAAATGTATCATCTAGTTGACTTACATCAATGGCGGTTGTCTTTTTTGTTGTTTTTTAGCTGTTCAAATCTGATGTTGTTGAGATAAATGGCTGGAACATTTTGTTGTAAAGTGTTTTTAGCATCTTGCTCAGGGCCGGCCCACCTTGAAGGCGGAGGAGGCGGTGGTCTTAGGCCCAACGGTTCCGACAAGCCAACATTACATGTTTAGCTAAAAGAAAAAAAAAATCCGTGTAGATCCAATCTGATCCAACCTAATATAAAGGCCCAAAATTTTTTTACTCAAATCTATAAAGGCCAAAATAAAAATTACTTGGCCTAATTCGAATCGATAAGTATGTAACTTCGATCTAAAAGGCCTGATTCGGCGATTCGGCCTTAGGCCAAAAAAATGCTAGAACCGGGCATGATCTTGCTGATAATGAAATTAACATGGATGTTAAAAAAAATATACCTAAAGAATTCAGGTGTTTACAACATCACAAAATTATTATGACTACGGAAGTTTCAACCTTCAACAATTATAATACAACTTTATTATTATACCATAAAATTCGGACCATTTAACTACATCACTACCTCAATCACATACTAGAATTTATGGATGTTTACGACTTCTTCATTTTCTTTTTATTTATTTAAAGGGGATATTTATATTAGATGAAACAAAAACTGTACAACTGTTTAAGAAAAAAAACTCAAAAGCTATACATAACAAATTTAAACAGAAGCTATAGAGCTAAGAATGCAATGCTACATGTAAATCTCTTGCTTTCCGGAGCTTGCGATATGAAAACCGATTTAGGGGGCCGATGTTGTTCTTCATTATGAAATTCTTCATTGCGCCAAAACCAAATACTTGAGATTAATTCCCGAAAGAGAAATCTCCAGAACGCCATGTTATCCTTCTTATACATATCCTTCTGAAGGCAGTTGTCAAGCCAATCCGGGACGTCGTGGGTATTAAAGAATTCATGCCAGTATTCGTGGTGCACAACATCCTTCCACATCCCGTGCACCCAATTACAGTCTCTAAGCGCATGTAGGATAGACTCAATCTGAGTTCCGCAAGAGTTGCACGTGTCGTCCATAGTAATATTTCGCGTAGCGAGGGTGCTAATTGTGGGAAGGGAATTCTTACGGATAAGCCAAAGCAGATGGTTACCTCGGAGTGGGCCTTTGATACTCCAAATACGTTTCCACTTCGCATGGTCATTACTAGTGGGGGCCAGGTGTTTGCGGGCTTGATAATCCGAATTAACTGAAAATTTGCCAGAAGGATGGGCTGCCCAAAGTGGGGAACCCGAGGCGTCAGCTGTGAATGCATGTCGCAACTCATTTGCAGCAAAGCAAATATGGCGCCAAATGAAGGACGATGGCGGTTTAGGCTTTTCAAATGGTGAGCCATATTTTTGCGTTAGAATTTGAACCCATAATTTCTCATGCTCCGTTAAAATTTGCCATACGAGTTTTGCTAAAAAGGTTGAATTCATTTCTCGAGCCTGCCGAATAGCCAAACCACCATAGGACTTAGGTTGGTATATAGAGCGCCATGCAACGTGGTGGGTTTTTCTCTTCTCCTCATGATCGGCCCAAAAGAACAAATGCGCAAGTTTGTCCAATTCATCAGTAATAGAAGCTGGGAGTCTCACCGTTTGCATATGGTATAACGCTGTGGTAGTAAGCACGGTTTGGGTGAGGATAGCCCTGCCCATATTAGATAGACTGGATGCCTTCCAAGCTTGGAGTTTGGCCAGTACTTTATCAACAATAAAAGTGAAATATTCCTTTTTGACCCTCGCATGATGAAGGGGAACTCCAAGATATTTTCCAAAGTGCAGAGTGTGAGTCATTCCAAGAACCTCCGCAATACAGTTAGTAGTTTGGGGGCTGACATTGGATGAGTCACAAACTTAGATTTTGCAATACTAACCTTTTGTCCCGAAATACCACAAAATTTGCGTAGAACCTGGTCCATTTCTTTAGCTTGATCAATAGAGGCCTCCGAAAAAAAGATAAGATCATCTGCGAAAAACAAATGAGAAATTCGAGGACCACCCCGTGAGACTGATATCGGCTTCTATTTCTTGTTCCTGACCGAGGCATTTATCATCTGGATGAACACCTGCATCACAATAACGAAGAGATACGGGGCAAAAGGGTCACCTTGCTTAAGGCCTCGATGTGGAGTGAAGGCTTCAAGAGGGTGACCATTCCAAAGGACTCCAAGGACGTGCTGGACAGAGAGTACATAATAAGCTCAATCAAGTCATTACTAAATCCAACATGGTGGAGGAGATGTTGCAAGAAAGACCAGTTGACTCTATCGCAGGCTTTTTCGAGATCCACTTTGATTACCATAATACCTTTTCAACCCGATTTTTTCCGCATTGTATGGAGCACTTCTTGGGTAATAATGTCTGCAGTTTGTCTTCCAGGTATGAAAGCATTCTGGCAATTATCAGCAAGTTTTTTTCGATTACAAGGCGCAAACGATTTGCAATGATTTTAGTAATGAGCTTCGAGGACACGTTTGCGAGTGCTGTAGGACGGAGTTGACTGACCGACTCAAGCGCCTGGACTTTTGGTATCAAGGAGATGAAAGTGCGGTTTGCCTCTGGAGGGAACGAGCGTTGATGAAAAGCTTTATTGACCCATGAAATAACAGTCTCGCCGATGATTTCCCAGTTATGTTGGAAGAAAACCGGGGTAAAACCATCCGGCCCCGGTGATTTGAAGGCCCCCATGTCAAAAAGAGCTGCCCGTATTGTTAGGAAATCTATGCGGGAACGCAGCAGAATTTAAAATTTTATTTCCTTTTAACCAGGATCGACTTCGTTTAAGCAATAAACAAATAGATAGTAGACGGTGGTTACCTTGGTTGATCTAAAAGATCGACGCTTTGACCGTCTAAGGAGAGTAGTTCTGCATAGAGCCACCCAAGTGTTCGGCCTCTACCGCTAGTCCACACGAACAGCCCGCCGGAATCCCATCATGGATTGCTATTGGAAAACTCCGGTTGCTAGACCGGACTTTTTACCCTCTCTCCAACTCTCTATAGGATGCTCTCTATTTTACACAAGAACTATTAGTTCTTGGAATTGTGACGTACAAAAGAGCTTGACACCCACCTCCTATTTATAGTGGTTGGGGCACCCCTAGAGGTGTAGAGGAGAAGAAAACATTTTCCCAATAAAATAAGGAAAATATAATTGATTGATTTATCTCATTTAATTTAATATTTTATATTAAATAAATCTAGGATATTGTCAATATCTAATATTGATTATCTTTATTATATTACCATAAATCAATTTACACATGTGTATATATCACATATATATTATTACACATATAAATCCATTATATAATATTAACTACAAATGTGCACAAGCATATCCTTTTATATGCATGTCACGCATGTATATGAATATATATATAAATATTAATATCTTATATTAATATATGGTAATACCATTAATTAAATTGCACAAACCAAGTGTATCTTATACACAATAATATATGCGCCCTTTTTAGCCATTAATTGGCTTCCGGAATATTCTTTAATTAATATCTTGTATTTTATTTATTTATAATAAATAAATACCACCATATTAATTTACTACTATAACATTTATAGTCTCGAGATAAATTCTTTCCTTATTTGGTCATCAACTATAACCACATTTTAATCCGACTAGATGTTCATAGGTGTGTGACCCGATAGGCTTGCGAATATGTTGTCCGTAGACACAAAGTGCAAATTACAAAAATGCCCTTCATGCCTAACGATCACGGGATAGCGTCTAGCAACACACTGTGACCCACAATCATCGGAAGAGTCAAATGCAATGACTACGACCTTTCATGTGAAACAGTTACCGTGTAATTTACAATCCTATCGCTGTAATAATATCCATACGATCGTATCTCAAGTGTCGATACATTAACGATCGTATCTTATAATCTGGATATCATGCTCTCTCGAAGTAACTCATGTACTCCGACTTTAAAAAGATTCACGAGAACTAGACATTCCTCATAAGAAGGCCATTTTGGATATTCGATCCCAATCATAGGATACACGATTCCCGGATGACCAATCATGTATACTCTGCATGCTTCAATATCATACCTAATCACTACCGCATGATCGCCCCGTGGCTAGGGGAAACCTATATAGTGTCAAAGGATGACAATCCACACCGTGATGCCATGAAGACTCCGGTCTTAAGGATAATTACACAACTGTCACAAAGTGGGACACTTATCCGTGTAAGTGGGTCAGTCTAACGTACGTATTCTCTAATACACGTCCAGGTACAGTCCAAGTGTCTCTACACTTCGATAGACGAGATCTATCCCTGCCCTTAAAGACAGAAGACATCTAATACGTGCTAGCCTGTTCATACTATCAATGCCCTGTTTAATAGTACATCAGCCTAGAGACATTTAAGTATCAAACTTATTAAAGTGATTAGAGATCTCATCAACCATAATCGCCTATCATGGTTTCTCTATCACAGTTTAATACCAAGGACGTTATCATATAACAATTCACAATTGGTTCTTTAAAAGAACATATATATGACAACAGAAAAGCCATTTAATAAATATATAAATATAAAGAAATAGTAGAAATGATCCGACCCGGTCGGATCCGGTCCAACCCGATTGGGTTTAGGACACTATTCCAACACGTATCTCATTGCTACTTACCGCCGGTTCAAAAGTTTTCGATCTGAATGAGAAAGGACCGGAAAAGATAGATCAGTTGGACACGGATCAACTGGCTCCTCCGTATATAACTCAATAAAGAAATTCCGGACCATATGTTGAAGCAGCAAAGGGTCCTCAATCCAGTCACCATTACCATTCTTCAAATATGCAATATAAGATCTACCTCACTTTCGAATGGTGGAGAGATGAAAATATCTAGTATTTCTCTCGTCGTTCTCAATCCAATTTAGCCACGACTTTTGAAACCAAAAAAATTTCCTCTTGGTTAAGGATATCATCGAATTCATGGAGCAGTTCATTATTTAGCTCAGTGAGGAATTTTGAAGGTGCTTTCGAGAGAGCCATTTGTATCCCATTAGACGAGCTCGACGCCTAGTCTTTCTTTGGAATATATTAATGAATACATTTTTATTCCAAATGCGCAGCTCAACGGTAAGAGAAATAAGTGAAGAATGTAGGGACTGTCACAGATTTTATCTATGCAAATAAACAAGTAATAAAATTTATAAATCCGGTATTCCCCAAGTGTAGGGATCGTAGCATAGCGATTAATACCGGAGTCGATCTCAGGGAATCGAGGTTGTTTAATCTAGTTCTTATTAATTCTTCTAAAATTGTCACTACTATTTATTACTAAACCTAAACTAAAACGGAAAATAAACTGGACAGAGGATTGTCATCCAAAGCCAGGAAAGATCAAAGCGAAAACGAAATCTAAACTATAAACTAGGAAACAAAAACGACTATAAAAACGATGATCATGGCGACTAAACAATCGAACAAGTTGTTATCCACCGATCCCGCAACCCTCAATTTCCTTTCTTAAGTTATCTTGTGATGATTTAACAAAAGTCGTGGTTCACCTATCAAAGGTATGAATTCCTACTCTCGTAGATAACTCGCCTATCAATCTCTCATCTCTCGATCTATAAGATTGACGCTATCAAAACAAGGTGTAAGATCTCTCAATCTAGCAACCTAGATATTCAACCTATCAACTCTCGTTATGTCAAGGTTAAAAATCTCATCTTTCCTATGGTGATCTAAGGTTTACACCGACTCTCGTCATACGGTAAACATCAAATAAGCAATACATCTCTCGATATCGATTGCATAAACATATAATCATATAGAAAAGATAACAACTTTAATCAAAAATCACAAAACAAACTTAAGATTGAAAAGAAAGAACCTGATGAAACGGATTTAAATAACTCGACAAATTGTTTAGCCTCCAATCATCCAGCAAAAAGAGAAACAAAACGGAATAAAACGGAAAAGAAACGACCACCCTCGGCCGGCCAAGCACCAAGGCTCACCGGCCGAGGTTACTTGGCTTGAAACTAGGGTTTTCTCAATGCGGCTGTGTAATAATATGTGTCCTAGGGTTTACAAAGCGCTGGTATTTATAGAAAATAAAGTCGGCTGCTGTAAGTCGGTCGAAGGACGCCCGTCTATCTCTCTGGACGCCCGTCCAATATACCTTGGACTTGCTTCAGACGCCCGTCCACTCAGCGTCCAAACTCTCTGAATCAACTATCTTCTCCTGGACGCTCGTCCATTCTTCAGACGCCCGTCCACTCTGGACGGGGCTTGAACGAACGTTCATCTTGCTCAAAAATCTATCTTCTCATCTTTATCTTCAATCGATTTCATCTTTATCTCTTCTCCTCTTCATTAATCCGATTGTTAACCTCTTTTAATCCTCTTTTTGGTCGAAATTGTGTATCTACAATACATCAAACACATTGCAAAATGTAGTATCTTCCAAATCAATGTAAAACCATCAATTTTACACATAAATCATACAATTTCGCAACTAACCCATTAAAAACATCACTTGCTCAATACTTCAAAATAAAGCTCGATTTCTATGAAAAACATCCAGATATGGGGAAAATTGACATAAAATATATCCTTATAAAACGTATAAAATCACCCTTAACAGGGACTCACCTGTGTTTGGCCAAACATTACGCAAGAAGTCTCGAAAATCATGGTGCTGGTGCCAACACGCCTGGAAACGAAAGGGCCTGTTGAGGTTTACGCGGTTCGAACCCAAATCAAGGTTCAACAGGATTGGGTGATGATCAGAATGTGTGCGCGGTAAATGTAAGATCATCGAATCCGGGAAACGATCCCACCATTTATTGTTGCAAAGATCTTGATCAAGCCGTTGTTCAATGGCCGAGACGCTGTGGGGTGAACTGGACCACGTGAATCTTGGTCCTTGGAAGGGAATCTCTATAAGGTCACAAACACAAATCATCCTCCGCATTCGCTCGACAAAGGGGCCCAAAACCGGTCAGCCACCCCGCTTATCATTTTCATTTACCACTTGATTAAGATCTCCGACAATACACCACGGAATGCGAATAAACCTGCCCATTTTCTCAAAAATAGCCCACAACTCATCCCGAATACTTTGCGTCGGCGAGGCATACGTTAAGGATAGAATCCAAGAGGCCATGTTGTTGACTACAGCTGCAAGGAATATAACTTGGTTGGTAGCAAACATGAGACGCAAATCAACAATTGAATTATTCCATAAGCACCACATACCACCACTAAAACCACGAGCTTCAACGGCTATTAGGTTCGTATAATGGAAATTAAGAAGAATTCGATTAGCCTTTTTACTGGGAACTCATGTTTCCCTGATAAACAGAATATCTGGATGGGGATCAACCACAACACTTTTCAAATGACGAAAAGAATGAAGAAGAACCAGCCCCTCGACAATTCCATGAGAGAATTTTCATTGATCAATTTGAATGGGAGTTGAAGACTGTCCATAGACAGGGCATACCTGGGAAGAATCAGCCGCAAGTGATTGGGGATTTTCAGTTAATGGTGGGTTTGGCGGGTTATTTTTCACATAAGCGGACCCATGTCATTTAGCACTTTTGGCTGCAATTCTCGCATAAAAACCCATAGCTTCTTGTAGAACATCCGTAATAGTGGCAGCATGATTATCTAACTTCTTGGTCACATTTGTGATATCTGCAAGAGGGATTGTTGGAAAGCTCAAGGAATTACCGAAGGTAGGAGTTGTTTGGGTGATCGGAGAGGACACGGAGTTGCCACGGACTGGAGTAGTCTGAATTCGGACCCTATTAGATGCCATTGGGATGCCACCTCTACCTCGGCCACGAGAGCCTATTGTCCGAGTATTTCGGTTTACTTGGCATATGGTTGGGGAGGAATTAAATTGATTTAATGCTTGGAATTGCTGCTGTAGTGTTGCCACATTGGGTGTATCAGCAACATCCTCATTCCCCTGTTCACCCAATATTGAATACCTGGAGCCATTGGGACGGATTTCTGATGGGTTCGGTGGCTGAAATTCATGACTTTGAAAAGGAACCGTGGGGTTCTCAATAGCAGATGCATTAGGATTTGTAGCATTTTTCTGGGCCAGGCTGCGATGTCTGCGGTTCGTTGCAAGCATCCAAGGGCCAAAGGGGTTGGCCTTCGTGGGAATTTTGGGTACTTCAACAGGTGGGGTGTTCGAGGTGTCCATGTTAGTTGCTTTGCGAGGACAGTCTTCGGTTTTGTGCCCGTAAATACCACATTCAAAACAAATCATATGGAGGCCCTCATATTCAATATTGTAGAGATCAACATCAAGTAGCACAGCATTCGGGAGGGGTTTATTCAATTCAATCTCAACACAGACTCTAGCATACTTACCCTGTTGATTTCGAAGCGAGGTGTCGTCGACTTTCCTTGAAGTTCCCAAGCAATTTCCAACCAACATTGGGGTTAATTGGTTAGCTGTCTTTACCATGTTCTGAGAAATATTTACCATCCGAAAAGAGGACAATCAAGGCTTCCTTCTCAAAGTATTCAATAGGCACTGTAGGGTTGATTTAATGGGTTCGTTGGAAGGTTGGAAGAAAGGTCTCCATTTCGATATCGTGATATAATGATTCTGTATGAGCCAGGGTTTGTTTGCAAGCACATGATCATAGTCCTCTTTACAGACAAGTCGAACAATGAAGTAACCGTCTTCAAGATCAGTTATCTCGATGTGTTTTCCTATGGTCCACATGTCCATGAGGCAGGCTTGAAGCACCCAGAAACTGACATTTCTCCCCAACATTTTGATGATCAAAGCCCTTCTCGGTTTCCAGAGATTTTTTAGTTTTTCCAATGGAATTCGGACCTCCTTGACGCCGGGTAAGGTCACCGGCATCCTCTCAGCTTTTTGATTCCGGTAATGGTCGGCAAATGCAACCAAATCTTCTTCCGGCTCATCATCCCCTGTATACAATTCAACAGGGGCTTCGGACGGACGAATGACATCTACTCCACTATGGCAGCTCCACACCGAACCACCATCGGGCAGCACCGGTGCCTCCTCTGTTGCTCTTCTCTTGAACCGATTGGTACTACGGTTTAGCAGATCTTGCTCCTCACTGGAAGAAGAAGGAGGGGCCTCTTGCATTTGGATTCTCTGGGGGAAACGGCGGCGAAGGGAAGGGGTGTTGAAATAGTGTCCTAAACCCAATCGGGTTGGACCGTATCCGACCGGGTCGGATCATTTCTACTATTTCTTTATGTTTATATGAATATTAAATGGCTATCCTATTGTCATATATTTGTTCTTTTTAAAGAACAAATTATGAATTGTTATATGATAACGTCCCTAATATTAAACTATGGTAGAAAAACCATGATAGGCAATTATGGTTGATGAGATCTCTAATCACTTTAATAAGTTTGATACTTAAATGTCTTTAGGCTGATTTACTATTAAACAGGGCATTGATAGTATAAACAGGCTAGCACGTATTAGATGTCTTCTGTCTTTAAGGGCATGGATAGATCTCGTATATCGAAGTGTATAGACACTTGGACTGTACGTGGACGTGTATTAGAGAATGCGTACGTTAGACTGACCCACTTACATTAAATTTCGCACTATGTGGCAGTTGTGTAATTATCCTTTAGACCGGAGTCTTCATGGCATCACAGTGTGGATTGTCATGCTTTGATACTATTGAGGTTTCCCCTAGCCACGGAGCGATCATGCGGTAGTGATTAGGTGTGATACTAAAGCATGCGGAGTATACATGTTTGGTCGTCTGGGAATCGCGTACCCTATCAGTAAGGGTGATTATCCGAAAGGGCCTTCTTATAAGGAATGTCTTACTCTCGTGAATCTTTCCAAAGTGGGAGTAAATGAGTTACTTCGAGAGAGCATGATATCCAGATTATAAGATACGATCGTTAATGTATTGACACTCGAGATACGATCGTATGAATATTATTACAGCGATAGGATTGTAAGTTACACGGTAATTGTTTCACATGAAAGGTAGTAGTCATTGCATTTGACTCTTCCGATGATTGGGGGTCACGGTGTGTTGCTAGACGATATCCCGTGATCGTTAGGCATGAAGGGCATTTTCGTAATTTGCACTTTGTGTCTACGGCCAACATACTCAGAAGCCTATCGGGTCACACACATATGAACATCAAGTCGGATTAAAATGTGGTTATAGTTGATAACCAAATAAGGAAAGTTATATCTCACAACTATAAAGGTTATAGTGGTAAATTAATATGGTGGCATTTATTTATTATGAATAAATTAAATACAAGATATTAATAGTATTATATTAATTAAAGAATATTCCGGATGCCAATTTGTTGGCTAAGGTGGTGCAATTTGTCTGTGTATAAGATACACTTGGATTGTGTAATTTAATTAATGGTATTACCATATATTAATATTAGATATTAATATATATATATATATATATATATATATATATATATATATATATATATATATATATATATATATATATATATATATATATATATATGATTACATGTGATGTACATGTATATAAGATATACATGTGCACATTTGTAATAGGTAGATATTTATATATATAGATTTATATGTAATATATATATATATATATATATATATATATATATATATATATATATATATATATATATATATATATATACATGTAAATTGATTTATGGTAATAAAATAAATATAGTTAATATAAGATATTGACAATATATTGGAAATATTTAATATAAGATATTGAATATTAATGAGATAAATCAATCAAATATATTTTTCTTATTCTACTAATAAAAGGTTTTCTTCCTCTCTACTCTACTAGGGGCGCCCCATCCATTATAAATAGGAGGTGAGTGTCAAGCTCTTTTGTACATCATAACTCCAAGAGCTAATAATTCTTGTGAAAAATAGAGTACCTTTTAGAGAGAGTTTTGAGAGAGAGAAAAGGCCGGTCTAGCAGCCGGATTTTTCTAGTAGCAATCCAATGGTGGATTCTGGCGGGTTGTTCGTGTGGACTAGCGGTAGAGGCCGAACGCTTGGGCGGCTCCGTGCATCGCTACTCTTCTTAGACGGTCAAAGCGTCGATCTTTTAGATCAAGCAAGGTAACCACCGTCTTTAGCTTATTTGTTTATTGCTTAAACGAAGTCGATCCTGGTTAAAGAAAATAAATTTTTGAATTCCGCTGCGTTCCTGCGTAGATTTCCTAACAAGGGGAATATACGGCGGCTGAGGGAAGGGATTTTCTTAGCGGAGAGTTATGTACGACTTCTCCATTTGGATTAAGAAGATGACGCCAAACTCATAGAAGATGAGGTAATCATTGAAGATATCTTGGACCCAAGCATAGTGTGCTGAAATGGGGGAGGTCGGAGAAAAGGCCACTTCCATCGTTGACCTCATGCTGCTACTAAAGCTAATCACCTGAAATATGTTAAAATAATGGGTGAGTTATAACGCCTCTAGACCCCGGGGCTGGTAGCGCTAAATGAGTCATAAATGTCCGGTCAACTACTTAGACCGCCATCCTCGATAAGTCTAAAAGGGCTAACCCGAGTTGACAAAACCTTTATGTATCACACTTATATGGTGGTGATGTTCTTCCCCCACTTTCAATGTGGGATATCACATTCTCCCCCCCCCCCCCCAACTTATAAGGGACTGACGTCCTCGCCAAGACGGCCATGACTTGTCCCTGTGGATTTGTCCCAGTTCGTCTCAACCAAAGGACTCTAGAGGTGGCCTGTAGCACTTAAGTTCGTCTAGAGGTGCCCCATGGCACTTAGATCCATCTGATAGTCGGCTCTGAATATCATTCTGTAACGCCTTTAGACCTCAGGACTGGTTGCGCTAAATGAGTCATAAATGGTCCGGTTAACTGCTTACACCGTCGTCCTCGTTTGGTCTAAAAGAGCTAACTCGAGTTGACATGACCTCTATGTCTCACACTTATATGGTGGTGTGCTTCCCTCACTTTCAATGTGGGATATCACATGAGTTATTAAGCTCAGTAGGGAAACATCGCATCAAAGAGAACTAAATACATGTTACTGGGACCAGGACAAGCTTCCAAGTTTCTCTTTTGCAAAAATGAATGCACAGATACAATTATAAGAGAATAATTCTCAAGACTACTACTATTATTTGAGCACATAAGAGAACACTAATGGAAACAAGTAACATACTATACCATACAATTAACTAAATTTACCATTCATATTATTACTGTAACTTTATTGTATCATTCTGGTTACTATAATTGTGCTTGTTCATGAGTAGAATGTCACATTTACTATTTACCAATATGAAGGGCCTAATAACTACGACAGTCCGGAAATTTCCACAAGTATATCCCATGGACGGAGCCTCCGGTCATATACTCCATATTCTTTCCTTGGAGTAAGGAATATTGATTGAGACCCTCAAAAGTTCATTGTCCTTTTTACTGTCTTGTACTAAACCATGAACTTTACATATCAATACTATATTTACTAGGTGACTGCTTTTCATCATACATTACTTTCATTCATACAATTGTGATTTCATTAACATTCCATACAATACAAGTGCATACATACCAATAACAAGACACGGATATCACATCTTACATGTTTTGCATACTCAATTCTTTCTTATCATTTTGTTCATAAGAACATTCAATAAACAACCTTATAACACTTTCTTATCATTTAAGAACATGTTTACAACATAACAAAGGTTTCGCCTATTGCCCAAATCAAGTTACTTGTATAATCTTAAGTAATGTTCATGCATAGTCATTTTATTCGTTCTTGTTCTTAATCATTGCATGAACATATTCTAGCCCTTTAGACATGTTTTCTAAGTGATAGAATTATGTCCAAACATACCTAATTTTCAAATATGGAACATTACGACCATATATACAAAACAATGTAATTTTCTAATATATTTAGGTCAATAGATTACATCTAACATGAATTTAACATCAAGTATTGTATAGTCGTATATAGTATCTAAATAATAACATTAGGTTTATAACACTGCAATTACATCACCATAACATTTTACAGTCATCATTTACGAACAAACCTAAAATCAAGTTTTCTAAAAACATAGAATCATGAAAAATGAACAGAAAACACATACGAACTCAGGATTAGACCATTTTAGTCCAGAATTCATCAAACTTATTGTAAATTCACAAAATAAAGAAAAGCCAGTGTAGGAGCGGTGGGGAGCCTGGCGCTAAGCCAGTGTCATAAAACCTTTTTGATTCAGAGATATCATCTTACATGTATATCATGATCTTAAATGCATATTCCCAATATCATATAATCCAGAAATGCAAAACAGAACACGTTTACAAGTAAAAAAACCGTAGAAACACATATCGCATGAATTGATGCACAAAGCTTTGATGTAGGAGTCATTACTTTAATGATTGAGGATGTCTGCTGCATTATTCTCTTCAAACAAGTAGTATTCTTTACCTGCAACTAAGGTTCCTTGATCTTACTTGAAGAACACACGCAAACCCTAGTTTTTAAGATAATCTAGGACTTAGAACTTGTTGAATATGAATCATACTTACATTAACATGATAAGGTTTGATGTAGAAGTGGTAAAGACTTGTAATTTCTACAGGAAATGATCTAGAACTTGAGAGGAGGAAATTTGGATATGTCAAAAACATGAAGAATGAGAGAATGAAGGTGTGGGCTTGTTGTTTGTTTTTCCGACAAAATGGGAGTTGAAAACTGGAGTTGCTACTGCTGGAAGTTGCAGAACTGAAGGGTGGCGAATTTTGGTTTTGAAAGCCACTGGTACGCATGTCGCTCCACAAAATATTAAATTGTATCTCGTTATGATGTAACATGGATTCGATATTGTAAGATATTTTTTCATAATTAAATATTTTATAATCCTTCGTATACGAGTTGTAGGACAGATTAATGTTACTGTAACGAAACGCGGTTCGACCTGATGTGCTTTTACAAGTGTACATGAATCTGTGAACAGTGATGACCTTACCCTTTCGCGTAGGAGTACCTCATTTCGTGTATGAGTTACCTTCGCCTATAAAAGGCACAAGTATGCAAACGAAATCAGTGCATAGTTTGAAAGCATCATCGAGCAAACTTCTGTGTGTTCACGGGTTTGTTCAAACAAGTCAATGTTTGAATCAAACACATCCGTTGTATTCTGAAAGAGATTTTCGTTAGTTCCTAAGTGACAATCGTGTGAGACAAAACATTTCTTTAAAGATAACGCATTTACGTGCTTTGAAGTTCTTCATAGTTTGTCAAATTCCTAAGTATTAATTTTTTCTAACAGATATAACATAAGTTACGAAATCCAACTCGGAGTATTACCAAAGGTGTGTAATAAAAAACGCAATAGACTTCCATAATGGATAAATCAGTGCATGCCAAAAGAGGGTTGAGATCACCTGTCTAATTTGGGTGTCTAATTTCGGTGCCTAAGTAAAAACTACGTAGTTTCATGTGTATACTTTTTTGGACGAAAATTTATGAAAAAACAAAAAAAAAAAAGATCAAAAAAATATACACATGAAACTACGTAGTTTTTATTTAGACACCGAAATTAGACACCTAAATTAGACAGGTGATCCCAACCCGCCAAAAGACGCGGAGACTTGTACCAACGAATCTTTAAAGTTGTAAAAAATGATACATGGTCCGGAAAAAAAATGATACATGGAAAAAAAAACCGTTTGAAATTAATAATCATTTAACTTCAATGTGATGATCCTAAATTGTCACATCTTAATTATATTTATTTTAGCTTGTAAGAATTTTACAATCTTATGACTTCAATGTTACGTTAGAGAAATGACTTTATATTATCTTATTTAATTATTAGGCACCACACTTTTTACAATAAAACAACACCAAAATTATTGAGCTTTATATCTTTATATATATATATATATATATATATATATATATATATATATATATATATATATATATATATATATATATATATATATATATAGTATTAGTATAAATTGCCACAAGACGACATATATGAGGTTCACAAGAATAATAATTACTTCCAAGAGAAAAAAAGGCTAAGGCCAAACAAGCTGTCGTTGAAATCACATGAGTTGATAAATGATAAATAAACGCAACTCCATTATTAGTATGGGACTTTGCGGTGCATGTTCAAACAATATATATATATATATATATATATATATATATATATATATATATATATATATATAGACACTTGGATACATGTTTAACACTATAAAGCATACTTGATACACAATGGATACAGTAACTACGTAAGTTTATTGTACTCATTTAATGTAAACAAGTAAAACAAAGTTATAAAGTCTTTTATATCTCAACATTATATGTCGATGGCATGTCACTCATCTTTCCAATATTGATATTACATTGCTCAACTTTTAGGGAATTGATATTATTGGATATAAAATTACATCACCCTTAAGAATTTGATGTCCTCATCAACCCTATCCGAGAATTATAGAGGTGCATGATTGTCATTTACGTCATGGCATTAATTGCATCTGATAATCCGCTCGATACTACATGCACCTTTCAGAACTTGGTTTAAAAGAGCTACTTGAGACGTATTAGATCAAAATAGTTACTCAGGCACATCGTCATTTCTCAGCTTAAATTGGTTAACCCAAGATACAAAGTATATCATGCCTCAACATTTTATCTTGGGTTAACCGAAGATACAAAGTCTGTTATATCAAGATAAAATGGACGTCCTTGGGGCAAGCCAACTAGGCCATGGCCTAGCCCCTGTCAAAATCCACATTTTTAGAGTCTTCGTTTTTATATGTTAGTAGTGTATTTTAGGTTTTTTTTATTCAAGATAAAATTTGTAACACTCAAATCAATAGACATATTTACTTAGAAGGAATCTTCTCAAATCTTATACATTTGTTTACACATCTTCACCTAATATGTTTTAAAAATAATTGTTGCGTTGTATTAAGGATGAATGGCACTAAAACAATTTGGTCTAGGATATCGATTATACGGGGACGACCCAAAATATTATGAGTATTTTATGGATTTATTATGACTTAAATAACGTTTCCAGACTCAAGTTTCATTTCATGGCATAATAACACGCGTCCAAGTTAGAGATGATTAAAGAGAGAGATTGAAAGAAAAAAAATAATGTCAAAGGATATATAAGTTAAGATATACTCCCAAAGTTGTGCATGCATGTTCCCAAAGTTGTTAATATTATTATTATTATTATTTGAACAAAGGGATTATAATTAAGTAGTAATTAACCCATCATATGCATGCCAACCTGTTAGATGTTAGTTTGTTTGCTGGATGATGTTCACCTTTTAGTGTGAATGCTTGCTTTGTTTAACGTGGGAACTAAAGCAATATTTTATCAAGCTTGTTTTAGTTTATTAGGGCATTAATTAATTATTTTGCGTGTCATCTAATTAACATTTAACTAAAACATTAGTCATGGGTTGTTTGTAAACACGACCACTTTAAAATTATCAAGAAATTTCACTTGAAATGCATCTATTTTTTTATGTATGTGTTTGGCTAATAATGTTATGTTGTCTTCTGTCCATTTTGTATTTTTTTTTTTTTTTCCCCATTCTTTTTACTAAAGTATCACTTGATTTTGTAATGAATTATGAGAACAAGTATTAATGATCATCACATTTGACATACCCTGTTTCATCGTGGAAGTCACCAAAATTAAAATCAAAGTCATAATTTGGTGTAGTATATATAACGTTTGTGGAGTGGTTTCCAACATGTGTATCACATAATCAATCTCGTAATTACAGAGAAATTACGGAATTAAATACGTATTAAAACACAAAAATAGAACAAGGAAAAAAGATGTAACCCAAGAACTGTTTTATGACACGAAATGTTGAAAACCTTCGGGAAAAAGAAAACAGATTCATAACTGAAAAATAGATGCAGAATAAATAAAAAGAATCAAACCGATGCGAGTATAGCAATTGGTTGTAGCAATCGTCTCTTAAAATACAACGGTTTACGGTTGTACCAAAAGCTATCTAGGTCCCCCTTCCGCACAAAAGTTCTCTAGGTCCCCCTTCAGCACAAAAGTTCTCTTATTAACCCCGGTATTATAGTACCATAAATCCAAGACCCCAGCTTTTCGATTATAGAACTGTATACTCTAATACACTTATAGATTCCGAGTGCTCATTACCATTGAATAACCCTCCGCATGATTGGTGTATGAATCAAGGCATTTTCCATTAAAACTCTCCACAATGTTGTATAATCGACTACTATTAGTTCACCAATGACTGATATATATATATACTCCGTACTATATATATATATATATGATAAAATCCAGTATCATAAATTTGGCTGATCAATCAGTGTTAGAATTAACAAACGATGGAACCGTATTTCTTAGTCTGGTATAAAGGAATGAAATCATATTCACGGCTGGCCATTTGATGACATTCTTCAGTGCGTTAACTTTCAACCTCTTTGTGACTTACATTCTTGTCTGTCAATCCATGAATGATGCTAACATGAACGAGTTTGAGAAATTTTCACAAAGCCCAATTTAGCATCATATCGAGCACCACCTCAGAAAAATAATGAGTCTATAATCATACCATGATTAAGATGAAATTAATAAATGGTCATTTTGTTATCCAATTAGATTCTGTTGTTATTTAATTACCATGAGATCGTCTTAATAAATCATCAAGGTCCTATGTGATCACACTACATAGAGTATTGTAACTAATATGTCCAACATCAACGGCCAGGATGAAGAGGTCACACACAAAGTATATTAATTAGGGCACTAACGATGTTTTAATTGCAAAATTTCTAACTCCAATTAATTTTACCACAACCTTAACATTTAAATAGTAACACCATAAATCCAATCCTTATACATATAACTCTTATACATTGAGTATTAAGATCACATGATGAACTCTTTTATATTTTATGTGAAGTTCATTTAAATACAAACTAATAAAATTTAAAATGGTCAATAATAAACATAGCTTTAATCAATTAAAACAATATAAAATTTTCTTTACGAGCATCGTCCTTACAATCTCCCGCTAGCCCGCAAAGGCAAATTACATTTTTAGAACACACATCTGTACAACATCTCACACTTGCTCTCTTAAGCAGATGTGATACGCCTCTAAGTCATTTACTATCCAAGTGCTTATCAATCACATTTTCTAGCAACGTCTTGGTGAAAGGATCAATAAGATTGTCAGGTGAGGTTATCTTGAAAACGGACACGTTTCCCTTATGCGTGATCTCTCAAATCAAATAGTCCTTCCGCTCAATATGCTATGATATCTTGTGATTCATAGGTTGCTTCAAATTATCCATAGCACCACAATTATCACAATATAGTGTGACGGGCTTATCAAGACTTGGCACAACTTCCGAATCTAAACGGAACTTCTTGAGCCAAACCTCTTCCTTTGCAGCTTCACAAGCCACAATTTACTAGATTGCTTAATGCTTCTCCAAACTATGGCTTTGATACCAAGAATAAACACTAACCCAGATATAGACTTTCGATCATCTTTGTATGACTGATAATCAAAATTTGGGTATCCGTTTATGTTGGGAGAGATTCTCACACTCTTGAATGTATAAAGAAATATAGTAGCGCCTTACTAACATCAATTTATTTTAGTAGAACGGTAAGTGCTTGATCTTTACATGGTATCAGAGTCAGAGGTAATGAGATCGAACCCTAGTTGGAACATTATTTTTTTTTTAAATTGTGCAAGCGTTGGGACAAAGTGCCCACACTTGAGGGGGGTGATGGGAGAGATTCCCACACACTTGAATGTATAAAGAAATATAGTATCACATTTACCAACACCAATTGGTTTTAGTACAACGATAGGCGCTTGATCTTGACAGTTTACCTTGAGCTCCCAACCTGAATTGACTACCATATAATCGCATGTTCTCTTCAAATACTTGAGAATTATGTTCATCAACTGCCAATCCTGGATTGGATTGAAAACGACCGACTTGCCGGTTGTCTAACAGATGCCAGGCCTAGTACACAACATGACGTACATAAGACTTCCAATTGCAGATGCATTGGGTACTCGACTTATAGTCCCAACCTCATCATGTATCATAGTAAAATGAGCGTTCTTTATGTCGAGTGAGTAGGAAACTGTTCTTGGAATCTTGCATACTATATCGCAACATTATATTATCAATATAAGATGCTTGGGACAATGCTAGCATTCTTTTCTTGTGGTCTGAACAATTTGAATCCTGAGAACATAACTTACTTCCCCCAGTTCTTCCATTTTGATATACCAAACCCGAATACAGTCCATCAGACCCACCAACAAACCTGAACTAGCGGTCACATCTCAGCTCGACCTCCATCGCCGGCAGCTCGCCTGGTGGTAAGCCGAGCAGGTCATTCAACCAGCATATCAGTCTATAACCGGATGGCCGAACACGCTTCTCTCGAGCGCGTTGTCCGGTCAACCGGACCGTGCCCGCAGTAACAGGCAAATAGCATCTACCCTTGGCGTTAGCGAGGATAAGACCATCAAGATAATATCATGGCGATCAGCGAACCCACGAGCCCGCTTCATACACTTGCTTAATCTCTTAATTGTGTTTAATAAAGTCGCATCATACTTAATTATGTCTTGTCGCAATTAGCGTAACCGTCATTAGTGATCCGCCTATAAATAGGGGCACCCTGTAACTCATAATATGATATGAATGTCAATATAAGCAGAGCTACTCTACCAATTTGTCGACTATTGTGCTCGCCGTCTAAAACCGTTGTGCTCGCCACCGGAATATTCATACAGTTCATAATCTTCACCACCTCCTTCCGGAGAAATCACTCACAAATAGCTAGATGTACACTCTAAAAGCTTGTTATCGCAACCATGATATTAACGACAATATCACATTTGGAATCCCTTGGCCAACCAACTTTTGACTTAGGATAACCTTTTTACATTAATCTTAATGTGTAAAATGTTATCAACATATAACACTAAGAATGCCACTTAACCATTCTTGATGCGCTTGTATACACAAGACTCATCAAGACTTTGGTCAAAACTATATGACTTCAGCATCTCATCAAATATTTTCTTCCTTGGCATTTAAGCCTTTTTGACTCATAAATGGATCTCGGTAGTCAACAAAATTTCTGAACTTGACTAAATTCAACAAACTTCTCCGGTTGTTGCACATAGATTTCTTCATCAAGACAGTCATTCAGGAATGTTGTCTTGACATCCATCTGCCATATTTTATAATCTAAACATGTATCTCTGGAACGAAGAATCATGAATGATTTAAGCAAGACAACTAGCAAAAAAAAGTATTCTCTTGGTCGACTCCCTCATTCTGTGTATAACGCTTAGACACCAGTCTTACTTTGAAAATCTTTACTTTTCCATCAGTCCCTATTTTTCGATTATATATCTATTTGCTCCCAATGGATACAATATCCTCAAGACAGCCCATAAGCTTCTAAATAGTATTTGAGTTCATTGATTCCATTTCTTGGTTCATTGTTTCTAGTCACCTCTCTTTATCAAAATCTTCCACAGTCCTTATAAAATAATATGGATCATCTGCCACACCATTTGAGTACATTGATTCCATTTCTTGGTTCATTGCTCCTAGTCACATCTCTTTATCAGAATCTTCCATCGTCCTTCTAAAAGAATATGAATCACCTTCCACCCCATCTGAGACAACGACACTTGCTTCCTCATACATGCCATTTCTAAGATGTGGTTTTACTACGCTTTCAGTAGATCTAGGTGGTTTGATATTCCGATCAAGCATAGTACTACAGTTGTGTGAAGTCGGACTGACATAAAACTAGGAACTTAGTTTAAAGAAACACGTGTTAAATGTCATATTTTCATAGTTTCGATAGGTCTTGACTTTCAGGACAGAGTTTACATCATACTTTATCAATAAAACAAAACCAACCAAACCGGATCAAATACAACACCTAATACGGAGAGAGTAAACAAAACCAATCAATCCGAACCGAATACAACCCTATATACTAGGGGGGAGAGTTTACCACTTTGGAGATCATAATAAAGGGAAAGAACGAGAAGGACCTCTAACTAGCTAGCACATGGGAAAACTTTAAAGTGATGGGGTGACCCCGTGTTTCACGGCATATAGTTTTAGCTGAATGAAAAAGCCAACAGTTTATATATATATATATATATATATATATATATATATATATATATATATATACTAGTAGCAATCCAGCAGATACAGATATAGAAAATAAAAAGAAGAGGAAGGTAAAAGCACGTGACTTTTCTTCCTCTTACACCAACATCCCCTCAACTTCAAAGCATGGCCATGGAGTTTCTTTTATTTATTTATTTTAACTTTTTCTAAACGAATAAACGTCAAACTCTCAGAACATACTAATATTACTTAATTTTACCTTAACAACTTGATCGGGACTAGGATAATTAATCGGGATCTGTGCACTAATCATCATAAGTTTATCTTTAACATTTCTTATGACATTTGCTAAGGACACTTTTGTCAGTCTATGTTTAACGTAACATTTCTTGTGATATTTACCAAGGAAACTCTAATATAATTAAAATATGTTTTCTATTTTGTCGGTCTAGGTTTTGCTTTATTAGGTAAGATCCTTAAATAAAGTGAATACAGTTTCACGTATAAAAATATCTCAACATATTTTCTTTTTTCTTTCAATTTTATCCTTTAATTTTTCGCACGTACTTATTCTGATCCAAAATTAGGAATGTTTAATTTTTTTTCGCCCTAAATTGAGTCGTAATATATAAAATAGACTTTATAATCGGTATTGAGTCTCAAAACATTTAAGTTCTCACTGAAATTAAATCAGAGTAATCAATCATATTTTGATTTATGTTGGATCGTAATAATGCGTACGAAGTGAAAAGATACTTCCTAAATAAATAACTAAAACCGTATAAACATCGAAACGATTTAAAATATACGTAGATCTTCATTTTACATATCATTTTATATTTATCATTATCGATCGAAGTGTAGAGTGATCAACTATGATAAAATGTGGAATTATACAATAAGTGATGTATCATTGTGCTTTTCTTAATGGTGTTCAAAGTCACAAAAAGTATACCTATTTTTTAATATTTTTTTAACTTTAAATGGTTCTGAAGTAGACAAATGACCTATCATAAAATTAATTGATAAAGATTTTAGGAAATATGTTTGTAGAGCATGTTATTTGATGAATATGCCCCGTAAATAGTTATAGGAAAATTATGTTTAGTCACTTTTACGTGGGTTTTACGTAACACACCGTGTAAATTTTAAATATTTTCATAGCTTTTTGATAGTATTAATTTGTCTACGTCCCATAAAATCCACTTAAATACTACTATTTATTTGTGACGTATGTGTCACTCTTTTTTTGTCTGGGGCTATAAAAAAACCACTCAAATTTCAGACTATACCCAAAAAAAAAGCGACGAATACATCACAAATCGGTAACATTTACGTGGGTTTTTATTGGATGTAGAAAAATTGATGATACTGTGATGTTTCGAAAATATATGAAATTCCACGTAAAACTCATGTAAATGTGACTGACGCATAATTTTTCAATAACTATTTATTAGACATACTCATCAAAGTACAAGTTTTACAAGCGTAATTCTTCAAGTTCCCCTAATATTTTTTGTTCAAAATTTTGTATGTCAGATCTAAACATTTTTATAGATGTTCTTTCCATTAAATTTATACTCATAGTTAATGGTGATTAAAGATTAAAAGTAGAAATATTTTTTTCTTTTTGATTTGAAGTTTATATCGACAAGTCAGTGCACGTGACGGGTTAACAGCTGCTGTATGGATCAGTTTCATCAGTACCCGGTTTGTATGTTGTTGTATCTATATCTGCCACACAAGTCCCCATAATGTTTGAATACCACAGTTTTGCACGTGCACAACTTGCTGCATTATTCTCTCTCTTTTTTCTTTTAATTATGGGGCCTTTTATTTATTTATTTATTTACCCCATGATTTGACAGTTTTTTTTTTTTTTATTAGCCACCAATAGTAGAGAGTGAGGGCGGTAGTGTGGTAGGTATGCTAGCGTAGGCTTTACCCTCTGACTTTTTCTGCTTCTGGGCTCTATCTTGCCAGTCGATGATTGTTCTCGGCGATGTTATGAATATAGCTTCCGTTCCGACATCTGGGCAATCCGCGGTTTAGAGATAATAAGAGCTGAAACCTCTTTGATAATGACTTTTGTTATGACATCATTAGAAATGCTTGATGTACTGATGGTTGAGTAGGGAAAGGAGTGCAAATCGATAAGAATAAGTCTGTCCCCGGCAAACCATACGGGCTGATACCTCTCCCGTAGGTCGAGTCTATTTCATAACATCTCCTTTCAATCGAGTCTATTTCATACCCTCTCGCGAGCGCTCGAGCTATAATTTTCCATTTAGTTTTCTTCATATTTGTCCATCAATATTTGTATTTGTAATGATAAAGGGTATATAAATTATGGCTTTAAGGAAAGTAAATGGTTCACTACGTATCAGAGCTTAAAATGACCACAACGCCACCTCCGATATGTTCCTATGTTGCCATCATATGTACTAAGAAACATTCGACTTTCGCATGCACATTCCTCACTATGTAAAAATAAAAAATCTCACATCTTGTTAGATATACTTTGGCCTAGGTACATCTTATCTTAACCTCACATGTTGCTTCAACTTGAACCGCTCCACACTCTTCCACGCCTTCTCGGAGTAGCCTCAAAGAAACCTACACAATCAAATTCGATAGATGAAATTATCTTATATAAGAATCAATGATCCTAGAAGTTATTCGTGGCCACGAACTTGATGGGTACTTGCTGAAACAAAACATAAACCACTTAATTTCAGGTTACATCGAAACCAGTTCTTCATTTGCGAATCTTATGGCATTTATAGCATGTTTGTTACGTATGAATGGAATGGAATTAAATAAAATTATACGAATGAAATAGATTGGAATGAAATATAATAAACTCATTCAAATATCACGTTTGGAATGTGAAAGAATGGAATAAAACAAATGATATAAAATGTGTCACATTGAGTGATAATTAGGGCATGGTAGTGGATTAAGGTTACAAGTATTTTTGTTGGAACGTCGATACATAACTAAAGGGATGCTTAAAGTATCTCTCACCCCAGTGCACTATACCTCGTTACCCATCTTACCCCAACCTACTCTACCACCCACCATCTCACCCTACCTTACACCACCCTACCTTACTCATTCTTACCTTACTACCTTACCTTACCTTTCATAAGTTACTCTACCTAACCTACACCATCCCGATTCAACCACACCGGAATGGATGGTGTGGACAATAGAGTGGTTATACCAACCAATACCCATCTACGCGATATTGTCGGATCAACCACCCACCTCATCCACCTTACCCTATCATACACCACCACCGTACCATCTCACATATCGCCTCACCCTACATTACCACACCCCACCACACCCTACCTCTCTACCCATCTTGCCCTACATTACCCTACCACACCCCACCACACCCTACCTCTCCACCCATCCCGCCCTACATTACCCTACCACACCAACCTACATCTTCACTCTTCTACCTAACCCTATCACACTCTACCCTATCTCACCCCACCCTATCTTACCCACCACCCCATCTTACACTACCCTACCCTACCCACCACCCCATCCTACCCTACCCTACCACACCCTACCTTATCTCACCCCACCCTATACTAGCTAACTACCACACCCTACCTTATCTCCTACCCACCATACCTTACCTAATGTGATTCAGAATCAAATCAGATTCGAAATTGCCCGAAGACTTGATTGAAGACACAAATAAGATGAGCACCACGACTCTTATTTATTGTTATTTTGTCCTACATTGCTAAATTAGCAATTGGTCTTGAAATCTGGAGCATATATAAAGGCAAATAGAGTCATTGTAACAATCAGTTCAGACATTATGGAGTGAAATTTATATTAAGCTTTTAAACTTTTTTGTGAGTATTTTTATGTAGATATATGAATCGTGAACTTATCAAGATTCTGAGAACACCTTGTTGCGTTCAGATACCAATGTTCTTAAGTACATGTTGAACAGCAATAAGAAATTTTATTAGGTCTAGTAAGGCACTAGACAAGGATCCAACAAAGTCTAAAAACAATACAACTTAAGAATAAAATCACCGAACCTAATCGAACTACATAGTGTGATAATTAAAAGGATTAATCTTCTAACCGCCCACTCAATGTACAAATTTCTTTTCCTACCAGTTACCCTTTCAAAACTTTTGACTTGACATTCTTCAAACACCTCTTTGGTTATACAAGATTTGGAGTTAAAGACTAGTGAATTGCGTCTAGTCCAAAGTGTCCAAAGTGACACTTTAACAATAGCATCCCATAACCACCAATTCTCCTTTTGATCCCTAGCAAACGGATGAAAATGCAAGAGATCATCAACACAACTAGGCACCGGAGTTGAGATATTACACCAATAAAAGAGAAATCGCCAAATCTGCAAGGCAAAGGGACACTGAAAAAATATATGAATCTCATCTTCCTCGCTTGCTTTACACCATGGACAACTCACATCTTGGACAGCAACACCCCTTTTAGCAATATTAGTTAGCGTAGGTAGCCTCCCGTGAAGAACCCTCCAACAAAAGACGTTAAATTTTGAAGATATAGTATTATTCCAAACCGTGCACAATCTTGAGCTTCGAGACTCCTCCTCGATCCTTGAGAGAATCCGCTTTAGATATGCAATCGAGAATCTACCATTGGCGTTAAGACTCCAATATGGTTTATCCCCTGTTTCATCAATTAGAATGAAAGTAGAGACAATTTTAAGTAAACCAATATATTCCCCACATTCCCTACCCCTTAAATCCCTTCTCCAATCCCACACCCACCCTCCAATGCCCCTCATTTCTCTAACAACACAATTTTTCGCACACGCAAGGGCATACATGTTATCTAAGGGTTAAGGTCATACCAAGGTTCTTAGTTACATGTTAGCTAAGAGTCGCGGTGCTCGTTTTTATTGATACTTTTAATCGGTCCTTGGGTAAATTCGGATTTGATTCGTTTACGGATCACATCATTACCCCACCTCATTCTACCCCACCACTTACCAAACTTCACCACCCATCCAACCTCACCTTCCTCTTACCCATCACCCACATGTTTCATCGATTTTTATCTCATTCCATCCAATTTCGGAGGGAATAAAAATAGCCATTTTTTATTCAATTGATATAAAAATTCATTCCATTACCTTATAAACGTACACAAACATTGGAATTGAATGCAAAACCATTCAATTTCATTCATTGCGTAACAAACACGTCATTAGGTGATCATTGATCAATTTATCGATTGAAAATAGTGAGTGATACTCAAACGTACTAAATTATATATTCTCTACACTGTACACACCGCATTAACTCTTAAAGATGTGTTACATTTGTCTGACATTAGTAAAATTTCTTTATGTGTTTCTAAATTGACTAATTTTCGTTATCTTTATATGGAATTTCATGCAACTTGCTGTTTTTTTCAAGTAAAATAAAAACCACGAGGGGAAATTCTTGTGTGGTAACTCCATTAGAGGAGTTATCATACATGGTACAATTTCGACCACACAATTTAAACACGAAATGAATAGTAGTGGTGTCATAAATTGTAAATCTACTTATAATTACACGTTTGCTCTTCAAAAAAAAAAGACATGGTTATTGACGATGACAAATTATGTCACATAATTAATCCGGGCCTGAATGAATCTAATGAAGAATACTCAAAACCCTAATGCCTTAAGAATGTGTTTGTAGGTTTTGAGATTTGCGGCTGAGTCTAAGAGCTTGTCTTTGATTGCCTACGTATCCTGTATTCGTCCAGGAATCAAGCCTTACGTAGTTCCTGGAACATGGTATTTATAATGATAACGCATGCCCTAACCCTAATAATAGGTCGGTCTAAGCTATTGTGATATTTAACCTTACTGGGCCTTGCCCAAGTTATCATGCTGAAAATGGGTCTTCGTAGCTGGTGCGGACTCTGTCCTCTAAGCTGACTAACCGACTTACGGTGGTCGAGCTGGGACCATCGTCCTACACCGCCTAGGAGTCGATCGTCGTAGCCCCTAGTCCAGGCATCGACATGCATGCCTTGACACTTGTTCATGCTATGGGGACCAACTGTCAGACGACACGTGGAGGGGTAAAACCCAGTATCGTCAGTCATAACCTCTCATAAATCAAATTTGTACACAAAACTCGACTCTAGAGAGTTCGGAAGAAAATTTCATCCACTATAAAATCATTGTAAAGTGTGGTTTCCAGAAAAATCGACTTTAATGCATTACTAATAAAACAATCTAATGTTTGAATAAATTGTACTCCCTCCGTTCCGAATTATCTGAGTCAATTGCCAAAATTACACATATTAAGAAAAGTGAATTAATGCATTGACTTTATAATGAAATGACTTTAAAGTCCTTGGAAATAATTAATGTGGTATTCTTTTTTATCTATCATATTGCAATAAATAAGGGTAAACCAAGGAAAAATATCATTAATGTTGTATTGAAAATGTAACTGTCTCGGATAATATGAAACAAATTATTTTGACAACTACCTCAGATAAATTGCAATGGATGGAGTATTACTTATTACATTTTTGTTTATAATAATGCATCATATTCATTTTATTTGACACGAACCCAATGCCATACAAACAACAATGCAATCAAATTCTTCAATCAAATAATTAGCTCAAATTTATTTCTGTCTTTTCCCAAAACCAAATTTATTTATGTCATTAAAACGGGATTGGGAATGGAACCAACACCCGTTAAACGGTCCCCACCCCTCAAAGCAGCAAAAAGAGAAAAAGGCAGAAAATTTCCGTCAAATCCTTCACAAGTTACAACTAAAATGTAGCATTAGTATTACTATTACAGTGTTACTGTTACTACATTAGTGTTACATTTAACAATAGTAAGTATAAATATGTATCGTCACAGTTCGATACTCTAATGTTCTTTGCATGAATATATTGAGAGTAACATACCCCGATAATCGAACCCTGGTGAGACACTTAGCCCGATCCGATTCCAAAGTTAGTATATACGTATTGGAAAATTGAAGAAAGATCGTTATGATATTAGATTGATATATAATGAACTATGTATATTCTTTTTTATGATGTGAATTAACTAGGTATTTAAAGAATTATTTTATGTCAAATGATGATAATGGACATAAGTAGTTAATCGACTCGAGTAGCGCCACTGGAATAAAAATTCCAGAGGATTAAAGGTAGTATCAGATCCAACTAGTTCCGTAGATAGACTCGGAGTTCTGAGGCGATAGAAGTGTATCATATATATATAACAGATCGCATGCGTCATTAGGCCCAGAATTCAAAACCGTTACAAGTGGTATCAGAGTCAATTGCTAGACGAAACTAAGTTTTACGTTATGAGAGAAACTGGGAAGGCCACCTCCGGAACCCTGGAGAGTTATAGGCGCCATTATTTGAATTTATGTGTCGTTGGGAGTTGGGCCCGGTGTTCTGAATCATTACATATGATATCAAAGACAACTCTCGATTTAAACCAAGTATCATGCCGTGAAAGATGATGACTATCATTTCTAGAACCCCTTTCTCTTAAGAGAGGATAATGTAATATCTCTAATTGGAAAAGAGTAGAAACATTATATTGTTATAAAGCCTAAACATAATAAACTAGATAACTTAGCATAATCATTTTATGTCATTTTATGCCAACAAAGACAATGAACCAAAATAATTAGTGAATTCATTATAATTTAAGTAACGATGGTCATGTAGCGCTGCTAGACCTAGAGTTCTCGGCAGTTGCAATATTTATGTATTATATAAAGTAAACAAAAAGATGCCTAGTTTGATTAGAACGGTCCGATCTAAATAATGTATTTACTTATCGAGTCAAGCAACGTTTAAAAATAATTATGATCAAACTCGGCTCAAGTTTCTTCGAATAAGGAAAAATTTGTTCAAGACCGTTTCGATTAAATTCTAGTTATGCTCGATTTCGGCTCGATAATGATCAACACAATTTTCAACACTTTCAAACTCGAATACGAGCACAGATAACTCAAAAATAATGTTACGCTTTATATATGTGTTTGAGTTCGGTTATTAACTTTGATAAACTACTCAAGTTCAATTATATCATAGATTAGCGAACATTTCAAGAGCTTAACATCAAGATGCTCGTGAGCGGATTGCATCGTTTGAAGAAATAAATAAATAAAAGAAAAAGGCTTGAAGAAAAAAATGGAAAAAATATTACTCCATTACCCAAAAACAATTCAAAAGCAAAAGTTTAAAAGAAAGAGAGTGTGTGTGTGCACAAACCTCCCTCCCTTCTAGCCTCTCTAGCCACAACTCTCTGTTTTTCCTAAAAAGAACCCCAAAAAAAAAAATCCTATTATATAAACTCACTTGTGTTCTTTCCTCGAGTATTTACACAACCATTTCTGTGCCTAGCTAGCTACTAGCTAACAATCTGCAAATCAAAATCACTTTTTTTTTTTTTTTTTTCATAATTCTGAATCTGGGTTCGATCAATTTTGGGTTGCTTTAGCTGAATCTGAGCTGAATTGTGAAATATTGGACCAAAATTCAGGTGAAAAATATTTCTTTTATGTTTGTAAATCTTGAACATGGATCTTTCTTTGCATTCTCTTAATTTTTTAATTTATTTTTACATAATTCACTTCTCTTGCGGGTCGAATTATGCATAATTCTATTGAATTCTGAATAAAGGTACATGACAAATTATTATTGCAGAATTCTTAAAGATAATGGCTGTTTGTCTTCTTCTTTAACAGGTGGGATTTTTATTTTTGTTTTTGTTTTTTATTTTTCTTGGGTTCAAGCAAAGTGAAAGCAGGGGCTTTAAATTTTTATTTTTTTTGAGATGAGGGGCTTTAATTTTGGATCTGATGAAATGAAGGTGCAAATATATTTAGTTGTTTTTCGAGCTGAATTGTCCAATTGTTCTTCAAATAGTGCTGTAATTTGATCTGAGTTTGGGTCGGGTTCAAGAAATATATATTGATGGAGCTGCCTCAACCCAAGCCTTTTGGAATTGAAGGTAATGTTAAATAAATAGAATGTGTTTTGCCTTAATTTATTTGCTCTACAATTTCAGTCAAAAATCTATCTTTTTGTAGAAGTTTGATGATTCTTACCTTCAACTTTCGATCTTCGAATTTCTAGAGCTCGATTCTTGAGTTATAAATAGACTTTTAAACGAGTCATGAATCGATTTTTAAAAGGGTGGATTCGGGTGTAATGTTGTATACATAAAAACTCGTTACTCATGCATGTCAAGAAAAAAAAAAAAAAATTCTCACTTTTTTTTACTGTCTGTATATTTACTGTCAAAATTATGATTTACCAAATAGAATTTTTTTTGCAAGTAGTACTTGAAAAACTCCTGAGACTGGAGTATTTCAAGATAAAGATAAAATCCTTTAAACTTTTTTTTTTTTTTTTTTTTTTTTCTGGATTCTAATTGTCCTTTAAATCAGACTGACATTTTTTTATCTTTAATTAATGGGGTTCAGTTTTTAAACTCAAAAATAATGTTTTTATTCAGTATAAATTAATAATATAATAGAAGAAAATAGCAGTTATTTTTGTTAAATTAAATGTATGGAAAAATTAAATGAAAGAGAAATAAAATGGCAGGAACAGGAAGAAAAACAACACATGACTTTCTTTCACTGTACACAGCAGCCCACCAAGATCAGAGATCCACACAAGGTAAAGGTAATTAAAGTATAAAACCTCCTCCTTCATGCAATTAAATGCAATAAAAAAATTGACACCGTTATTGGCACTACGGTTTGTGAATCTATCATAACACCACACTTTAAGGGTATTTTTGACATTACAGAAGTTGAAAATCGACGTTCAATCTTCGCCAAGTCAAATTTTAAGCTTATACTTGTCTTTACAGAGATCGAGTGCCGATGTGATACCCTGATGGTAGATTCGTTGCGCTGCCAATAACCGACGCCTAAATGAATAGATGTTATGTGTGTGTCTCTTTCTCTATATAAATATGCTATTTTTTGTTTTTTTTTTTTTCTTTTTTGAAAAATTGTTATGTTTTTTCCTAAACCCTTCTTTGGTGTATAGAATATTACTATGAAAAAAAATGTGTTTTATCTTATTTACCCCATGTAAAAGTTGGTTTCTCACTATAGGTGGTAACATAAAGGGCTTTCAAACTCACAACATTTCTTCTCTCTCTTTTCTTCAATTATTAACAAAAAATTTGTCTTTTTTTAAATGTAATGTATAATTTTAATTCACAAATCAAGTTAAGATCCATTGACCTTTTTATCATTTCCTATTATGTTTTTATAAAATTTAAAAGCTGAAAATAGATCTAGAACTAATAGGTGGTAATATGTATATGTATGTGTGTGTATATATATATATAGTGGTATAGACTTGGTGTAATGATATATATATTATCTTTTTCTTTATAGCCTAGTACTATGGAGGGGTACCACAATATTCTAGGGTGGGGGTAGGGGTAGGGGGTTAGAATTGTTGTTTTGTGCAAGTTTTTTGGATGAATATGTATATTATATTATATATTGAAAGGTTTGAGTGAGAAAAGAAAAGGAAAAAATATAAAAAATAAAGAAAAAGAAAGCACACCCACGAGTGGTGTAGTAAATGTACCCGTGACTGGACCCTTTTTGTTGTAGAGTAATTTATGACCGTCCTTTAAATGAAAACGATACGATCGATCCAATATCATTCAATCAAAACGTGACATGCAGTCTGATTTTTGTATCTGTCGTGGAGAAGCCAAAAACAATGTTGTTTTTGCCTCGTTTTAGCTTCTCCACGGCACTTGACATGCAGATGAGATACGATCCAGAATCATTCAATTAATCAAAACACGATATGTTGTCTGATTTATTGTGTATGCTTGTATTACTATACCATCCAATACCGTCTAGTGCTGTGAAGAAGATAAAACGATGTCGTTTTTTTTGGAGCTACCCTGCTTTAGCTTCTCCACATCACTTGAGGGTGCAGCACAGTGAAAGGTTGATTGATACAATTTTTCTACGACGTTGAAACAGTAAAATGTTTCATTGGATGGGTGGTGTAAATGGGATCTGGAGAGAGTGGGTCCTGACTTGGATAGGCTGACACTTGCCGGATCTAAAAAGGGAGGGGTTGGGACTTTCTTGTTACCACTTCATTTCTTTCTTTTTATTATTTTATTTCTATTTGTTAATTAATTAATTTTGGACATTTTGTTTTTGAGTAATAACATACTGTTTCAAACCTCGCTATTCTTAGGAATGGGTCCCACTTTTACATCCACTTTGACAACATATTGATTTGTACAACCCACCACCATGATCTCCCTCCATGTGGGTTCTTCATGCTTTATAATTACTATTTATTTATTTTGATAAATTTTTACAACCTTAATTTCTGTAAAATTTTCTTTGGATCCCCATATAAAGTGTTAGATCTGTTTTAACAAAAGGCTGTTCCTGCATGTGCCTCCGGTGGATTTTTCAGCGTTTTTTTATTTATAAACGATTTAGTTTTGTTTTAGGTATATATATTACCTCTTCAAATTTGATGACTTAAAGTTTCTAGATCCTCCTCACAATCACAGGTTAGATTGGCAAAATTTAGTGATAAATGTTTGGAATTTTTTACCACAGAAAGAATGAATAAAATTTCTTGAATTTTTCTGTTTGAACATGCATGTGGATTTATTATAGTAACTAATATGATTTTTTTTTTTTTTTTTTTGGGTCCAAAAACAGGTGGATTTATTCAAACGCATGATTTCTTGCAACCCTTAGAACAACTGGGAAAAAACGGGATCAGGGAAGAAGATCAGGAAGTCGACATTCTTGACATAAAAGATGCCAGAAAACCGCGCCCGCCTCCTGGGGTGGTGGCAGTGGGTCCCACATTGCCGGTGGAACATACTCTTCCAGGTGGCATCGGGACGTACAGCATTACGAGTTACAATCAGAGGATGATGATACCGATCTCGAAAGCAGAAGAGTATAATAATAATATGATGATGGCACACGCACAGGCACACACACACGCGCAGGCAAATAGCAATAGTTGCAGGAATGATGAAAATTCGAATAGTAGTTCTTATACTACTACTACTACTACTACTGGAAATGTGTTTACGTTGTGGGATGAATCTGCTGCTGCTGTTGTTAACAACATGAAGGGAAAGACAGGGAAGGAGAATATTGCTTGAATCGGGGTGCGGTCCTCCGAGGTAATTATTCGCTCGCACAGAGAAATTTTCGCCTAATGACTCTGCATACAAAGTAGTATATGTGACTCTGCATAAATACAAAGCACGTGTGTTTTGTGGTAGTATATATATATATGACTCCGCATACAAAACACGCGTGCCTTGTGGTCTCTGTATTCAAAACACGCCTGTTTTGTGGCAGTAAATGTGACTCTGTATTCAAAGCACGCGTGCTTTGAGGTCGTATATATGTGTCTCTGTATTCAAAACACGCGTGCCTGTGGGTAGTATATGACAAAGCACGTGCGCTTTGTGTTGAAACTATTGAGTCTGCATACAGAACACACGTGTTTTGTGGTAGTATGTGTGACTCGTGTTGAAACGTCTACATGTAGAACACACGTGTTTTGTGGTAGTATATGTGTCTCTGTATTCAAAGCACACGTGTTTTGTGGGTATTATATGACAAAGCACGCGTGCTTTGTGTTTTGTGTTGAAACTACTGAGTCTGCATACAAAACACACGTGTCTCGTAATAGTAGTAGTATATGACAAAGCATGCGTGATTTGCGTTGTGGCGGTGACTCTGCATACAAAGCACACTTGTATACGAGATACGCCGAATAATCAGCGTGTCCCACTGATTGACATGAGATACACCGATTATTTAACGGTTTTAGATTACGGTTGTGACCGAAATCATACCCGTAACGCGCTCAATATCTTAATTTCATCTTTTCTTTATATGACAGAAGGAGGCATAAATCAAGGAAATGGGCAATGGACAATGCCAATGGACAACAACAACCCATCTTCAAACCATAACCAAAACACCACCACTTTCAGCTCGCCCTCGTCGTCTCTGTTCGTAACTTATCTCCCTCCCTCTTACTTACACCATTCCATACGTATCAAAACCGTGTTTTTAATTAATCATTTACAAAACTCTGTTATTCTACAGGCCTTCTTCCGCAAATCGGAATCAGTCATTCATGGATATGATCACTTCAACAAAGAACAATCATCACGAAGAAGACGATGAAGAAGAGGAAGAAGAGTTCGTTATCAAGAACGAACCATCTTCATATTCTAGAGGTGTGTGTATATATATATATATATTGATATGTTCCTGTTTATCTGTGTTACAACACATTTTTACATTGCATGTTTGAGTCAGATGTATTGATGTGTGTATATATATATATATATATTGCAGGAAATTTATCGGTTAAAGTTGATGGAAAAAGTACGGGCCAGAAGCCGAACACCCCACGATCGAAGCATTCGGCTACGGAACAACGAAGAAGAAGCAAGATCAATGATAGGTATATAGATATACATGCTCTTCATAACCTTGTGTAAGGATTAATACGCGTGTGATTAAAGTCGAATTCAGACAATATAATCAACTTTTTGAAAAGTCGGTTTGACTCTTTGTTATAGGTTTCAAAAGCTACGAGAAATCATCCCTCACGGCGACCAGAAGAGAGATAAGGCGTCTTTCTTGTTAGAGGTAAATTAAATTCCTTTACTATAAACACGTGGTGGCATAACGTAATGATGTCGTTTTTTTTCGTTTTACGAGATAGAAAAATCGAAACTAATGATAAGTAAAACTTTTATATATGTATAGGTGATTGAGTACATTCAATATCTCCAAGAGAAAGTACACAAGTATGATAGTAATACATACCATGGATGGAGCCATGAACCACCAAAGATAATGCCGCGGGTAAAATTACTCATTTACCCTTTACTTCTTTTGCTGCATACATGATAATGGACATTGGAACTCTCTTTGTATACACAATGATATCTTTGAATGAAAAACATAATGCATAAGGTCTCGATTCGAGTCTTGTGATGTATAAAAACAATGCCTGGAAAACTAGGGGTCCGACTTGACCGCGAGGAAACTGTTTGGAATGCGATAAATCGTAACGCGGAGATTATATGAACTTATTAGGGTGCCTTTATGAAGTTCGACCTCTGGAAAGTCGGTCCTCACATATGAGGTTCGACTTTCCAGAGGTCGATTCAGCGTCTGGAATGCGTGAGGTCCGACTTTCCAGAGGTCAAACCTCATTGTGGTGCTCAAAACGCAGGTTTTGTCTGGTATCAATAAAGACGCCCTTCCGGATAATGCATTGATTTATTCATGAATAACTAGTCCTTAGAGTTTTTATGCCTGCATAAATTGTATTTTCTGACTCTTTAATCATACATGTACCAGATTCATCACCGAAACGCAGGGGATTTCACGAATCAAATTCAACCCACGAACGTCGGATCATGTCCAACCGTACTTCTCGGGACAAAATACGATGAAACAAAAGCCGAGAAATCTACGGGTCTCCTGCTCAACGGACATCCATTAGTGGAATTGGACATGAGCAATGCCCCAAATTTAAGAGACAATATTTACCAAACCGAACCAATAACTAAGGTCGAACCCGTGGTTCAACCGCAGCTACCAAACAACTTTTGCCCGGTTGGCACCACACTTCAACCATTCTCATCATCAACATCACAACAAGAAGGCGACGTAGATAAAATGCCTTGTCATCAACCTAACACGCAGATTCGGTCCGGTGGTGCTAATAGTTCTATTACAGATAAGGTGAAAAACCGTGAACTCTGTATTGAGAGCGGCGCAATCAGCATTTCAAGCAGATATTCTCAAGGGTAACTAAGAGACTTTTTTTTTTCCATGTTCAATTTACGCGAATACAAGATGATCACGCGGTTACAATATTGGTTAATCGATTACATGAAACCATATAAAAACAGGTTATTGAATAATTTGACGCAAGCGCTACAAAGCTCGGGGGTCGATTTAAGCCAAGCCAGCATTTCAGTTCAAATCGATCTGGGAAAAAGAGCAAATGCAGATGTAAATACTTCAACATCTATAATGAAGGTATGTATATATTTTATGCCTTGTTTAAGGGTTTGTTTCTTGCGGGTTTTGATGACACGTGTCGTGTTTTGATTGGATGATAAACGATAGAATTTCCCTCCTCTTTGAAGCGTTTTTCATTCGTAAATAAGTTTTTGGATGATTTTTTTTTCAGGATAACGAAATTCCGAAAATGAATCAAGAAATGCCAACTACATCATCTTCAATGAAAAACAATAATGATGAATCATTCCAAGCTATGAAGAGGATCAAAACAAGCAGAAGCTAACAATTTTTCGTGTAAAAATGACGCGGTTTTATGCAAACTTATCAACCTGTAACGCAACCCCGCTCCTCTCGATATGAAACCCGGAGTTAAATATTACCTTCTAATTCTTTTGTAATATTCTTCAAAATTATTCACATCCCCTTATTTTCTTGGAAATTTACTGTCATTTCCACATGTGGGATGGTAAAAAAAAGTACTTTTTTTTTGTTGATGGGGAATTTATTTATGTTGAATTGAGAACCCAAATTGTAAATGTTTGGGATGCACTATTAGTAGTAGTATTTATTTATTTTACCTATGTGAAGCTTTATGTTTATAGAGGCTTCCATGTTTAATTGAGAAGCTGCTTTTTTTCTTGGATACTCTTTCAAGGCTTTTGAAACAAACCCTTCACAGTATATGCTAGTTCAAAAGGGCAGGGCATTTATTTACACGTTACGGCACATTGATTCTACCGGTGCACCACACTACCTGTGCATCATCCTAAAATCGTCCTTTCGAAAGTCGGAAATGGAGTTGGAAACCGACTTTCCGTAGGTGTAGTGTGAGAACCAACCATCCGAAAGTGGAGAGTTTTTGGTTTCAGAACCGACTTTCGAAATATTGATTCTCGACCCTAAGATCGGCCTTTCGAAAGTCGGATATGAAGTCAAAAACCGACTTCACGTAGGTGTAATGTGAGGGCCGACCATCCGAAAGTGGGGTTTTTTAGTTAGAACCGACTTTCAGAAGATTGATTTTCTGAAATAGGTGTAAAATTATATTGTATCAATCTTGTTGTTGCAGTAGTTCATATATATATTCTGCACAACTAGGATAAAAAATAAATGAAGTGGACTCAAAAGGAATAAAGAAACTAGATAATGAATGACGGCTATTATTTACACCAACACCGTGTCTATCCATGTGTCACGCCGATTACACGGAAAAATCTTTTTGAGTCAAAATCGACTTTCTTAAGATCGATTCTCACAATGCATCTACGGAAAATTAGATTTTGACTCCAAGCCGACTTTTACAAAATTTATTCTAATGTGATGCGTAAATAATGTAGTGCACCGGTAGAATTATTGTGGTGTAAATAAAGATCCCTTAGTCCTCAGAGAAATATAGGTTTAGGATCCATTTATTTATTTATTTTTATTGTCTCGTCTAATACATAAAAGATTGAATTGATTATAATGAGTATACACCATATTTCCTAAAACTTAAATACCATAAATTTCCAAAATCAAATTTTACATATTACAAGGGTACTCGCTTTTCACACTAAACATGTTTTACACATTCCAAGGGCAAGAGTGAGTTTCGTTTTGACATTTAACAAGCATATAATTCTGACCATAAATGAGTCGGGAATTGTGTATTATTCAAACAATGTTACATACCCGGAGTATTATGTTTTCCAGTCTAATTTTTTGTCTGAATAAAGAGACATTGTTATGTACGTTTGAAAACCAATACAGACCATTTTACGGGCTAAAAAAATTACATTTTCCGCTCCTATTTCAAGTCAGAACAGCGGTATGAAAATTTTGAAAACGTTTTTTTTTAATTTAAAACAATGGTTTTTATTTTATTAATAAACCAAATAAAGAGATACAAAGTTGAGTGCCATATCCCGGCCCGCCCCAAGTTTACGTGATAGAGTGCATAGCATGGCCTCCTTAAACCCTATGTGTGGCAAACCCAGTGTAGGAAAATCCACCACATAGGGAAGAATACTCGCTCTATGCACCCCCAAAAAATTCCCTGCCCCATAAAGAATTACATCAGTGGAAATCAGAATGAAATAAATGATGTCTCTATGCGTTCTGCCTTGCAGAGAAAGAGTTGCTGAATAATGCCAAAGACCCCTTCGCATCCTCGTGTGAACTTTCTTGATTCGAAGAAACTTGCAGCCCTTCCTCTTGAAATTTCGACATGACCCATCCGTAAAGTGAGCTACGAAACCCATACTAGAAGCTGTACCAAACACATAAGGGGCAATATCAAACACCAGAATAAGTATGAGCACAACGGTTGATAGCAAAAGCAACAAAAACACCTGGATTGCACCCCTGGCAATGTGATAGGGGTGCGTCCAAAGGTCAGCACAATCCACTAAGCCGCAGCCATAGGTAAGTGCCAGACAAACTGCAAGGTGATGATCTGTCCGCAACACAAGCACACCAGGAAATGATAAGAAGCATACAAACTCCAGGCAAAAGTAGAGGAAAGGAGCAAAAACACCTGAATTGCACCCTAACCAAAAATGGAGGGGTGCGTCCAGTTAATCTGGTATTGATGAAGATAAGTGTTCCGAGCAACTGGGTTCCCTCCATCTCCACATTCAGTTAGCTTCATCGATCTGCACAAAGTGGAATACGCAGTATATGGATACAACTGGATGAAAATGAGAAAATTAGTGAGATAAGAAATACGACCTGGATTGCACCCTTCACAAGTGAAGAGTGCTTCCCGGGTTATCAGTGATACAACGGATATGAGCTGGGCCGTATAAATCATCATGAATAAGATTCCGAATATGCGATGGGACTTCTCCTTGATGGATGAAAATCTGATCATCCCCTTCCAACGCCGCAAGGGCGTCAGTGACCCTGTTGCATTCCCTATAGACGTGCGAAATAGTATAATGAAGCGATCGAAGGATAGCACATATCTGAGTGACGGAGAGACACAGGGGGCCAGCCCCCCACTAGCTCTTGAGATCATACGATAGACATAGAGAGAATCAGATTCGATCTCCATATTCTGTGTGTGAGTGCGCATGCGAAGGCCGAACAGCAGATCTTTAATCTCTGCTTCCACCACCGTCCCCTGCCCAAAACACGCATGAAAAGCCATAATAAACCCGCCATCAGAATCCCTGAGGATACCACCACCATAAGTAGTGCCATTCCTGACACTCCCATCCACATTTAATTTAACATTGCCCGTAGGCGGAGGCACCCATCTCAAAAAAGTCACCTCCTCGTCGGGTTTGGTTTGACCCTAAAGGGTTGGAAGAAGGTAGTTCCTCTATCAGCTCCTAAGGCTTGGCTTCCAGCTTCTTCTGAAAGGCAAGTTGCCGAATAGCCCGCTCAATTTGTATGATGGTGCGCTGTATGGAAGGTTGAACTTCGTCATGCCGGCATTTGTTCCTCTCAGCCCAAATGCCCCAACAAACAATGACCGGAACAATAAGCCGAAGACTGTAAATGCTAGTAGCCGAGTTTTGCCAGAATTGAAGCATAGGCACAATCCCTGAAGTAGGAGTAAACCGCAATCCGAAATGATTCATAAAGTACATCCAAACAGAGCTGGCAAAATGGAAATCGATAAACATGTGCCGCAGGTCCTCCCCATGTTGGCACGCAAAGCATTTGCAAACCAGAGTTATACCACGTCGCTGAATGTTCGGATCAGTGGGGAGAATGTTATGCAGTAACCGCCAACAAAAGAAAGAGATCTTGAGAGGAAGGAGGTTGTTCCAAATTATCTTATAAATAACACTGGAGGGGTGAGGAGTACGAACCATGTTCCACGTGGACCGTGTATTAAACCGCCCATCAGGGCCGAGTGTCCAAATAAGCTCATCATCCTTCTCACGCATGAAAGGGATAAGAATGATCTCTTCCGCGATGTGACTAGGAAGGTGAGAATGAAGAAGTTGGTTATTCCACTGGCCATTCACCCAAAACTCATTAACCTTCCAAAACCGGCCTTCCGGTGGTTCTCCCAAAGTAGCCGTCGTCCACTTGTCTCTCCAGAAGTCAATGTTTCCCGCATTTAGCCTCCAAGATATGAATTGTTCTGCTTTGTCTCTCATCTTCCAGACTCTTCTTAACATCGGCGTACTGACCCTGGGCTCAGGGACCTCCAGGGGAGACTTGTCAATTATGTAGGTGTTGAAAATGGCCTTAGCCCAAATACCATGTTTCTGACGTAACCGAACCCACAGCTTGATCGTAAAAGTGTCGATAACATCAAAGAGGTTCCGCACACCCAACCCACCTTCCCCAATCGGAGTACACAATTTGTCCCACGATCGCCAATGTATATGATTTCCATCCGGCCCACTATCCCATAAGAATTTATTAAAAATGCGATGGAGACGATGAATAACCTCTTTTGGGGGAACCAGCACTTGCAGGGTATAGATAGGGATGGACGTTAAGACATGCCTGAGGAGAATTAGCTTCCCACCAAAAGACAAAAGCCTGTTTCCCCAGTGGTGAAGCTTCCTTTGAACCTTATCAATCATGTCCTGATAGAAATGGGTGCAATTCCGGACTCAAAAAATGGGTGCCCCTAAGTAGCGAAAAGGCATGTGCTTGCGCAGAAAGCCCAATATATTATGCACCCAACCTGCCTTAATAGACGTCAACTTATGACCAATGAACGTACTTTTGGCGGAGTTGATACGCTACCCAGAAACTAGCTCATAATGGTGGAAAAGCTCTTTGAAGCCCCGTAACCCTTTCCTATTACACCGAGTAAAAAGGATCGTGTCATCAGCAAAGGCCAAATACTGGATGCCCTTTACTTTTGATTGAAACTGCATGCCAGGATTTTGAGGCGTGAAATCATTAATCAGTCTGCCGAAATACTCCGCCGCTAAAACAAAGAGAGCAGGGGATAGAGGGTCTATTTGCTTAACTCCGCGAGTCGCATGAAAGTGAGTAGAAGGCACACCATTGAGCAGGACGCAAAACCAGTTATTAGCGAGAGTTCGGAAAATAAGATCAACAAAAGACTCTTGAAAACCAAATATCCTCAACATCTTCATTATGAAACCCCAATTCATACGATCATATGCTTTCTCCATATCTAATTTAAGCATAATATTAGGGCTACGGAGTGGTTTATTAACATTTTTGCATAGCTCCTGGGCAAGAAGGATATTATCAGTAATGCATCTTCCAGGAACAAAGCCAGATTGCTGGCCCGCCACCAGCATGGGAAGAAAAGAATTAAATCGCTGCGTAATAATCTTGGTTATGATTTTCGAGAAAACAGTGCACAGGCTAATAGGCCGGAAGTCCTTCCATTTATCTGCCCCTGTCTTCTTGGGCAGCAGAATAATCGTGAAGGTGGAGAAGTAACGAGGAAGATGACCAGCCAAGAAGAAATCACCAATCGCAGTAACCATATCCTGCTTAATAATTTGCCAGCAAACTTTGAAGAAATGCGAAGTGTAACCATCAGGACCAGCAACACTATCAGAGCTCATGGATAGCACTGTATTGTGAATCTCCTCAACAGACGGAGTAGCCATGATGGCCTCATTCTGCGCATGAGAGATTTGAGGGAGAGAGAAATTAACAAGAGGAGTGCCCATACCTTCTGATGTGATCCATGATGACATTCCCGACCCATTGGCACCTATGCAGCCCGTGGATCATCTGGTAGTTCGAGATGGGTCAATAACAAGGCTCCAAAGGAAGCGGTTAAGAGAAGCTATGAACAATCTGGTGATAGAGACTTATTCGGAGTTCGGAGAGGCCGTGGAGACGACTGAGGCGTCAATAGTGACACTCCTTAGTGCTGTTGGATGCCAAGAAGATTATATTCGAAATTGATTAAGTGTCGGACTTATTTTATTTTGATTATTCGCTTTTGTTTAATTATTATCTAATAAAGGTCATTGGGCCTAAGTAGGCTAGGTAAGCCCACCTTTGGGGCGCAGTTGCATATTCCTAGGGTGGGAATTATCCCACATTGCATTTTAGTTTCTAGTTCTTTTGGTTGTGAGCCTATATAAGGCAAACACTAACTTTTCATTTGAGACAATTATGATGATATAAAATTTGGCTTCTTAGCTTTTATTGAAGTCTTCTTGACTTTGATTTATCACTTGCAAGTGAGTGTTCTCTTCGTTGTAGGGAATCACAAAAATCACTTGCGTGTGAGAGTTCTCTTCATAGTAGAGTGATGAATATGAATAATTCCACCACCTCAACAGTGAGACAATCAACTGCGGCCACCCTCCGGCATGACAAGAGAGATCGCAAAAAAGGACGGCCACTGCGTCTCACCTCGCCGCTATCAAAGCATTTGCGGTCCCAGGCAAGTTCAACAGATCCTGTGAATCTCATCCAGGCAAGTCAAGAGGGGACGCCAAGGGGGCGAGGCCGGAAAAGGTTTACTCCATGCGACCTCAGAGAGATAGCCGCCGATTGATCCTGATCTTTTCCCCACTTGTATCTTAGATATTTCGTCTTGCTTAGTATCTAAGTTAAACCTAGCTATTAGTAAAATATCTCATAGATTACTTATTCCCTAAGTTACCCACCTCTATAAAAGGGGTGGTCATTGTAAACTAAAAAGAGATGAATGGATGAAATATACACTACACTTGCAAGCCAAAGCTCTGTCCATTCTTATTCCTCCATACCGCCACCCGTCGGAATATCACACCACCTTAAAATACAGCCAGATATCCACCGTCTATACACCGCAAGGACACCTGTGACGATTTATACATCATCAGTTGGCTCCGTTACCGGGAACCGAAAGCTTCATCAGCTCATAGCTCCACACAATCAAAAAACGACGGTTCACCTGACCGGCTCCATCATATAGAAATCACATATCAGATTGCCAGGAAGTCCGACTCAAGGCGAGTCCTAATCACAAGTATAGTCATAACCTATGACTGGAAGCAAAGGGCAACTGAACCCTCAAACTCCTGCGAGAGGCGTTGTACAAACGCATATACAAGCTGATGTCGCGATGGAGACACAAGAAATTGCGCAAGCGGGTGGGGAAGGATCACAAAGGGGAGTTTTGGCCCCTAGCGATGCCCGAAATTTGATAAATCAGAAGGCTAAGTCAAGAGAGGTCGTAGCAGCATTGGATGGGAAAATCATAGGAGCATCTCGATCGCAGCAAAGCCAGAGATCAACCCCTAGGAAAGAGCCAGATCTTCAAGAAGATCTGGAGATTGCGGAAATAAGGGAATACGCGAGGTATGCGGAAACTATGTACCTAGCCAACTCCCGTCTGGTAGCAAAGGGCCAAGCTCCAATGTCGATACGACCCCCGAATCCCCCCAGAGATGAAATCGCTATCGCGGCGGCGAATAAGGGTCGGCAGAGCCAGACTCACGGGATCGAGATAGAAGAAAGTGTACGCTCCTCAGGCCGCAAAGGACCCAGGAAAAACGTTGTGCAGACTTCGGTTCTCCCAGATCGCGATCATCAGGAGGAAAAATCACACGAAAAAGGTTCGGCTTTCAAAAGGTTGGGTGAGAAGGACAAGGCCTCGGCCCCAAGTCGTCTCAGCCTTCCTGAGGGAGGATTACTTCCCCGACGAGACAAGGACGCACCGGACGCCCGCATAATTATCCGCGAAAAGAGAGCTCGCCGGGAGGAGTCGGAGGACTGCGGGGAGTCAGAGCGCAGGCCAGAGAGGGCTAATACACAGGCGATGTTGCGACCCAGTTTCGACCCTGTTTGGGCAGAGCAAATGGAGATAATGAAAAACGAGCTCGCCGACTTGAATAAGTCGAGGCCAGCCGAGAGAGCCGCTCCAGTCTCAGGAATCGACGTGCTCGCCAAAAGAATTACAGAAACATTGCCTACCGGTCGCGAAAAAGTTAGCTATCCCAGCTATAATTACTACAACGGAAATTCTTGCCCAAACGACTGGCTCACCGCTTTCCAAGGTCGCATCACCCTGGCGACCCAAAATAAATCTGCCTGGTGCATCGCCTTGGTCGGAAGCATGCAGGATAGGGCCGCCTCTTGGATACGTGGACTTCCCCGTGGCTCAGTAAAAGGCTGGGAGGATCTCTCCGAGAAATTCGTCAGAGAGTTTGAATCGGCGAGTAGACCTAAGAAAACTATAGAGGACCTATACGAAGTTCGCATGGGAGGACATGAATCCGGAAAAGAATATTACGAGCGTTTCATCAGAATATACGATCAAACAAGAAACATTCCGGATGATGCAGTTGTCACATGTTTCCTCACAGGGATCGCCAAGGGTCCAATGAAAACTGAGTTCAACCTACGGCCCCCTAAAGCGGGTCTCAGGGAAATGTTGGAAAGGGCTCGAATGATGGGAGTCAGCGAAGCGCCGTCCTCGGGAAGGGCGAAGCCCAAAGCGGAACAGCCTTCACAGAAAGAGGATCGCACAGAGGAGCATAAGAAGGAAAAAGGGCGAGATGCTAACCACAACCGCGAAACAAAAAAGCCTTACAAATTCAGCGAAGACAATTTTACCCCGCTCAACACTAAAGCATCTCAAATATTGTTCGAAATCCGCGAACATTTAGACAAACCCAAACCTATGAGGGGTGATCCCGACAGTCGCGACAAATCCAAATACTGCGACTATCATAAGGATCACGGTCACATCACAGACGAATGTTTCACGTTGAGGCGAGAGATAGAAAGGTTAATCCGCGAAGGACCGGCGGCCAAGTATAAGCGAGACGGGAACACTGTGATATGATCCCCGCTACCATTATTGATCCTTTAAGTGATGTTCCTCATGTTGATCCATTAATCATTAATGATGGTCCGATCACGAGACTTCAAGCTAGGAAAAGACGAGAGGCTTTGAATACGTTGGTTCATAAAATTCAGTTAGAGTTCGACGAATCTCCAAAAGATGAAGAGTTGCCTCTTAAAATTCTCATTTATGCGACTGAATTCGTTAACGGAACCAATTAAGTAAAAAGTCACAAGATGGCCGGCTGAATTAAGGAGTCTTCAAGCTATTTTTGGGCGCATACATTGGATGATACTTGAAGGGTTTTAATCAATTAAAAGTCAATTAAAGATGGCGCCACTTTTGAAGAAATGTCAAGCTTGGAAGAATCAATACACAAGTGCAACATTCAAAGTACATGAAGCTACATTGAACCTAGTTTTTGGGCGCATCTTTTCTTGTGTTTTTCTAGGAAAGTCTTTTCATATTTGTTCATGCATTCTAATTACTATGTAATGCTATAAATAGGCACTCTTTTGTACTTGGAAAAGAACATTATTTTTCGGATATAAAAAAAATATATTTCACTTGTTAAGTGTTATCGAGGGTTCTTGCGAGAATTGAAAATCGAACAAGGATCAAGACTTTGAGCGAGTCTTGTTAGTTCTATACCAAGATTGCTAAGCACGGGTTCGCTTAGAGGTCAAGGTTATACCGAGGTTGCCAATCACATCGTTCGATTGGAGGTCTAGGTGCTCAATCCCATTGTCATTCTTAATCTCAATCACGATCCACTCTTCAAAACGTGAATAAACCTTTCGGGGTTCACGTCAGTTGGTATCAGAGACTTTGGTTGAGATACCTTCAGTTTTTCTTCCTCTCCTCCCCTCTTTTCTTACGTTCAAAAAAAAAAATACTCAAGGCCAATTGGCTAAGAGCTTTCAAAAAGACATCCAAGACGGGTAGCATAAACGTACGTAAGTATAAGAACGGTTGTTCCGTACGTGTACCCCGGTACATCAAGCAAATTGTACGTAAGTATAAGAACGGTTGTTCCGTACAAGTACCAAAAAGTCGGATAATATAAACAAAAAAAAAAGAAGAAGAAAAGAAAAGAGAAAGGGATTGATAGGTTGAAGAAGGAGGTAAACAAAGAATCACAATGGGAGATCAACAAGAAATTCGTGAATATATGCGGCAAAACAATGAAAATATGGCGAATCTGACACGTCAAATTGTTGCCCTTTTTGCTCGGTTGGATGAACGTGATAATGCGGGTACTAATGCTGCTGATTCACACCATGATAATGATGATGAACAAAGTGATGCGGAATCTGAGAGGAGTAATGCGCGGTCGGAACGACGGAGGCACCATAGGCGTTCCACTCCAACCAACTTCAAACAAAAAATTCCTCCATTTCAAGGTACAAATAATCCTGAAATTTTTTTAGATTGGTCTCGAAAAGTTGATCAAATTTTTAATTGTTATGAATATTCTGAAAAAGACAAGATTAACTTGGCCACAAGTGAGTTTGGCACATTTGCTTCTCTTTGGTTGGAACAGTTTAACAGAAACAGGATTAAGGAAAATGATGTCACCATTTCCTCATGGGCCGAATTAAAACGTGAGATGCGAAGGAAATTTGTTCCCCCATCATATCAACGTGAACAATTTCAAAAATTACAATCATTAACACAAGGCGGTTTGACGGCTCATGAATTGCACCAAGAGATGGAATTAACTTTGATAAGAACCGGCACCGAAGAAAGTGAGGAAACAAAGATGGCTCGATACATTGGAGCTTTGCGGCCTGAAATTCGTTATGAGGTTGGACTCAAGAATTGTGATACCTTGCTGGATATGGTTCACACCGCTGATTTTGTGGAAAAACATCTCAAGGAAAAGGCACCGGACAGACGTGCCATTTCAAACTTTCGTGGTCAGCCGTTTCAAAGCAAGGGGACCGACGGTAAGTTTTCTAAAAATCAGCCTACTTCTTTTACACCTCCCCGTCCGTATGTTGAACGAGCTAGTAATGCAACTAGACTTAAGGAAATTGAAAAAGTAAAATCTGTTGATTCTACTCGTGCACCTACTAGTCAAATGCAATGCTTTAAGTGTAAAGGTTTAGGACATAGGCAATCTGATTGTCCTACTAAACGTGCTATGATTGCGGTGGGTGAAAATTTGTATGTCTCTGATCACGAAAATGAGGAACCATCGGCAGAAAATGTGAGTGAATCGATGATGAATATGTTGACCATCCTATTAATATTGACGCCTCCCATTCTGTTTTGGTAGTAAAAAAATCTTTAAATGCTAAGGCAAAACTTGCTAGTGATAATCAACGGGAAAATGTGTTTCAAAGTCGCTGTTTTATTGGGGGAAAAATTTGTAGCTTGATTATCGATTCTGGAAGTTGTGCTAATGTGATTAGCTATGAAGTTGTGGACAAATTAGGTCTTACCACTATGAAACACCCAAATCCATATCGATTACAATGGCTAAATGAAAGTGCGGAGGTTCGGGTTACAAAACAGGCCTTAATTTCTTTTTCTCTTGGTAAATATGAGGATACTGTATTGTGTGATGTTGCGCCCATGCAAGTTACCCATCTTTTACTAGGCCGACCTTGGCAATATGATAGGCGTGCTATGCATGATGGATTTACCAATAATTACAAGTTTTCGTTAAATGGTAAGACACACACTTTGGTTTCATTATCCCCACACGAGTCTCGAGCTGAAGACTTGCGTCTTGCTAAGGGACGTGTCCAACACGCTGCCCAAAATTCTATATCTAAATCGGAAAAAAATGTTACTTTGGTGGATGAAAATGTTCTTAGTAGGGGAATTTCAAATGATAAACCAAGGCTGGCCGAAAAAAGTGCTTTCTTAATTTTATTCAAGGAACCGATTATGTCCACTCCACACACAATCACTCACCTTCTTCCCATGGATAAAGGTACTGAATTTTCGCCCTCTTATTCCCGTACTTGTTTGCTGGTAATTGCTGACTTGACAGATTCTTTGCCTAGTGTTGTTATTGCTTTGTTGCAGGAGTATGTTGACATTTTTCCCGCGGAGGAACCAACCGGTCTGCCACCATTACGGGGCATTGAACATCAAATTGATTTTATTCCTGGTTCCATTTTGCCTAATCGGCCGGCATATCGTGCTAACCCGGAGGAAACAAAGGAAATACAAAGGCAAGTTGAAGAATTACTTTCACATGGAAAAATTCGAGAATCTTTGAGTCCTTGTGCGGTGCCGACTATTGTGGTACCAAAGAAAGATGGAAAGTGGCGTATGTGCACAGATTGCCGAGCCATCAACCAGATTACAGTTAAGTACCGCTATCCAATCCTCGCTTAGATGACATGTTAGACGAATTACATGGAGCTAAGATTTTCTCTAAAGTAGATCTTAGGAGTGGATATCATCAGGTACGTATGCGGGAAGGGGACGAATGGAAAACTGCCTTTAAAACGAAATCTGGGTTGTATGAATGGTTGGTTATGCCTTTTGGGCTAACTAACGCACCTAGCACATTTATGCGATTGATGAATGAGTTGTTGCGTGAGTTTATTGGGCATTTTGTAGTTGTCTATTTTGACGATATATTGATATATAGTGTTGATTTAGACTCTCATCTCACACACCTACGGGCTGTTTTTGACACTCTTAGACAAGCTCAATTATATGCTAATTTGAAAAAGTGCTCTTTTTGCATGGATCGGGTTGTCTTCTTGGGTTTTGTTGTTAGTGCTACAGGTGTTGAGGTCGATGAGGAGAAGGTGCGTGCCATTTCTGACTGGCCCGAACCTACATGCGTTGCGGATGTTAGAAGTTTTCATGGACTAGCTGGATTTTACAGGCGATTTGTCAAAAATTTCAGCAGTATTGCCGCACCCCTTACTGAGTTGGTCAAGAAAAACACCCCATTTATTTGGGGCCCAAAACAAAGGGAGTCTTTTGAAACTTTAAAGTCTAAATTAATTTCTGCTCCTGTACTTGCTCTCCCTGATTTTAATAAAATGTTTGATATCGAATGTGATGCTTCGGGGGTGGGAATTGGTGGAGTTTTATGTCAAGACGGTCGTCCTTGTGCTTATTTTAGTGAGAAGCTCAAAGGTGCTCAATTAAACTATGCTACCTACGATAAAGAGTTGTATGCTTTGGTCCGATGTCTCCATGTATGGCAACACTATTTGCGTCCTCGTGAGTTTGTCATCCACACTGATCACGAGTCTTTGAAATTTCTAAAAAGTCAAGGTAAATTGAGTTCACGTCACATTCGTTGGATTGAGTTTATCGAATCTTTCCCTTATATTATCAAATACAAAAAAGGTAAGGATAACGTGGTGGCTGATGCTCTTTCTCGACGTTCTACTTTGTTGACTCATATGCAAACTCGTTTACTTGGTTTTGAACATTTGAAAGATTTGTATGTTTCGATTTGGACTTTAAAGATATATTTACTGCTACTACATCTGTTGCACAAGGGAAATATTATCAATTTGAGGGCTTTTTGTTTCGTGAGGATCGTCTGTGTATCCCTCAATGTTCAGCCCGTGAACGATTGGTTCGTGAGGCACACGGTGGGGGTTTAATGGGACACTTTGGCATAGCCAAAACACTTGACATGCTTACCTCCCATTTTTTTTGGCCTAAAATGAAACGAGATGTCAATCGAATTTGTACTAATTGCATTGTTTGTCGTAAAGCTAAGTCCAAAGCCCACCCGCATGGCTTGTATACCCCGCTACCTATTCCCGATTTTCCTTGGACAGATGTGTCTATGGACTTTGTGTTAGGCTTACCCCGTTCTAAAACTGGTAAGGATTCCATATTTGTGGTGGTTGATCGTTTCTCGAAAATGGCTCACTTTATCCCTTGTTCAAAAACTAACGATGCTTCTCATGTTGCTGATTTGTATTTTAAAGAAGTTGTTCGTTTGCACGGGGTACCTCGTTCTATTGTTTCCGATCGGGATGTTAAATTTGTGTCACATTTTTGGCGTGTTTTATGGTCCAAATTGGGTACTCAATTATTGTTTTCAATTGCATATCACCCACAAACCGATGGACAAACCGAGGTTGTTAACCGAATTTTAGGACAATTGCTTCGTTCCGTCATACAACATAATCTGAAAAATTGGGAAAATTGCCTTCCATTTGTGGAATTTGCTTATAATCGAACTATGCATTCTGCTACTAAGTCCTCTCCATTTGAGCTTGTGTATGGTTTTAATCCCAATGCACCTTTTGATTTTGTTCCTCCGCCTCCAGGTGAGCACACGAGTTTGGATGGTGAACACAAGGCTGAGCTGATTCGTAAACTTCATTCCAAGGCTAGGCACAATCTGGAAGCCCAAACCAAGCATTACATGAAGCATGCCAACAAAGGACGTAAGGAAGTTGTGTTTGAACCTGGTGATTGGGTGTGGTTGCATTTCAGAAAAGAACGGTTCCCCCACAAACGTTCTTCCAAATTGCACCCTCGGGGAGATGGCCCTTTTCAAGTTCTCGAACGCATCAACAATAATGCCTACAAAATTGATATTCCCGAGGATTGGGGTGTTTCTAACACTTTCAACGTGACTGATTTATCCTTGTTTGATAACCCGTTTGATTTGAGGGCAAATCCTTCGCAACTGGGAGGGGCTGATATGATCCCCGCTACCATTATTGATCCTTTAAGTGGTGTTCCTCATGTTGATCCATTAATCATTAATGATGGTCCGATCACGAGACTTCAAGCTAGGAAAAGACGAGAGGCTTTGAATACGTTGGTTCATAAAATTCAGTTAGAGTTCGACGAATCTCCAAAAGATGAAGAGTTGCCTCTTAAAATTCTCATTTATGCGACTGAATTCGTTAACGGAACCAATTAAGTAAAAAGTCACAAGATGGCCGGCTGAATTAAGGAGTCTTCAAGCTATTTTTGGGCGCATACATTGGATGATACTTGAAGGGTTTTAATCAATTAAAAGTCAATTAAAGATGGCGCCACTTTTGAAGAAATGTCAAGCTTGGAAGAATCAATACACAAGTGCAACATTCAAAGTACATGAAGCTACATTGAACCTAGTTTTTGGGCGCATCTTTTCTTGTGTTTTTCTAGGAAAGTCTTTTCATATTTGTTCATGCATTCTAATTACTATGTAATGCTATAAATAGGCACTCTTTTGTACTTGGAAAAGAACATTATTTTTCGGATATAAAAAAAATATATTTCACTTGTTAAGTGTTATCGAGGGTTCTTGCGAGAATTCGAAAATCGAACAAGGATCAAGACTTTGAGCGAGTCTTGTTAGTTCTATACCAAGATTGCTAAGCACGGGTTCGCTTAGAGGTCAAGGTTATACCGAGGTTGCCAATCACATCGTTCGATTGGAGGTCTAGGTGCTCAATCCCATTGTCATTCTTAATCTCAATCACGATCCACTCTTCAAAACGTGAATAAACCTTTCGGGGTTCACGTCACACTGGTACCGGACAAGGTCGCCATCCTCGCGTCTATCAGAAGGAGGTCCAGGTTATCCATGGGGATATCCCCAGCAACAATCAACTGAAATCTCAGATGCACCAGATTAATACGCGCGGCTTTGAAAAACAGGTGGTATTGGGGGAGAACGAGAAGGGAATCATGTTCACTAAAAGCGAATTGGCCACAAGCGAGGGCCCCATGGAAGTACCACTTATTCTCAAAGTCGGAATAAACGACAAACATGGTGTCAACAGAGTAATGATCGACACAGGGGCTGGTCGTGACGTCATCTACTTCGACTGTTTAAAACAGATCGGATTTGGAGAGGCTAAGTTGAAACCCTACCTCGGGGTGCTCGAGGGTTTTACCAACGACACTGTGCGGGTTAAAGGAACGGTCGACCTCAGCATCACTTTGGGTGACTACGAGCCATGCAGAACCGAGATGATCACCTTTCTGGTCATTGATCTCCCCTCATACTATAACATTATCTTGGGGATCCCAGCCATGAAAAAATTTCAAATGGTGGTGTCTGTTCCCCATCAAAGGGTCAAATTTCACATAGGGGAGGAGATTGGGGTCGCCATCAGCCGACCCGGATCTTTCCTCGATTATATGACAAAGAACAGGGTCGACTCCAAGCGACCCAGGCTGGATGGTTTTTGCCCAATTCGGGATCAGGTCGCAACGTTGAATGAAATACCGGAAAGAGAAGTGGAGGTTGAGACTTTGCAAGTTCGAGACGAGCCCGACTTCACTGCTGAGGACGAGTTGGTCGAGGTCATAATAAACGACAAATATCCCGATCAAAGGATAAAAATAGGATCGCGGACCACCGAGGGAGAAAGAGAAGAATTGATCGGGCTTCTGAAGGTCAACATGAGCGCCTTCGCGTGGGAGGTAACAGATATGAGGGGCGTAGAGTCAGAGGTCGCTTTGCATTATCTAAGTGCCGATCCCAACTTCAGACCGATACAGCAAAGAGCGCGACAGTTCTCTATGGAAAAAGAAATCGCAATAAAAGGCGAGATCAAAAAACTTCTGGCAGCGGGCATAATCAAAGAGCTTCAGTATCCCACCTGGTTGGCAAACGTAGTAATGGTAAAGAAGCATAATGGCAAGTGGCGGATGTGTGTCGACTTCACAGACTTGAACAAAGCTTGCCCCAAAGACCCTTACGCGCTGCCTCGAATTGACAAAATGGTCGACGGGATCGCCGGATTCGAAACACTGAGTTTTCTAGATGCATATTCCGGTTACCACCAAGTCAAAATGGCAGATAAAGACAAAGAGATGACAGCCTTTAGGGCAGCAGGTGGACTCTATTACTACGAGATGATGCCTTTCGGCCTGAAGAACGCAGGTTCGACCTATCAGAGAATGGTGAACAGAGTTTTTAGCACACAAATAGGCAGGAACATGGAGGCCTACATTGATGATATGGTCGTAAAATCAAGTCGCCAGGATCACCTGGTGGACCTTCGCGAAACCTTCGCCAATATAAGAGACCACTCAATGAAACTAAACCCTGCGAAATGTATTTTTGGAGTCCAGGCAGGAAAATTTTTGGGCTTCATGGTGAGTCAGAGGGGGATTGAGGCTAATCCCGAAAAAATCGAAGCCCTAATCAACATGAGCGAGCCCACCAGTGTCAAGGAAGTACAGCGGCTAAACGGCAGAATCACAGCCTTGGGTAGGTTTGTCTCAAAATCTGCAGAAAGAAGTCTGCCTTTCTTCAAAATTTTGAAAGGGGCGGGTACCTTTTCTTGGACAGCGGAATGCTCGCAGGCTTTTAAAGACCTTAAAGAATACTTGTCAACCAGCCCAAAACTAGGGGATATTTTGTTTTTATATTTGGCAGCCTCAGATAGGGCCGTAGCCGCAGTACTTGTAAAAGAAGAAGAGGGCTCGCAGAAGCCAGTTTTTTATGTTTCCAAAGCTTTAAGCCCCGTAGAAAGTCGTTATTTTAATATTGAAAAGTTAGCTTATTGTGTTGTTATAGCTGCCCGCAAATTAAGGGCTTACTTCTCATCGCACACCATCATAGTCCTATCAAATGCATCGCTAAGACAGGTTCTTCATAAACCAGACTTGTCCGGTCGACTGCTCCGGTGGGCTATCGAACTTACAGAGTTCGACATCCGTTATGAGCCTCGGAAGGCTATAAAAGCCCAGGCCCTCCCAGACTTCATAGTAGAAACAAGCTTCAACGAAGAAACAACGGAGCAGGTTTTCCTCAAATGCAACCTGGACAAGGTAGCCGCAGAGGACGAGCCTTTTAGGCCAAGTCACTGCTGGCAACTCTACGTCGATGGGGCCGCCAGTCACAAAGGGTGCGGCGCAGGGATAATCCTGTTAGAACCGGGCACATCAGAAGAAATCGAGCAGTCTCTGAGATTCGATTTCACCGCCTCCAATAACCAGGCAGAATATGAGGCCGTCATCGCTGGTTTAAAACTCGCCAAAGCCATGAAAGTCGAAAATATACAGGTATTTTGCGACTCACAGTTGGTCGTGAATCAAATCAATGGCTCTTTCGGCATTCATTGCGAAATATTACAAAGGTACATCAACCTCGTCAAAAAACTCGAAAACAGCTTCGCATATTGCCAGTTCAAAAACATCCCCCGAGAGGATAATCATAGGGCAGACTATTTATCCAAATTGACCAATGAAGATGCGTTGTGCGATCCTAACATCATGGTCGAGCATCTCTTTGAGCCCGCCATTTCTCAAGTCGAGGTCATGGACCTCCAACCCAGGAATACTTGTTGGGTCGACATCATGAAATCTTACATTGGGCTAGGGGAGCTTCCCAGTGATCCACGCGAAGCTAAGGCCTTGGTAAAAAGGGCTGCAAGATATACGATTATGGACGATGTACTTTACCGTCATTCCTTCTCAAAACCCCTTCTGCGATGCGTGCGACCTGAGGAGGTAACATGCATTCTAACAGAACTACACGAGGGAATGTGCGGCGGCCATCCCGCCAATCGAACGCTAGCACAGAAAGTACTCCTAACCGGATATTATTGGCCGAAACTAGCAGAAGACGCCAAAGCATATGCCCAGGCATGTGATGTTTGCCAGAGGTTCGCCAGTATCCCCAGGCTACCCTCAGTTGAACAAAGCATAGTGGTAGCGGCCTGGTCCTTCGACATGTGGGCAATTGACCTCATCGGACCTTTGAGGAAGGGTCGCTCGGGATGCGAGTATGTAGTCGTCGCAGTGGATTATTTTACTAAATGGGTCGAGGCTAAGGCCTTGGTAAAAACCAACACCAGGGATATAACATACTTTTTGCTCGATCAAATATGGACAAGATTCGGAGTTCCGAGAGTTGTGGTTTCCGATCACGGACCTCAATTCAGAGACGAATTCGGCAAATTTTGTGAAGAAAACAATGTTAAACATTGGCAATCATCCGTGTGTTACCCACAAGGAAATGGGCAAGCTGAAAATGCCAACAAACAGGTCCTAAGTATACTAAAGAAGAGCCTGGGTGAGAAAGCAGGTCACTGGCCGGATCACCTTCCGGCGGTTCTATGGGCACTCAGGACGTCGCGAAAAATCACAACGAGGGAAACTCCTTTTGCCTTAACTTATGGATCTGAGGCTATGGCGCCAGTGGAAATGGCCTTACCAAGCCTTAGGGTCGTTTTTTACAACGAGGTCAATATTGCCGCGGCACGTAAGCTCGAGCTTGATCTAGTAGAGGAGCGGCGCATCCAGGCATACAGCCGTTTACTCAATTATAAACAGGCGGCGAAGCGTCATCACGACAAACGTATTCGCGGGCATCACTTCGCCGTGGGAGATTATGTTTTGTGAAAGAGACAAGCCACCGGCCACGAGGCCAAGAAGGGAAAACTATCGGAAAACTGGGAAGGACCAGAGAGGATCGCTCGGATAGTCAAAAAAGGAACTTACATACTAAGTGACAACCAAGGTCGCGAGTACAACCGACCCTGGCATGCGGACAATCTGAAAAAATATTATATGTAAAGCGTACAATTGTTTATGGAAAGGGAAATCGGAATAAAGGAGCCATCTTCGCTTATTAAGAGATACAATTGTTTCCAACAAATCTGCGGCCTACCATGCTTTACGATCTCAAAAAAAAAAAAAAAAAAGAAAAAAAAGAAAGGGGGGTCACACTCTATCTAATGAGTGTACCTATAACGATCCAGTGAATGCTTCGGCACCCTCGCTAAGCTGCATAGCTTCGTTATTAACGAAGCAAAAGGGAAGCGACGATGTCGGTCCATAGAAACCGCAAAATTAACCGCTTCCCGATGAATCAAGATCCCCCAATCAATATCAACCGATGATCGCGAATAGCGTGCAAAAGCAAAGCTTCGGCTTCACTAACAGCCTCGTTATCCGTGGACAAGAGGGCGCGCGAGTTGATGAACCTCTTCCATTCACGGTTGCTGCGAAAAAGATCGGACGCAGGTCCCAGTACACGGGGTCGCTCATAATCAGGAAAGAGCTCGCGAAGGGCTCGTCGCAAGCAAGATTGTCTACTTGACTCATCGGCAAGGTTCCAAGCGAGCTCATAATGAGATGAGGGGTCGATGGCGGGTATACCCAGGGCACCGTTGATAGATTCCAGAGTAAAAGTGACCGCGACGCCACGAAGGGTAATGCAGCTGGCAGTCCCCTCAGAAGCAACTTCGGACAGGATGGAATAGAACTCCCTCACTATTGAAAGATTGGGAAGTATTGACGAAGGTGGTGCAACAAAATCTGCCCACCTAGAAAGACGTACGCGCAGAAGAGAACCGTCACCCTCGACTTTGCTCTGATTTAAACCCCTCTCCTTCGCAGGCTCAACCCACTCAAAATAGCGCCAGAAATGATCTTTAGCAACGTCAGAGGCGGTAAAGAAGAAAGGGGATACATCACGAGTAGGACGAGCTTTATATATCCGAACCCGGCTGCTTTCCCCTGGGTGAGACATAGCGCAAAGCAAAAGGGGGATAAAACAACAAAGAGGATAATGAACAAATTACAGAAGAAAGAGAGCAAATTCAGTATAAGGCAAGAGGCAGAATGAGTTCCAGGGTACTCCCCTTTTTATAACTAAAAGGAGGATATAACCAAGGCAACAGGAGCGCCAGACCATAAAGAGACCAAAATTCATGGCTACGGTTACACCTGACACCTATTTACTAGGGGTCATAACTCTGCGTTAATGACACGGTCAAAGGCTGCTCCGAGAGTCTGAATTTCTGACAACACTACTCGTAGGGCCGCAGAAATCTTGACAATTGACACCGCACGGCGACCATGGTCAGGACAAGACGACGACGTTTCGTGACCGCGTACTCCAACAAATTATGTGAAAGACCTCGCACAAATCAAGAGGGCCGCATACAGAGGATAAAGTAATACCTATCACAACCTCGCTAAAGACCGCCAGATAGTCAACACAAATCAGGGACGGGAAAAAATCAAATCTTATAAGCAGAAAATGCAGAGAGTAAATTGTCAAGATATTACAACACAAAATCCAAGCAAATCACAAAGATAAATAGTCAAGGTTACAAATCAAATTTTTTTTTTTAAAAAAAAGGGGCTCGCAGAAGAATCCAAAAATCTAGAGATCACGAGGGGTAGCTGGGGTGCTGGTGAACTCGTCGCCTTGCTCAGAGGGCGGCGGCTTCTTCAACGCCTCAAAATTCACAGGATTAACAGGAGCAGGATCCCAAACAGGCTCGCCACGACTAAGCTGTTCAGTCTGAATCGAGGTAATAAGCTCACTGGCATAGGGAATCTCCGGGTGAAAAGCCACCAAATCAGGATGACCTTGGTGCATGATCACCCACCGCACCATATCGGCCAGAGTAATGTGCTCCCTGCCTCGGTCAGCCCAGATGCAGCGAGCTAAGTGACTAAAACCTTGATCAAAGCTATGCTCCATGAGGTCAAAGAAGTCATCTGAATCCTTGTAGGCGGCGACAGCCCCAGACTTGGCCTCCTCAACGGCCTCGGCAGTTCTCTTCGCAGCTTCCTCTGCAGCTCTCCTCGCAGCCTCTTTAGCAACCGTATCCGCCTCAGCGAGCTCATCCCTCAACTTAGCGATCTCCTCCTGCGCCCCCGCAAAATCCTTGGTCAAGGTGGAAACTTTCTCCTTGATTTCAGCATCCAACTTAGAGTGCTCCTCCAGGACTGATTTCATCTTTTCCACCTCGCCAGCCGCGTGCCTAGCTTTCTTTTCGGCAGTAATTCTTGCCTGGTCAGTCGCCCCTAGCTGCGCCGTCACCTTTATCATCTCTGCCTCGCGCCTCTCAGCGGCCTCGAGCACCCTATTCAAGCGAGCGCCGAGCTGGGAAAAGCAAGGGGGAGTTAGCAAAAAAAAAAAAAAGAAGAGAGAAAAATTGAAGAGAAGTCTTACCATAGAAGCCGCAATCCCAAACTGGCCGCTCAAATCTCGGATTTCGGTGATCTCATCCTGAGGCGGAGTATTATCTTGAGCCGCGAAGCGGGCTAGAATGCCCCGACCAATCTCCACTTGAACATGATCAGGATAGTCGAAAGGGATCGGCCCAAGAGGAATCACATCAGCAATTGCTTCACCAACCCGGCGAGCTTTGGATAGGTCAAGATCCTGGGTAAAGCTCGGATCCAACCATAGGGCCTCTTTCCCAGAGTGACCTCGAGGCAAAGTTTTTTGTGGCAGTGTCTCAGTGGGCGCGCTCTTCTCCACCGGGATTTCAACCTCTTCAAGATGCACCGGACTGGGAGCGGACCGTTTGGGTGGGCGATCATCCTTCGCCTTCTCGGGTTGAGGTCGCTTTACGCCGTGCGACTCTTTAGCAGGGGGATGAGTCTTTTTTGAGGCACCAGCCTGACCTGGGCTCGCAACGAGGGCAGAGGAAGTCGCAACAAGGGTAGAGGAGGTCGCAGCTTCCGGGTTATGTGTCTCGGCGACAACCGAGGCATCCACGGTTCGGGGCAATCTCCCTAGAGCTTTCTTCAGAGCCTCCTGTCGAGCATTGGCTGCCTTATCTGCCTCCGCATTAAGCTTGTTTCGGTGAGCCCTGCGAGCATTTGGATCCATACCTACAAAAGGAAAGCGGTTTAGAACCCAACAAAACAAAATGAGCATATACAAATAAATACAAGTGGACAAAGAAGGTTACAAAGCGGCCTAAGTATAGGATCGCCCCCACATTCCGGACACTCAGAAGGAAAACATTTGTTGATATGACAATCCCCAATCCAGTCCGGATCGCAGCTCTCAGGACCCATTCGTACCAAGGGCGTGGCATTCCCCCTGCCTACTAGGCCCGCCATACATACAAAAGGCTCGGCCAGATCAAGAAGTTCAACCCAGGAAACATTTCTCCGAGATGGCGCCGCCCCGTCTGACTGAATTAGCGTCATCAGCCCCTTTACATAGCGCCGCTCACTTACAGGGGGGTCAAGAATTAAAAGCGTGGATTTGCCTCCGCGGACTTCTGCCCTAGGAAAAGGCCAACCTACCTTCGACTCGACTTTCAGTACCCGCTGCCCCCATTTGTGAAACTTATTAGGAAGCGGGAATAGTAGGCGGGGAGTCTTCGCCCTCAGGGAGACTTGTCCAGGAATAGACGTCCCACAGAAGGAATAAAATTGCCCCAGTAAAGTTAACGTCGGCTCGATCTTCAGAATCCGGCACATAACTGTGAAAGCCATCAACTGGATAATAGCCCCGACGGCAAAATCAGAGGGGAGCGCCTGCATCTCCTTGCAGATCTTCACAAAGAAAGGATCGAAAGGCGGTCTCAGACCCGCATGCAGATGATGGAAGTGGAGGATAAGGGTGTCCTCGGAGCGGCGCGCGCTTACGTAATCCTTGTGATCCCCGGGCTTAAATTTGTCGGACTCCTTCTCATAATCGAAAAAAGAAAACCGATACACACTAGTGTCGATTCCAAATATACTATTAATGGTCCTATTGAGATCGCTGCCCTTACACAGTCGGGACCATTTCTTATCAACATCCTTCTCATACGCCGTCATGATCCCAAACTCTCGCATAGCTTCAGGATTGTTGGGGCGAGAGCTCTTCGACTGGGTGGCGGCCGCAGCGGCCTCACCAACTGTCATGGTTTGGCTCGCAATTTTCCTCTTCTTCTTCTGCCTTTTTGCGGGCATCCAGATATCCTTCCGAGGCAATTCAGCATTTTCATCCTCACTGGACCCCATTAACTCATGAACTGCGGCGTCCTGAACATAAGCTTCGTCGTGGTCGGGAGCGCCGCTAGTACTCGGGACCGCAGCTTGTCTTTCGACCGGGGACGCGATTTTTTCAGCCCCGTGAACGGTTGGAGATTTTTGAGCCCGCGCCTTCTCTTTAAGGCTCACTCTACGCGGCGGATTTCTGGCAGAGATAAAGGCCTCCAACTCGAAAGGGTCGACATCCATAGTAGCGACCTCATCAGCAGTAATCTCGCCAACATCTGCGCGAGTACTTTCCACTTCAACCTCGTCCAGTAGATCGCCAACTGAGGCCGCAGATAATATGGGGTCATCCTCAGCATAATCGTAAATCTCCCTTTCCGCAGAATCATCGTCAGAATGATCATTCCCCGACATCCTGCAAAAACAAGGGAGGAAAAAGGTGGAGCTTTCAGACCTGGTATAATAATAAATTAGCCCAGGAAGGTGATCGCACCCACTTCAATACCGCCTCCTCCGTTTTTGCAAGAAAGATCGCAAAGTAAAATTACAGAGAAAAGCAGGTGTCGAACTGGTGACTTGCGAGTTGGAAAAACATGCTTATACCAACGGGTGAAACCCCAGTTTTCCCAGGAGAACCATAATCTCTCCCCAGGAAAAACCCCATTATTAATCAAAAACAAATCAAGGTTACATCCCCGTTGCAGAAAGAAAGATGAAAATGGTGCCTATTGAAAAATAACGCAGGGATGGATGAATAAAAGTTAAAAGAGAGGAGTTCTTACCCGATTTGCTGAAGAAAAGAGGAAATCTGCGTGAATACTGGGAAATGCTCAAGAAAGTGACCGGAATCTTCAAAAAGAACCACCTTGAAATCCTAAAACCTTCAAAGCTCCGCCGCAAAACCTTAAGAATTCCGGTCGATAAACTGCGAAGGGAATAAGGAAGGCTAAAAGTGTGAGGAGGTTGAGGGGTGAAAACCTTATATAGACAAGGGGGCCACGATCGAACGGTTGGGAACCCTTCATCCGACGGTTCAGATTGGGGCGGCAGTTACCAGTTTCGAAATTCGAAGGGGCGTCCCATCAATGCTCACGTGCAACTGCCTAGGCAGTTGCAAAGGCGGCCGCATTACTCAGCAGAATGATACCCATAGGATCGACGTCAGCCACGATTAACGATCTCGCCTCGCAAAAACAGACCCAGAGTTACTTCGAAGGTCGCATGCTTTGAAAGCACGGCCCTTAGTGAACAAGTCGCATCAGACGACAAGGTCGCAAAAATAGACCCAGAGTTACTCCGAAGGTCGCATGCTTTGAAAGCACGGCCCTTAGTGAACAAGTCGCATCAGACGACAAGGTCGCAAAAACAGACCCAGAGTTACTTCGAAGGTCGCATGCTTTGAAAGCACGGCCCTTAGTGAACAAGTCGCATCAGACGACAAGGTCGCAAAAACAGACCCAGAGTTACTTCAAGGTCGCATGCTTTGAAAGCACGGCCCTTAGTGAACAAGTCGCATCAGACGACAAGGTCGCAAAAACAGACCCAGAGTTACTTCGAAGGTCGCATGCTTTGAAAGCACGGCCCTTAGTGAACAAGTCGCATCAGACGACAAGGTCGCAAAAACTGACCCAAAGTTGCTTTGAGGTCGCTTGCTTTAAAAACACGGCCCTAAGTGTACAAGTCGCATCCAACGACGAGGTCATAAAAGGTGTTGACAATTACTCCATCCTTCATATCCTCAGGGAATATTATTAAAGCACGGAGTAGGGGGCCATTGATGAATATGAATAATTCCACCACCTCAACAGTGAGACAATCAACTGCGGCCACCCTCCGGCATGACAAGAGAGATCGCAAAAAAGGACGGCCACTGCGTCTCACCTCGCCGCTATCAAAGCATTTGCGGTCCCAGGCAAGTTCAACAGATCCTGTGAATCTCATCCAGGCAAGTCAAGAGGGGACGCCAAGGGGGCGAGGCCGGAAAAGGTTTACTCCATGCGACCTCAGAGAGATAGCCGCCGATTGATCCTGATCTTTTCCCCACTTGTATCTTAGATATTTCGTCTTGCTTAGTATCTAAGTTAAACCTAGCTATTAGTAAAATATCTCATAGATTACTTATTCCCTAAGTTACCCACCTCTATAAAAGGGGTGGTCATTGTAAACTAAAAAGAGATGAATGGATGAAATATACACTACACTTGCAAGCCAAAGCTCTGTCCATTCTTATTCCTCCATACCGCCACCCGTCGGAATATCACACCACCTTAAAATACAGCCAGATATCCACCGTCTATACACCGCAAGGACACCTGTGACGATTTATACATCATCATAGAGGATTCAACCCTTTGAGGATTTACCAGCATTGTGAGCGATTGTTGGGCGTTCTCTGCCTACGATTTAGTTGGATTACTAGGTCTAGGATCATACTGATCACGAGTCTCTTAAGTATCTTAAAGGTCAGGGTAAGTTGAGTAAGCGACATGTTCGTTGGATGGAATTCATTGAATCTTTTCCTTATGTGATTAAATACAAAAAAAGGCCAGGATAACGTGGTAGCTGATGCATTATCTCGTAGATATACTTTGATAACTACCATGAAAACTAAATTTCTTGGTTTTGAATTTATTAAGGAATTGTATGTTTTAGATCCTGATTTTGGTGAGATATTTGCATAAACTGAGCATGCAGCCGATGGCCATTTTTATAGGAATGAGGGCTTTTTGTTTCATAATAATGTTATTTGCATTCCTCAATGTTCCGTGTGTGAATTGCTGATTAGGGAGGCACATGGTGGCGGCCTTATGGGTCATTTCGGTGTTACTAAAACCTTAGACATGCTTAAGTCACATTTCTTTTGGCCTAAAATGAGAGTTGATGTTACACGTATATGTGATGCTTGTCTTGTGTGCAAATCGGCTTAGTCTAAGTCCGCCCCCCACGGTTTGTACACACCACTCCCTATTCCCACATCCCCTTGGACTGATTTATCTATGGACTTCGTGTTGGGATTGCCTCGTTCAGCGAGTGGTAAGGATGCGGTATTTGTTGTGGTGGATCGTTTTTCTAAGATGGCTCACTTCATTGCATGTAATAGAACGAATGATGCATCTAATATTGCTGATTTGTTCTTTAAGGAAATTGTTCGTTTGCATGGGGTACCACGTACTATTGTGAGTGATTGTGATGTGAAATTTATAAGTCATTTTTGGAGAGTTCTTTGGCAACGTTTGGGTACTCAATTGTTGCTTTCTACTGCTTATCATCCCCAAACGGATGGTCAAACAGAGGTGGTAAATCGAGTTTTGGGTCAATTACTTCGTGTAGTGGTCCAAAAAAATTTGAAAAATTGGGAAAATTGTTTGCCATATGTTGAATTTGCTTATAATCGTTGTAAACATTCTGCTACTCGTTTTACCCCCTTTGAGGTCGTCTATGGGTTCAACCCAGAAACACCTTTTTCCTTGGCTCCTTTGCCCGCAGGTATGCAGGCTAGCTTGGATGGTGAGCAAAAAACGGACTTGGTCAAGGAGTTGCACGCAGATGCTCGGCGGCATGTGGAGAATGCAACGGATCGATATGTGAGGCAAGCGAACAAGGGCCGCAAGGAAGTTATCTTCGCACCCGGGGATTGGGTGTGGCTGCACTTTCGCAAAGATAGGTTTCCCAAGCACCGGAAATCTAAGTTACATCCTCATGGTGATGGTCCTTTTGAAGTGCTCGAGCGCGTCAACGACAATGCCTATAAGGTTGCTATTCCACCGAGTGGGGCGTCTCTGGCACCATCAACGTATCTGATTTGATGCCTTTTGACAACCCTTACGATCTGAGGACAGATCCTTCGTAACCGGGAGGGAATGATGTGATCCATGATGACATTCCCGACCCATTGGCACCTATGCAGCCCGTGGATCATCTGGTAGTTAAAGATGGGCCAATAACAAGGCTCCAAAGGAAGCGGTTAAGAGAAGCTATGAACAATCTGGTGATAGAGACTTATTCGGAGTTCGGAGAGGCCGTGGAGACGACTGAGGCGCCAATAGTGACACTCCTTAGTGCTGTTTGATGCCAAGAAGATTATATTCGAAATTGATTAAGTGTCGGACTTATTTTATTTTGATTATTCAGCTTTTGTTTAATTATTATCTAATAAAGGTCATTGGGCCTAAGTAGGCTAGGTAAGCCCACCTTTGGGGCGCAGGTTGCATATTCCTAGGGTGGGAATTATCCCACATTGCTTTTTAGTTTCTAGTTCTTTTGGTTGTAAGCCTATATAAGGCAAACACTCGCTTTTCATTCTTTACACAATTATTTTATGAGAAACCAAATTATTGAGTTTTACTCAACCAAGTCATAAGGCTTGAATATCACTTGCGAGTGAGAATTTTCATTGTCGTAGAAAGTTCAACCCTTTGAGGATTTACCAGCATTATGAGCAATTGTTGGGCGTTCTCTGCCTACGATTTAGTTGGATTACTAGGTCTAGGATCATTAGCTTGTCATTGTTCCCCTTAGTTACTTCCTGGGCAAAACATCAGATCTGATTCCAACCGGAATCACATCACCTTCCCTATCCGCAGAGAAAAGTTGCTCATAAAAGGTAGCAGATGAAGCACGGATGTCTTCCTGATTGTCAATCCAACTTCCGTCATCCGCCTTAATTCTATGAATGTAATTCTGATTCCTTCTCTGTTTACAAATAGCATGGAAATACTTACTATTGGCATCCCCAGCTTCAATCCATTTCACAGCCGCTTTCTGCTTAAGAAACCGAGTCTCAACATTATTACACCTCTCGTACTCTAAGATGGCCTGATTGAGATCTTCCTTAGCCGTTTTCGACCCTTCCTGATCATGACGAATGGTCTTTTCTTGAACCGCTGACAACGCCTTCTTAGTATTATCAAAAATATTCCCGAAAACCGCATGATTCCACTCAGTTAATTTGTAAGCCAGCTTCTTGAGCTTTCTAACCAGAAGACGCATACCCTGACCTTCTTCATGCTCCTCCCAAACCGACTTCACAAGGTCAAGGAATGTGGTATCCTCAGTCCAAACATTAATGAAGCGAAAAGAGGACTTAATCGGGCTCTTTGAACCACACAAAGCCAGGAGAGGGCAGTGATCGAGTGAACCCGGGGTAGGTGAGAAACCTTCGTGACATCAAATTGTTCCATCCACTTATCATTAAAGAAAACCCTATCCAAACGTTGCCAAGTCTTGCTTCTATACCATGTAAATTGAGATCCCTCAAAGGAAGCTTCAGTGAGATTAGCCCTCTGAACACAGTCATTGAATTCATGCATGTCGTTGACCCTAGGGGGCGGCCCCCTTTCCTCTCATCAACCTGACGGATAATGTTGAAATCACCCCCATGTATCCAAGGCCTATTGTTATTTTGGGCCCGATCCTGTATCGCTTGCCATAACGCTTCTCTAGGATGTCTACTGTGTTTTGCATAAATCCCCGAAACAGAAAATTTATCCCCGTTCTGATCTGTAATGTCTACCGTGCACATCTAATCGCAATCCATATCCCGGGAGCAGTCCACCCCCGACCACAAGAACCAAATTTTCCCTCGCAAAACAGATTGAGAAAAATCAAACCCCAGTTTAAGACGAATACTAGTAGTGAACTTCGCAGAACAAAGAGGTTCAATAATAACAAGTATCTTAACATTATTCTGTCTACAAATATTCTTAATGCAAGTTTGAGTACTATCATTGCCAACACCACGCACATTCCAAAATAAAATATTGTTCGGACTAAACATCGGAAGAGCGTAAATGATAAGTTTGAGAAGGTACCGTTTCCTGTGTTACAAGCGCGAGCTTCCCTTTTTTCCTTCCTTTTTTCTTTGTAGAGTAGTTGAAAGTGCCAGGATAGTGGATGGTCCGTCTGCCTTGTCACTGATCTCTTCCGGAGTCACGGAAGGTTCCAAAATCGGTTTTTCCTGGCCAGAGGTCCCATCGGTCAGCACAGCATCATTCTGCAGCGTAAGATCATCTGCCAACAAAGCGCTATCAGTGACGAAGGGGTCTTTTCCTTTATCACCTTTGTCTAACAGAAGAACATCGCGATGTGAATCCTCTACAAGGCCAGCCTGCCTATCATCGCTAGGTTGTAGGAGCATAGGGCTTGTAGTATGAGTGCTAACCATGCTGAGATCAATGGGGAGTGTAGGGTTCCGCTGATGATCCTCCTGCTTGTGTGTGTTAGTAATGTGAGCAGGGTTGTCCTCCGCTTGCTCCATATCCAAATCAATACCAGAATTAATTAATCTTTGATCTAATGTGGTATGAAAATCCATCAAATCTGGCAACGCAATAGTACGCTCAGTATCATAACCAGCTGATCGCGGCCTATTTTCCACCTGTCTGGTTCTATCTTCTTTCACAAGCGATTGATGTGTAGTTTCAAACAGATCTTCATCAGTAAGCGACTGCAGAACATGGAAAGAATTAGTATTATCAGTGCTTGTTAATGTTTAGAGGCCGAACATGGAAACATTAGTATTATCAGAACATGAAAATTTTGAAAACGTATCGGACCATTTTGGAGGCCGAACATGTAATGTTTTCCTGACCACGTTCGGGTCAGAATAAACTAAATTATTCTGACCACATTTGAGTAGGTATTACCCTATTCCAAGTTAGCATATAACCACGTCGCTAAAAAAATTTCGAAAACGTATCGGAGCACTTTACAGGCCAAACATGTAATGTTTTTTCGGACCACGTTCGGGTCAGAATAAACTAAATTATTCTGACTACATTGGGTGGTATAATGTTCTACATTCAGTGATAGAAAAATTAAGGGCAAAATTGGAAAGTAACTGTTGTGCAATAAGACAAATGGTTGTGTGAAAAGATATTTCCATTATAGCGATTAGGAAAACATTACATGTTTGGCCTCTAAAGTGGTCCGATACGTTTTCGAAATTTTTATAGCCATGTAGTTATATTCTGACTTGGAATAGGATAATACCTAATCAAATGGTCAGAATAATTTAGCTTATTCTAACCCGAACGTGGTCAGAAAAACATTACATTTTCGGCCTCCAAAATGGTCCGATACGGTTTCAAAATTTTCATAGCCCCGTGGTTATATTCTGACTTGAAATAGGAGCGGAAAATGTAATATTTCAGCCTATACGTATTGTTTCTCAAACGTACATAACAATGTCTCTTTATTCAGACAAAAAATTGGTCTGAAAAACATAATACTCCGGGTCTGTAACATTGTCTGAATAATATACAATTCCTGACTTATTTGTGGTCAGAATTATATGCGTGTTGAGTCGGTCAAATAAAGATAACTTAATAATTATGTAAATCCATCTTTATGTTGATGAAATGAATGTGTAAAACATATTTAGTGCAAAAAGACAGGCCCAACATAAATAAGCATTCAACTAAAAGTAACAAAGCAAAAATTAAAAATTAACAAAAACATATTCTCAAAAAAAAAAAAAAATACATATTCAAAGCAATCATCATAAATAAAAAATCCAACCATGAGTCACTGGATAACATAAAAATCCCAAATAATAAATAAATAAAAATAAACAACTTTTATCGCTAAGCCGAGACGTCGCTTTCGTAAATCCAATACTCATACTAGCCTCGTCACGGTCTTTCAGACCATGTGTTGTTGACAAGAAGTTCGTCTTCGTCTTCTCGATCTTCTTGTCAACTGCAGTAACAAAGTTATAGGCAACCTTATACACTTTTACACCAATGAGTTTGTCACGATTTGAGCTACGAATTCCAGAAATTATGCAGAAAGAGAAGGAGATTGAAAGGGGAAATTGGGGAAGAAGAATAGGAGAAACAGAGAAGAAGAGACGGGAAAATTAGGAGAGAAAATTAAGGAGATAGTTCATTAATCATCATAATCATATCCATATTTACATCTCTAATTTATAGAACCCCTCACTACTTGGGCAATAAGACAAAATACTCGAATAATAATAAATAGACATGAAGTAATGACATCACACGTGATATCACTAACGGCTAATAACTCATATCTAACGGACACCAACGCCTTCTCCGGTCGTCTTTCTAATATTAACCTCGGGACATGACAGAGTTCAGCTTTATGCTTAAGCCAGACTTGTTCTCTTTTCAAAGTCTACCCAATAAAAATAATAATAATAACTCTTTCAAATCTAACAACAAATATTTATTTTTAAAAAAAAATTCTTTGCGTACCTGCAACATGGCCGCAGAATTTGCTTTTAACTCTTGCAACAACATTGTAGACTCCTTCATCTTCTGCTCAAACAACAATATTAGATTAATACTAATGAACTATTGAAAAGACGGAAAAGGATTAAATTGTAATTTACTTTAAATAAATTAGCTTGGCCTTGTTATTTATCCTTTAAGCAACAATTTTTTTTATTTTTTTGTTTTTGAAAATGAGATCTTTCTTTAAAAACTGCTGGGAAATAGCCCCTACCATGACATTACAAATGGGAAACGGAATTCTAAACAGCAAAATAAATAATGGACAGTTTAAACCTAATCGGATGTCCTTTAAGCAACAATTTTATTAAAAGATAGAAATATTTAAATAAAACTCACAAGCTGAGTTTAATAGTTCAAATTACAAAATCATCGATATATTTTGCATGTTCTTTTAAAAAAAATTCAAATTTTTAATGGCATTTTCAACTTCCTTTTTCAATTTTTTAATGTCCTTAATCAATTTCATCATTGTATCAGAGCAGTCAAATCCACAAAATTAACATCCACCCATTTCTTTTTCAATGGCGGAAGATTCAAATTCCCCTATATATTCATTATTCAGATCAACCTATGGGATAACCGTCAATTCATACTTTACAAAATGAAGAGCTTATGGGTTGAACGAGATACTTTGTGTTCATTCCCATCATGCACCTCGAAACTCAAAGGACGATGAAGTTTCTAATGGGATTAAACGAGTCATACGCAAGTGTTGGATCTAATATACACTGCTTTTAGACCCACTTCCCCATGTTAACAAAGCTTACTCTCTCGTTGGCAAAATTAGGATTTCAGTCCTGTAACTTGGCCTATTTTGGATTTTAATCATGCTCCTGCTCCGGTGAGGAAAATGGTCCTCTAACTTGTTTTTTTTTTGGAAAAATAGTCCTATCCGCCGGAAATAGCTGACTAGGCACCGGAATCTTTAAAAAAACGCTTACGTGGCAGCCACTAGGCTGCCACATTGAATCCTGTGTGGCTGTGGATCCCATTTTACTTTAAAAAAATGATTTCTCCTTCCAATTTCATCCATCCAAATCTAATTCCTAATTTACTACTTTGCATCTCTCGTCTAATTTTTCATCTTCATCTCTTTATTTGTTTTATTTATATATTAAATTCTCTGTGATTTGTTTTTAGGCTTCTCCTCCTCAATTGAAAACATTATCACCAGAAACAGAAGTGATTAATTAAGGTAGTGGTGCCGCAAGTGAGCACAATCCAGTTGTTTGAACTTGCTTCTGATGTTGATGTTGTGAGTTTTGGTGGTCTTGCCTTTGATCATTTGATTTTATTCGATCCCATCGGAAACATAATGACCCAATGGGAGGTAGTAAATGGGGGAAGAAGATGGAAGAGGATTAGACGGGAGATGCAAAGTAGTAAATTAGGAATTAGATTTGGATGGATGAAATTGGGGGAAATTGGAAGGAGAAATCCTTTTTTAAAGTAAAATGGGGTCCATAGCCACGTAGGATTCAATGTGGCAGCCTAGTGGCTGCCACGTAAGTGTCTTTTGAAAAAATTCCGGTGCCCAATCAGTTAGTTCCGGCAGATAGGACTATTTTTCAAAAAAAATAAACAAGTTAGAGGACTATTTTCCTCACCGGAGCAGGAGCATGACTAAAATCCAAAATAGGCCAAGTTAGAGGACTAAAATACTAATTTTGCCCTCTCTCGTTTTAAGGCACGAAAAGCAATCAGCCGCTTCGAATTCAAAGGCGTCGATAAAATGTGGTTGGTTTCAAAGTGCGGGGGTGGTGGGGTTGGTGGTGACGGCGGATAAGTGTACGTTGCATTGTGGCAGGTAGTGGTGGCAACATGTGTAGAAGGGGTGGGTGGGGTGGTGTAGGTAATGGTATAGGTAGATGGTGATAGGTGGCGACAACGGCTTCGTTATCCTTGAGTTGTGTTTTAGCATTTCATTCCATCAATTAATGTTTACTTTTCACTCCAATGAAATGAAAATCATTTCATCTGTATGCATTCTAAACGTATCAAAATGATGGAATGCAATGAAATTTTGTTCCATTCAATCAACCCAAGCATAACATTAGTGTAACTTGGCATACAGGCCAATCAGATACATGAGCATTTATGGCTAATTTGAATGGATGAAATGTACAAGAATAAAATGAAATATGATCTGCGATAGATAGTGTGATAGAGGAGTAAGCCATGATGTGGTGGGAATGCGGTGGGACAGTAGGGTGGTGGGGAAAGCCGATGTATTGCTAGAGTGTGGGGTGAGTATTGGTAAAGTGGGGTGACTAAGGGATAATGGTGTAAAATTGATGGGTAGTTGGTAAAGGTGGTAGGATGGCAAGGGTGACGATAACGGTGGAGTGTGAGTGATGAAGTACGATGGCTAGGGCAAGTCGGTTGAGGATAGAGTGGTTCGTGTAAAATGGGGTGTTGTCGGATGGAATATGATGACGGCTAAGAGTATAATGGTTAAGATGGGCACAAGATGAGGTGATGAAGTATGGTGATAAGGGTGAGGTGGTTAAAGGTAGGTAAGGTAAGGTAGTATGAGTTAGGGTCAGATGGAGGTAAGGTACGTGGTTGATAAGGGTGGGCTGGTAGCGGTGAGAGTAGTTGTGGTGTGTAAGGGTGAAGAATTGAGATAGGGTGGGTAAGGATAGAGCAGTGGATGAGGCCTAGAGGGTAAGTGGTATAACATGCGCCCTCCCTTTCCTTCCCTCCCCCACCCCCCCCCCACCCCCACCCCCACCCCCACCCTCACCGTCATATGTAGTCCCACTTCTAATTTTCAGCTCCCATGACTTCTCAATTACTCCCTCCGATCCGAAATAACTGAAGCAGTTGCAAAAACACGCATATTAAGGATGTGAGTTAATACTTTAATTTGAATGTTAAAATGACTAAGAAAACTCGTAGTATTTATTCTCACTCCTTAATAAATAAGGGTAAATGTGGAAAAAAAAACATAATAAATAATGTATTTGAAATGTAACTGTCTCAGTTATTTTGAAACAAATCTTTTTAGCAACCGTCTCAATTATTTCAGAACGGATGAAGTATTTAATAGACAAATTGAAAACCCTTGATAACTCCACCAACCAAAGATCGCATAGCTTATATTTTATTATTTCTTATTTTCAAAACATTGCTCCAACATAGCCCTTTTACCTGCCAATTCCCAAATACTTGACCATTGATTTTCTTATTATGCCATTAGTCATTTTCATATAGCAAATGATTAATTTCCACAAATCCCACCACCAAGAACACTACCATTCTCAAAATCAACAAATACCCATTGGCCGGCAAAGTAAAATAAAAATAAAGGACATTGTTATTGACACTGCAGTCAATCTATCATAGCAGCATACTTCGAGAAAAAATTCATTAAAGGTAGATTCGATGTGGTGTTATAACAAACAAATCCTAAAAAAAATCAAATGGCTATAACATATATAAACAATAACATGTAAATTGGAATGCAAAATATATAGAAAATGCAATGGTTCACCTAAGTCTAATAAAGAATGATTGGTTGGCTAACCATTTTGCGAAATTCTATATTCTCTTGTATACATTGCATAGTTAACAAAAAGGGAAATCCTACTATCACAACGGTACACAACACATTTTTACACCATTGATCATAGTGGGAACCAGACATCGATGATCAACGCGATGTAAAATTGTGTTGTGTCAGTCATAGTGTCACAACCGTTGTGGTAGCCCCACTGCCCTTTAACACAATGCCTATATATCCCTTCTAATTTTCTTCTATACATCACATGAGTAGACAAATCCCATTATTAATCTTGTGTAAGAAATGTATATATATAAATCATGGGAAATCCTAACATAACCCGAGTCTCTATCAGACCAGACCGTCAGATGAGTACACTGTATGCAAAAGAGACAAAACATACGGTCTAATTTTGCGTACTTTCGTAGTCAAATGTTAGCGGTTTTTTCGTCTTCATCGGTTGATGATGGCTGTTGCTGCAGACATTCCCAAGGGTTCGCGTAGAAGTAATCTTCTTCTTTAGGCCTGTCTGAGATTACAACCCTTTTGTTAGGGTTTCCCATTCTGTTAACATGGGAGTTCTTTACAGCTGCAGAAAATTGATCCCATTTCATTGATCCTGATTTCAGCTTATCGATCAAATCGACTAGAAGCTTTCTGTCGAGTAGGATTGTCTTCTTGTATCCCAGATGTCTGAAAAGAGTAAAGAAATATGAGATCAAATCAAACGAAAAACCGCAGGTAAAGTGTTCGCATAAATGTCTCTTAACGCATTATCTGCTCAAAACTCACTTTTTTTAGAAGCTCAAAAGTCACTTTTAATGTATCACAATCTCTACAACGCTTAATGTGTAGCAAGATTCTGTATTTTATGCGTTCGTAGAATTTAGAAATTCAGTATTTTATAGATTTATACTGTTTCAAACCGTACCTGCGATGGCCTTCGACAACTTTTGCCATGTTCCCGTCATAAGTCGGAACAAAGATATCACTTTCTAATGAAACAAGATAGTCTAATGCTGCCATCTGAGAAGAATGATTCTGGAAAAACCGAAGATCCGACGGATCTAATAACGTTTCCTTTCTCACCTGTAACAACCCGAAACATTAATTAGAAAACAAGATCCTTAAAAAAGAATACAAAAAAAACAAGTTATCAAGTTCTGTTCTTTACCAGATTCGGATACGCGGCTGCAAGACTAGCTAATCTTCTCTCTCCGCCGTATATTTCACCAGCTGCGATGTAGATTTGTATGTTGTGATCAATGTCTAAGGCCTTAAGTGTAAGTGCAGTTTCTTCCGGTGTCAACGGGCATAACCCGTCTTTCCTCTTCAAATCAGAGTTTATTATCTTCTCTTTCCACCATGGATACGCGTATCTGCGATAAACACAATTCAGCAAATGTAAAACGAGCCGAGTCAAATCGAACAATACTATGAACAGAATAAAGACGAGTCCACAAATATACCTCATTCTTGTTAGTTCATCCACCTCATGCTTATTGCAACCTTCTGTACACCCAGAAAAGGCTAACATGTCCATTTCGTATCGTAGATGAAGTACGATAAACGGGCCTTTTTGTCTTAGAAGTTTGATCACCTTTCTACCTAACTCTTCAATCTGAGACGTGAATTTCAGAGCGCTGAAATTCACTCTACATCGTAACCTTTGAATTTCCAATGGCTGGCCGTTGTTTGCAAGCCGTGCATCAGTTCTATTCAGATGTACTACTTTATACTTGCGTATCAACGGAAGAATCTAAAAGGAAAAAATCAAACTTCAGAATAAGCTCATAAAGTTCTGCTATTATACCATGTTGAATTACTGATATACAGATATACGTACTTGTTTTTCGTAGTAAGACATATCGGACCAACTAATAGGTGGCATGGTATGAATCATTCCGAGCTCTACTCGTTTTTTGAGCCTAGGAGGCAGCACTTTCAGTATCCGTACTTCATCTCTCAAGGACGTGATGAAATGATCAACATCAAATATATCTTGAAACTCACTAAACAAAAACAAAAAAAAAACGCAAAAGCCAACCATTAATTGCAGGTTGCAGCTAGCAAGAATCTGATCAGGCTCTTAAAAAATGATCAAATAATACATGAAGCGTAGCAAGAATCAAGACAAACCTAGGATCTGCCCAGAAAGACGTCTTGTCTAGCTCTGGAACGATGAGCGTGACATTCAAATGCCTCGCAATAGCAACCATATCACATATCTGTAAATAGCATATTGGCAGGGAAAATGGTATAAAGATTACAATGCAAAGTTGAATACTAAACAAGGAACAAAAATATTAACAATGCAAACGACTTACAGCTGCCCGCATTTGATTAAGTCCACCATTACATGAAACCATCAAATAACCGTTGTTTTTGTATACCCCTACAATCAAGAATCAAGTACTTAGAAAGTCAAATTCACAGGTTAAGTTGTCTTCAGGGTGATACCAAATAAAATAGTACTACATGCATGTCACAATTGTAATTGTAAATGCAGAGGTTTTCTTGTAGCAGATCAGCTTCATGAACTACAGATGATACCCTTTTCACAAATTTCCTAGAAATGCAATAGTATATTTGAACTGTGGATATACATAACCTTATATATATATATATATATATATATATATATATATATATATATATATTACTATCTCAAACAATGCCTCAAGTCAACACACACTAATAACTCAGCATACCAAAAGGACAGCATTATCATCAAGATGCAAATTTTGTTGGAAAAAAAAAAGTCATCCTTTGAAAGCCATATACCAACTTCATTAACTTACTAGGAAACAGAGATTTCCCAAAATTTAACCAAAATGAAGAAGCTACTCACTTTTGGGAGGAAGAACCTTGGCAGGGACATCTTCAGGAGCAGATTTAACATCCAAAGCTTGTGAACTAACAACAGAAGCAGATTTAGTAGTACTACTACTAGTACTAGATGATTCTTGCAAAAAACAAGAAGGCCAACCTTTCAAAACTCTAGGACCCCAAGTCTCACCCAATGCAGTCAATTGAACCAAACAAATACACAATAACACAAAAGTAATTGCCCTTATCACCCATAGCTTCATTCTTGACCTTGAAAACATAGAATAATTCTTAAATTTCTCTACTTTACTTTGATACAAAACATCCCCATTTTTCAACCCCATTGATTCTAACCTCAATCTAAAATTCACACTCCTACCCCTTTTCTCCTCCTCTTCTATTTTACACATACCCCTACATTCATTCAAGAAATCCGAAACCCACAAAAACCCTTCTTCAAAATCCAATCTTTAATCGATTTCCAAGCTAATCTGGTAACATAAATCCGTTTTCAAACCAAAAATCCCTGTTCCAAACTCCAAGCTAATATTTCTTCAGCTTCCAAATTTCAATGCAGCAAAACTACGTCGTCATACAATGAACCTGTGATCTAGATAATACCCAAATCAACCTTTCGAAACACTTTCTAAATTCAATTAGCATGAAACGCCTAGTGCCCACAACCCAGGAATTGAAATGAAACTGCCATAATATGAAGAAATTTTAACGCCAATACTATGAATGTAATTGCGGAGTTTTTAACAGAAAAAAGTGAATAGCATTTTGGAGAATAATTCAGCAGGGAGGGAAAAATATGATCTTAGAGATCAGGTTCACGGGTATTATTAAACAAAAAAAAAAAGGACAAAAAGAAAGCTTATTTTGTCGGTAGGGAACAAAAAGAAAAGCAATTTTTTTTTATAAAAATGAGGAAGATCCAGCAAGTTATCACCGAGGAATTTAAATGTCCGCCGGAGAATATAATGGGTTAATGTAGAAAGGGTGGTAGGTATAAAAGGTCGTGGCGGTGAAAGTGGTGGTGGTGGGTGGCTGACGGTGGCGCATATAAACGCATTAAGCGAGGGAATAGGAAATTTGAGAATATTAAAATGGGATGGCTTTTTTATTTTCTTATACTACTTATTAAACCAATTTTTCGTTGGAGTGGGGGTGTTATATATGGTGTGTTACGGTGCATTGTAATACTGTGAACTCCCGTTTTTTATTTTATTTGATCAATTGAAGGTACAAGTAGATGTTACGCTTTGACATTACTAAAACACGGTTAAAATGTTCTTTTTGTAATAGCATAACGTTGGTTGTTATATTCACAGTGAATCTATTCTCGAAACATAAAATAAAATAAATAAATGTTGATAAAACTAGAAAAGAAATACTTTATTTTTCTTTCTTGATACTGAAAATCTTGGATCAGAGGGAGTAACGCAAACATTGGTGAGAATCCAATACCCTGAAAACCTAAGGGTTCGTCCACGGAGGGTGAGTCAGGGCCTAAGATTAGGCCGAAAGGCGTAGTCAATGGACAACAGGTGTCGAAGCCAAAGCAGAAGTCGTAAGACGCTTTTGTTACATAGAATTAGAGCTACCAGGTTCTAAGATTCAAGTATACGTATGTGAGGACGGCCATCCGGTTAGCTGCCTTCCAGCAGTGACATGGGTCGAGGATACTCTAAATGCTCGACAAAGGAGATGATAGTGCGGTTTATATGTGATTCTGATGTAAAGGACAAGGTACACTGAATATTACTCGTGATCCTAATGTACAGGACACAATAATATTGTGTGTGGTCATTGTTGGAAAGGTGTCCTAAACCAAATCGGGTTGGACCGGATCCGACCGGGTCGGGTCGTTTACAGTCTATTTAGTTCATGTAATAACTTTATTATGATTAATAAAAGCACTTATGTTATTATATATATTGTTTGTCTTCATATTATTTGTTGTATATATAGTAACGTCCCTAGTATCAATCTGTGATAGAGAAACCATGATAGTGATTATGGTTGATGAGATCTCTAATCACTATAACAAGGTTGGTACTTAAATGTCTCTAGTCTTACATATTATCAAATGGGACATTGATAGTATAATCGGACTAGCACGTATTGGATGTCTTCTATCTTTTAGAAGGTAGGGATAGATCTCGTCTATCGAAGTGTAGAGACACTTGGACTGTACGTGGACGTGTATTAGAGAATGCGTACGTTAGACTGACCCACTTACATTAAGTGTCACACTATGTGGCGGTTGTGTAATTATCCTTTTGACCGGAGTCTTCATGGCATCACGGTGTGGATTGTCATGCTTTGACACTATTGAGATTTCTCCTAACCACGGGCGATCATGCGGTAGTGATTGGGTATGATATTGAAGCATGCGGAGTATACATGATTGGTCGTCCGGGAATCGCGTATCCTATGATTGGGATTGAATATCCGAAATGGCCTTCTTATAAGGAATGTCTAGCTCTCGAGAATCTTTGCAAAGTGGGAGTAAATGTGTTATTCCGAGAGAGCATGATATCCAGATTATAAGATACGATCGTCAATGTATTGACACTCGAGATACGATCGTATGGATATTATTATAGCGATAGGATTGTAAGTTACACGGTAACTGCTTCACATGAAAGGTAGTAGTCATTGCTTTTGACTCTTCCGATAATTGGGGGTCACGGTGTGTTGCTAGACGCTATCCCGTGATCGTTAGGTATGAAGGGCATTTTAGTAAATTGCACTTTGTGTCTACGGCCAACATATTCGGAAGCCTATCGGGTCACACACATATGAACATCGAGTCGGATTAAAATGCGGTTATAGTTGATAACCAAATAAGGAAGGTTTATCTCTAGACTATAAAGGTTATAGTGGTAAATTAATATGGTGGTATTTATTTATTATGAATAAATAAAATACAAGATATTAATTATATATATATAAATTATATTAATTAAAGAATATTCCGGAAGTCAATTAGTTGACTAATGGGGCGCCACTTTTATGTGTATAAGATACACTTGGATTGTGCACTTTAATTAATAAATATTGCCATAATATTAATATAAGATATTAATTGATTTTGGAAAAATAGATTTATGGTAATAGGATAATTATAATCAATATATGATATTGACAAAATAAATTATAATTAAAGAGATAAATCAATCTAATTGATTTTCCTTATTTTATTGGAAAAAGGTTTTCTTCTCCTACACACCATTAGGGGCGCCACCTCCTCTATAAAAAGGAAGTGGGTGTCAAGCTCTTTTGTACATCACAATTGCAAGAGTTCATAATTCTTGTGTAAAATAGAGAGCTCTCCATAGTGAGTTTGTGAGGGAAGAAAAGGTCCGGTCTAGCAGCCGGAGTTTTTCCGATAGCAATCCAGAGGAGGATTCCGGCGAGGGGTTCGTGTGGATTAGCGATAGAGGCCGGACGCGTGGACGGCTTGCGCATTGAACTACTCTCCGTTGGCGGTCAAAGCGACGATCTTGTAGATCATCTAAGGTATAACCGTCAAACTACTTAACGTGTTTATTGCATTAAACGAAGAACGATCTAGAAAAGGAAATCAAAATTTTAAATTCCGCTGCGTTAAACTAGTGATTTCCTAACAGTCATATGTGTTCATGAAACAAAATACAGAATGATACAAGTGTGTGAGTTAAAATTACACGTGATCCTAATGTACGGGACACGGTAATGTTGTGTGTATGTAACCATATGTGTTCATTAAAATGGGACATGATGGTTGGTTGTGAGTGTGTGATGTGAGGTATATAATAGGACTAAGCCGTACATGATTGCATGTACGGGTGTGTGTGTGTGTGCATGCAATGGTTGTGCCCTTGGCAATGCATGACTACTGTTGGGTGTGTGTGTGGATACATATTGTGCTATTGAGGAGCATATGTGCGATGATAAGAGCCCCGGACAAATGTGAACTTCTAGGGGTCTATACGGTGAGGTTGATGGATGCATTGGGGTGTGTGCGTGAAACATTACTAAATTTAAAATATGTTATATTAGTATGACAACTTGGAATGCAAGTAACCTAATAATATGTGATGTGATTGTAAACTGTGTTATATGCTTGCTTGTCTAGTAGTTGATACACTTTGAGGATATGCATCTTAAGTGTAGAGTTGAATTCATGAGTCATGATATCCGGGGATGTGGAATAAATTACATTCAAAGTTATCTTTCTTACTGAGCAAATTGACGGTCATACCTTATTTTTTCAGGAGCTTAATAAGTTTTGTGAGACATGGAATGATCCGAGTTGAAGTATTCCTTGAATAGATGTTGGAGATCGTAGTTTTTTTTTTGTGTGTATTTGGTTCTTATATTTCTTTTCCATTCCATTTTTCTTAGGAAGTTTCCTTTTGAGAACAAGTTGTAACCGTTAATAGACAAGTTGGTGGAATAAACTAGTTTTTTTTTTACCGAGCTAAGTTGGTTAATACTTCTGCGTTTGTCGTTTGATAGTTGATTCAAGCAAGTCTTACGTGTAACATTGGATTTTTAACATGACGCATGCTGAACAACTTGTTCTTCCGAAAATCCTCGGATTTCGAAGCGGATCGGTACACTTTTATTCTATGATCCAAGTTTATATAAGTAAGGGCGGCGTCACATTAGATTAACGTGGGTATTTGACTCGCTAAATAAAATAATAAAATACGGGATATTATACAATCTATATATATATATATATATATATATATATATATATATATATATATATATATATATATATATATATATATATATATATATATATATATAGATTATAGTTTTTATAGTTTTTTGTGTGTGTGTGTGTGTGTGTGAATTTGATTTGTTTTTATATAGTTTTTTTTTTTTTTTTTTTGAAAGCTTATATAGTTATCTCTCAAAAAATATTGTTGTAATGTGATCGGCATGGTGTCGATTAATTAGCACCAAATTTTTTACAATTGCATTAAATATCGATTTAGTGTCGTTTAAAATTAGCACCAAATTTGTTTGTGTTTTTTTTAAGGTACAGATTTATTAATTTAAATCAGAAACACAAAGATTTAGTACATTAGCTAGCTGATTAACGACTAAACCAATTACAAACAAACGTGTATGTGCAAGACAATGAGTCGGACTATTACCAAAACGTCGGATTAAAAAAGAGGACACAAATGCCATAACTAGAATCAAACAACCACAAACTAAACAGCCAAGTGAGGAAAGGTATGCAGCCCCTTGCTGTAGACGATGAACATAAGCAAAAAAAATCTTTCTCTATTATAATCCGTTCTCAATCATTAACTTGTCCATACTCCATAACCTCTAACAAACCCTATTTCACCAGGAAAAAAAGCCCCCATTTCACGGAAGAGAGAGTTGTTGAAGTTGTGAGTTTCCTAGCAAGAGCCTGGTTGTAACCCGGGTTTGTGGACCAAAAAACGATGGATTTTATGGAGGAAAGGGATTTTAGAATGAAGATTTGGTTACGAGTTGAGAGGGTTTTTTGAGTTTCGGTGAAGGAAATGCGAGTGTTTTTAGGTGAGTTTATGGGTGGTGCAATATACACATGTTAAATTATTATACTTATATGGTTATGAAACATGTCAATATAATCATATCACATGTATATTTATTTAATGTATATATGCACATATATGAACTGCACTTATAAGCATATATAAACATATTATATGAGTATAGTTATGTGATAAGTATATATATATATAAATATATTATGTACTACATAGGTTGTTTTGTATTTATAACAAAAAGTGTATATAAGTACACTGTGGTATAAGTATATTTTGTATGATACTGTTATATACACAATGTAAACAAACACAAAAAAGGGTTGACTAAAGATGATCGGTTCCTGTGTCTAATCATAAGTCATTGTAATTAAATAATTACACTATATTCATTTTTCTTCATCTATGACTAGAACATGTAAATTTAGGTTTGCAAAGTAAAAGTCAATTAAAGATCTGTGTTTTAGGTTTTAATATTCACTTTATAACTCATACAAAATAGGTGAAAAGTAAATTTATTTTGCTTTGAATTTTTTTTTCTTAAAGAAATTTATAATTTCTTGAATGTAAATAGAATAACAGACTGATATTTGGTCGTGTGCTCCATGAAATAAACTTATATACACATATAAGTCATCCTACACTTTTTTACTTGTCCCATAATATAAGTCATTCTACATTACCAATGCAACATTTATTGCTCTTTCTCTATCTTACCCTTAATTTATTATGAATTCAACAACTTTTCATTACTTAACAATTATTGTATTAATGATAGTCAAGGGGTATTTTAGACATTAACCTTCAAATTAATGACATTCAACCAATTCCTTAATCTTTGTGAAAACTCCTAGGATGACTTATATTTTGGACCGGATGTAGTACTTTTAAAATAATTTATTTTTTTCATGGAAAGGCAGCAGAAGTGCAGAACCACACACACAAAAGTGAAAAAAATAAATAATTAGACTTTTCAACTTGGAAAAAAATCGACCTGTACTTTTCTTATTTTTTTTTAACTCCTTTCATACCTTGAGCAATAAATTGGGTGTGAAATTCAATAATAGATCTATCTCTGCATCTTCTTCATCTAAAATAAAAAATAAAAAAAGAACTACTCATATAGACAGTATCTTAGAGAGAGACTATTAGATGGTTGTTACATATGCAAAAATAATTAAAACATTTTTATATTATCTATTTACATAAATGACACTTATTTAATGGTTCGATTTATATTTACTAATGGTCATTATCAATAATGTTTGATATAGTGGTCAAATTTGTGATCTGATGATCGGATTCGAGTCTCATTTGAAAGGAAAAAATTGTGTAATAGTGATATATTTGTTCATCGTTTCTGTGAATAAAAATCAACTAAGTTTTTTGAGGCTTTAATTTGCGTTTCACTCAGCATATTCGTGCATCACTCTACATGTGCAATACGGTAGAACCAACATTATGAAAGTCGGTTTTTGAGCCAAGAACCGATTTCTCAAAGGTTCTGTAGCAAGAACCGACTTTCTCAAAGTCAGTTCTCAAAATATATCTACGGAAAATCGGTTCTTGACTCTAGAACCGTCTCTCACAATATCAGTTTTATTGTGGTATAGAGATAAAATAATGTACGAATATATATATATATATATATATATATAACAACCATTTTTTTCATTGTTGTGTCTCTTTCTTATCTTTTTATAAAGAAAAGAAGAAAACACCTACTATTAGGATAGGCTAAAAAAATGTATAATAATTTAACTGATTAATCATTCAATAAAGTATATACATCTATTATTAGTATATCCAAGGGGACCAAACCTTATTATTAGCCGATCCAAATGACAGAAGTGGTTTAAGATAGTGTCTTTTGCTTAGTAGAGTCTTTTATTGTTCAATATAGTATTGTAGGAAAGATTAATGGTTAAAGCAACTTTAATGGACAATTTAATCAACACTTTAAAAAGATAATAAATGTATTTTATTACACTTAATGTCTACAATGAAACACTTTCTATACATTAAGGGAGATTTTTTTTTTACCCTAAAACCATGTTCATCGGACACACAGTTTAAATTCAATTTAAAAATTAACGGTATCGATGATGTCACGTTTAACTCTCTATCAAATAGAGGTATATATCATATAAAAACTTCCCCACAAAAATATTGATATTGTACACGGAAGTTGGGGTGTAAAAAAAAAATCATTTATTGGAGTAATCATAAATACCTGACATAGTAACCCTAAACGGGTTATTCTGTGTCATTGTTTTTGTTACATCTATTTAGAATAACCCACCATAAACTATCGTATCGCGTTACATGTGTCATTGTTTTTGTTGGTCGGCCTTGGTAGTGTGTAGGATGTAATATCATCGGATGTATCAAGATCCACCCGATTACGCAGCGGAATAGTATAGATCTACATCTAGTCAACCAAAATACATATAATAAATAGATCTAAACCTACGAGGGGGTTTAGATTGTTTACCGGTTTATTGTGAATAAACACCAAGAACAATCTTCAATCCAAGCTATATGAGAGCCTAGTTGAGAAGCCAAAGTCTTCCAACGTGTATCTCCAAGCACCACCAGATGGATGGTGTTTCAAGCCGCCAGACCTCCTCGATATGCTACCGGAATAATCCCGAGGATTATCCCAACTCGAAACCCTAGTGTTATAGCCAAAATCTCTAAGCTATAACACTCCCAATATTTCAAAAATAATTGTGTCTATAAGGCTTGGATCTCTTTATATAGGAGAGTAATCATTGTCTTCCAAGAATTTAATAATTAAGAGACAATTATTAGATTAATCCTTATTCCAAATAAAAGATAAATAAAATCATTATCCCAAACAAAATTAGGATAAATAATATTATTATCTAATATTCCATGAATTATCATTTAACAAATAAAAGATAAATCTCACATTAAATAATTATCCAAGAAAACTAATTCCTTAATAATTATTAATGTAAAATGCCCCCACCCTAGTAAATAAAGGCCCATGCGCATTTTTTGACACATTGGGCCGAGTCCACAAAAAATTTCATTTTCATGTATTTAATTATCTAGTCCAACTAAACAATTAATCCACATATCAATTAAATAGTCCAATCCAACTATTTAATTATAATTGAGGTGAAACGATGAGAAAACATATGCTACGTTAGGAGCCACGTCGGGGACCGTTGACCCATATTCAGTAGCTACAATAAATTAAATAATATTATCTGTCAGACCGAACAATAACATTCAATCTATTAATTCCGGGATTACACCACCATAAACCCGAAACTGAACTCTGCCGAATATAGATAACTTACACTCAACCATGAGTCGAAAGTGTCCACTGATATAATCATTACATACGGATAAATCCTCCATAAACTGTTCATTTCGATTCGGAATATTTCCGTAAACCCTTCTCGAAACATCTTATCCTTATTTACCATTAACCCCCTAGTGACCAATTAGTTCACCACTAATATAGTATGATCTGGGCCCATCGATCAGTTTCTAGGGTTAACAAATAAGGGAACTGTCTGTCTACTTCCCGAGGAAAGGAATGGATTCCATATCTGTGATAGCACAGACTACTCGCTCATCCTAGAATAGAGCCAACGAGAAGTGTTGGTCCACATACTGCGAAGTGATCCTTACTAACACATCAAACTCTACCCTAGTCTAAGAAGTCGTCTGTGATCATCTCAGGATTGAGATTAATCCATATATGATCATCTTGTGATTCGATAAGATTTCTCGATCACGGAATTATATGGAGAACTCAAATCAAATCGGTTCAGCCTTATATGATTATCATCATATATAAATGCCCCACTAGGTACCCTATTACCGACAGTCCGGATAAGACTGTCACATCTAAAGTGTTCTAGTCGCATTATTAGCAAATTAATCTTGAGACCCGTACTCAGATTAATAAACGCTACGGACTAAGTTAATTTTAAGTACATCTCACTTACAATCCTCTTGTGTATAGCCATACACTGAGTTATGTGATTACATAAACGAGGTACTTATGGTTTTCAGTAGTGTCTTAATTATAAGCATACATGCATATAATAAGATGAATTATTAATTATGTCCTTAAACAATTATCTAATTGTCTTTCGGGCACTACACCTAACATAGTGCTCACAGAGTCTGACTCTTACTCGAGGGTGTAGACCTGGCCCAGAGCTTTTTATTGTGGAGCACTCAGAAGAGAATTGAACCGCTGACATCTTTAGGCGTTCACAAGCCACTTACCACATGTGCCAAACTACTGGTTACATGTGTCCTTGTTTTATTCGAATGAAACATGAACAATATTTTTATAGCGCAGCATTTCATAGAAGAGGATCTGACTTCAAGAGATGGAGGAGTACGTCCGGATCCCATATAGTGAGAACTCTTCGGTGAAATGAAAATCGATGTAACCGTAAAAAAAATCTACGGAATTATAGAAAATATCTGCGATAGCAGGTCGAATTTTATCTCACCGTAGGAATCACTGAATGGTCTTCGTAGTGGAAAACTCTGATGCAATGAGTATTAGAACGGTTGAGTAAAAAAATTGACTTTTAGACCGTCCACGGATGACTTCCACCGATATAAAAAGACAAAACGATTTTATCTGTTTATATACGTAACGGTTATCCACACTCCGTTCTAGTCCGTTGTTTTAGTAAGAGCATCTACTACATAATTACCCTTTCATCGTAGAGGATCCGGACAAAGTGTGGGGTGGGGGGGTTTGTGTTGCGGGTTTATTTGTCCAAAGGGGTAGGAGGTGATTGAAAGCTGAAGTGGACAAGTAGAGGGGGATGGGGGTGTAGGGGTAGGTCTGAGAAGCTGAGGTGTCGCCTTCAAGTAAGTACGTGTCAGAACGGTCTAATTTAAAATAATGGACCTATCGATCTCTGTCTGCATTCATTCACCTTTTTTATTTTTATTTTGGGAAATGATGTATGTTTTACTGATTTGTGTACTGCATTTCCACGATATGTTTGATTCCTATTAATTAAAGTGATAAATTATTTATTATGACGGGTCTCAATAAATTTAATGATATTGATTTTGTTGGGTAGGATATTGTGGTAAAATAAGTAGCGGATATATCACTACTGATTTATTTTACTACCCAAGATCTTAGCACAATAAAATCTTTTTTTTCTTTTTTTGTTACATGCAACATAATAACATATTCTTCGAAAAATAATATGCATTCTTTTATAAATTTGACTTGATGATTTTGATATATGTAGATAGTTTCTTTATAGATTTGAATGTTTTTGAAGTACATTTATACATATCTATCTTGTTCTTACGTGTACCAAGGTACATACCCTGGTGGTCGCCACTAGGGTCTACCCGGGCTCCCGAGTGGGGAGACCCGGGTTCGATCCCCCACCCCCTAGTTTAGGTCTTTCGTTTCAGTGAAACTACCTCAGTCCAAAATATAAGTTATCCTAGAGTTGAAGAATGTCTAAAATGCCCATTGACTATCATTAATGCAATAGTTGTTAAGTGGTTGGATTGATAATAAATTGGAGGTAAGATAGAAAAAAGAGTAATAAATGTTGTATTGAAAATGTAGAATGACTTATATTGTTGGATAAATCTAAAAGTGTATGATGACTTATATTTTGGACCGGAGGTAGTATCACTTATCACATATATATATATATATATATATATATATATATATATATATATATATATATATATATATATATATACAATGTAAAGAAATCAGAGGGAAATGGAAGCAATGGGAAAAAAACGCAGGTGGAATGAAGAAATTTGCAGAAAGGTATTTCATTTTCTCTGTGTTTTTATTCAATTGAACGATGACCTAATTTATACAGCTCAATCTAACAGTCTGTTTGGCAAGTGACTTTATTCAAATGAATCCCTAATGGATAATCTAAATTTAATCAATACATTTAAATATTTTGAGATAAACTAACACTTCGTTCAAAAGATCACGACTCTAGGAGAACTTTATCACTTCACACACCCTATTTTTGTTCAAATTTCCGACCTTATGACTCCACATTTTTAATTCTCGGGTTGATCTGCTTGATATTTGACTTTGTGCTTATGTCTGAGTCTTCAATGTCTGAATTTGAGTCTTAGGAAGTTGTTAGCTCTTAATACCCTCCCTCAAACTGTGGGGCTAAGGCAGATTTTGTTGAGAAATTGTTGAAGGAGGAACCTGGTGGCTGGCTTTGTAAACAGATCGGCCACTCGATATTGTGCAGGGATATGCTTGGTGACAAGTCTTCCTTGAGCCACTTTCTCTCCTACAAAAATGGTAGTCTAACTCAATATGCTTAGTTCTAGCATGGAACACTGGGTTGATGGTGAGGTATAGTGCACTTAAGTTGTCACAGTACATAGTAGGTATAAGGGATTGAGTGAGCTGAAGATCTTGGGTGAGGTACTGTAGCCATGTTAACTCGACTGCTGTGCCAAGGCTCTATATTCTGCTTCAGTGATTCATCTAGATATAGTAGGTTGCTTCTTAGCACACCAGGAGATGAGGTTTCCGCCTAGGAATGTACAGAACCCTGTTGTAGATCTTCTGGTGACAGGGTTGCCTGCCCAATCAGCATCTATATAGGCAGTGAGTGCTAGGTTAGGGTTTATTGTGAATTCCAATCCAAGAGCCAAAGTTGCTTTGACATATATGAGTATTCTGTGAGCCATCTTGAGATGAGCCTGTGTAGGTGCTTACAAGAATTGGGATACATAATTGACAGTGTAGGCAATATTGGTCTTGTGAAGGTGAGGTATTGTAGAGCTCCAATGAGTTGTCTGTAGTATGTAGGATCCTCTAAGAGACTTAATTCTGCATTCGGTTGAGGCATGAGTTCCAAAGGTGTTGTCATAGGTTTGCAGTCCACCATTTTGGCTCTTTCTAGTACAATCAGTGCATAATGTGTCTGAGACAGATGCATAGTAGCCCCTTGCACAGAATATTTCCACTCCAAGAAAATGATGTAAAGTGCCCAATCTTTCATAGCAAACTTAGTGTGTAGGAGATTAATAAATGAGAATAGCAGCTGAGTATTAAAGCCTGCTAACAACATATCATCCATATATAATAACAAGAAAAGAGAGCCAGAATGTGAGTGATATACAAACAGTGAAGGGGTCAGCAAGACTGCAATAAATCCATAAGTGATGAGGAAGGAACTGAACCTGTCAAACCTGGCCCTTGAGGCCTGTTTGAGCCCATGAAGGGCCTTCTTTAGTTTGCATACATGTGTAAGGAAATGGGGATAAACCGTACCTGGTGGTTCAGACATATAAATCTCTTCATGGACAAGGCCATGTAAGAATTCATTCTTCACATCTGGCTGTCTGATGATCCACTGTTGACTTAGAGATACTGTTAGGACAAGCCTGATAATCCCAGGATTGATAACTGGGGAGAAGGTCTCTGTGTAGTCAACTCTATCCACCTGATTATACCCCTTAGCCACCAGCCTAGAATTGAGTCTCTTTAGAGTGCCACAGGATAGAGTTTTGCATTAAAAACCCATTTTGATCCAATTATGTGCAGGTGGAATGAAGAATTTGCAGAAAGGTAATTCCTTTTCTCTGTGTTTTTATTCAATTGAACGATGACCTAATTTATACAGCTCAATCTAAGAGTCTGTTTGGTAGTAGACTTTATTCAAATGAATCCCTAATGGATAATCTAAACTTAATCAATACATTCGAATATTTTGAGATAAACTTACACTTTGTTCAAAAGATCATGACTCTAGTGTTGAAATAGTGTCATAAACCCAATCGGGTTGGACCGGATCCGACGGGGTCGGATCATTTCTACTATTTCTTTATGTTTGTGCATATATTAAATGACTTTTATGTTGTCATATATTTGTTTTTTTAAAGAACCAATTATGAATTGTTATATGATAACGTCCTTAGTATTACACTGTGATACAGAAACCATGATAGGCGATTATGGTTGATGAGATCTCTAATCACTTTAATAAGTTTGATACTTAAGTGTCTCTAGGCTGATGTACTATTAAACAGGGCATTGATAGTATAAACAGACTAGCACGTATTAGATGTCTTCTGTCTTTAAGGACAGGGATAGATCTCGTCTATCGAATTGTAGAGACATTTGGACTGTACGTGGACGTGTATTAGAGAATGCGTACGTTAGACTGACCCACTTACACGGTCAAGTGTCACACTATGTGGCGGTTGTGTAATTATCCTTTGGACCGGAGTCTTCATGGCATCACGGTGTGGATTGTCATGCTTTGACACTATTGAGGTTTCCCCTAGCCACGGGGCGATCATGCGGTAGTGATTGGGAATTACTGAAGCATGCGGAGTATACATGATTGGTCGTCCGGGAATCGCGTATCCTATGATTGGGATCAAATATCCGAAATGGCCTTCTTATAAGGAATGTCTAACTCTCGTGAATCTTTGCAAAGTGGAAGTAACTGAGTTACTTTGAGAGAGCTTGATAACTTGATTATAAGATACGGTCGTTAATGTTTGACACTCGATGTACGACCGTATGGATATTATTACAGCGATAGGATTGTAAGTTACACGGTAACTGTTTCACATGAAAGGTAGTAGTCATTGCATTTGACTCTTCCGATGATTGGGGGTCACGGTGTGTTGCTAGACGCTATCCCGTGATCGTTAGGTATGAAGGGCATTTTCGTAATTTGCACTTTGTGTCTACGGCCAACATATTCGGAAGCCTATCGGGTCACACACATATGAACATCTAGCCGGATTAAAATGTGGTTATAGATGATTACCAAATAAGAAAAGAATTTATCTCGTACTATAAATGTTATAGTGGTAAATTAATATGTTGGTATTTACTTATTATGAATAAATTAAATACATGATATTAATTAAGTTGATTAATTAAATACACTTAAATTGATAAGTGGCACCATATGTGTATAAGTGATACACTTGGATTGTGTAATTTAATTAATGGTATTACCTATTATTAATATTAGATATTAATAAAATAAAATAAACTAGATATATTGTGCATATATGCGCGTGTGGTGTGCATATGTGATGTGCATTAGTGCATGCGACTAAGTGTAGTATGTATATATAATCATACATAGTAGTTATTATACATATTAAATTTGCATACGGCTTTTTGCGACCTTTTTGGTCGTCCGCCTTTAGCTGCGTTTTCGTCGTCGCTAAAGTCTGTCCTTTTGTGGTTTTTTTTTTCCCCTATAATCTCCCAGGCATATGACACGTACACCCCACCTCAGCACATATGTGTCCACCACCGCCCCACTCTGCATATCTACCGAGATGATCTGATTCTTCTCCACTTCTCCCCCATCTCGAATTAAAACTCCACCGCCGCTTCTTTCTCCACTGATTTCGTTTGCATTCCGGTGGTGAAATCATATATGAATCTCTGCAACATAGCTGCTGAGCCAGATGGTTCCATTTTCGCCCCACTCTGCATATCTATCGAGATGATCTGATTCTTCTCCACTTCTCTCCCATCTCGAAATAAAACTCCACCGCCGTTTCTTTCTCCGTTGATTGCGTTTGCATTCTGGTGGTGAAATCATATCTGAATCTCTGCAACATAGCTGCTGAGCCCAATGGTTCCATTTTCTGAGCAAAATCTGGGATCGTCGTGGTTTAAGAAGCTGTGAGGGTGGATTTTCCAGTTTATCCGGTGAAGCGCTACCTCTCTCATTTGTTCTCCGTTAAATAAAGAAGCTCTTTCATGCTTCAATTCTTCCATCATATCGTTCGAATGCAGAAATTGTATCTGAATCTGCAACACAGCTCCTGAGCCCGGTGGTTTTCTTTTTCTAAGCAAAATCTGGGATCTACGTGAAGAAAAAGGCATCTATGATGCTACACTACACTGAGGTCGATGAAAGCCCCGTGCTGAGACCGATGATGTCCAAAATGTCTTTGACAATCAACCACAAAAAATGTGCCTGGATACAAAGATTGAATCCTTTTAGCTCATATCTTGATTAATACGACCAAAAGAAATTAAGAGGGACATTTTTTTGGGTTATATTAAATATGCTGAAGAGTTTCGGCCAACGGTGGAGGAAACTGCATTAAGCGGCGTCGGAGCAGCTCAAAAAACGATCGGAGTTTCAGTCCTCCGTACGTTCAACCCACCATCTCCATCTGTGTATCAGGTTTCATTTCTCCAAAATCAATCACCCACTTCAATTGCTTTCTTCAAAATAATTCTTGTTTTGGAAAGTTATTTATTTCAGTTCCATTACAAAAATTCTGCGATTTTGAGGCTTTTTCAGCTGATTTTCAGCTTTTTGTTTGTCCAATTTGTGATTTTTTTTTTTAATTTTTTGGTTAATTTTTCCGGCGCATGTGGGCAAGTCTTTGCACTCCACTCGATATGCAGGAGTAAATTCCTTCCATTGTTAATGTTAATGGAGGTGTAGCTTGCCATTCCAATCTTTACTGTAATTTCTTATCTTCGGAAGTTTCAGACGAATCAGAGAGAGTATGGCAACATCATCGTCCCTCTTTGTCAATTCTATGAACATTTCGTTGCCTTCCAGAAAATGCACCAACTACGGTATTTTAAGACCAAGGAATCATCACAAGTACAAGCTCGTTGTCTCCCATTCTTCTCTTTCTTGGGCCCAGAAGAGAAATTCGATTCCACCTTCTCCCTGCTAAAAAATGTGTACTTCGGCTTATGTTACCGGAGATGCAGTCCTGTCCGGTGACAACGACTGTAATTCTTCAGAGCCGGCTGCAGAGGATTCGAAACCCATTTAATTGATCAGTTGGGGAATGTTATGGAAATTGGTTTCTCAGTGATGAGCTAAAATTTACCCCTCAAAAATACATTTATAAAGACTCGCAACTGTGGGTAAACTAACTCTCTAACTGGCAGAGTACCAGGTCGATTGCTAGGATAGCTACAGGAGTACGAGGTCGTCCCAAGAGAAATGTGGTTGTGAGTACCAAAGCGAACGTAGAACTTAGTCTAGGAGATCAAAGTTGTGGTGATGTTTGTTATAGCTAAAACAGAAAATAAATATTATTCTAACGAGTTTAAAAAGCATAGCTGAGTTATGATCCAACAGGTTATCTCCCCACAGGAAAAACTTGATTAGGAGTGTGTTTTATCGAGTTCAGTTTATATGATATTCACGGGTGTCAACTCCTAATTCTGGTGTTAAGATCTGAACAAATCTCACTCAACACCCTATGTGAAGTTAATAAAATTTTCCCTTTAGAAAACTGATTAACCTAACATGATTACGTTCTTTGAGTTGCTCGAACAACGATAACAAACCTCTGTATTGGAAACGGTCCTAACAACTAGGCCGAATCTACGCAACGATCCCAAAACCCCTTTTCCCACATCTCACCGCAAAATGCATTTATAAGTTCGATGTGTGTGACAGTGGACTAGATGATCAGTCTAATTCAAAGACGTTTAGAATAAGTTTTAGGACATGAATTTATCATACGAACGTTTATTAAGCACAACACAACTTCATCTCGTTTCCCGAGGGTTGATTTCACCCGTTTTCACATAATTCGGCTATGTAACTACTTTAGCTATACATATTAACGGAAATAACAACGAAATATAAATATATATCTAAATACATACATATATATATAAATACTAGTATATAGATATATATATATATATATATATATATATAAATATATATATATAAAGAAACAAAACGAAAGAAATCAAAACGGAAATAAAATAACTACAGCTATATAGATATACGTATAAATATATAAATAGATATATATAGATATAGATATATATATATAGTATACGTATATATATATATATATATACTAATTGCATAAAAGTAAAAGAAAGCAATAAAAACGGAAACGAAATTATATTAAAACTATAACTAGTCGGGTTATTACACCGACATTATAACGACATAAATTACTACAAATATATATATCAATATAGATATATATAGGCCCCAATAAAATAAAATAGAGATGGGAGAAGATGAAAAAGGAGGGGGAAGAAGGGGCAACGTTCTCTGCATCCAAGACTCTGTATATATAAGCAAATGTTGAGGCCGGACCGGTCCGGATTGGTGCCGGATCGGTCCGGTATCCATCATTGCTTATGACTCAGCTGGATCTAGATCCTTCGATTGTGTATTTATTTGTAATAAAACTTCTAAAATTCATATCTTGAGTTGTAGACCTCCAAAAATTATGATTCAAACGTCAAAATTAAGCTCTCGGAAAATTCTTCAACTTTCATGAATGACTCTTCTTCAGAAAATGCCGTCTTGATAAGCAATTCATACTCCGAACGTTTTGCGACATTTTCCCTAATACAAATCAATTAGCCACTTGACCATCATTTGAGTTGTAGAAGTCCGATTGACTTGATTCAAAATCCATTGGAAAGCTTTCTTGAAGATATACAACTTTTATTAAGGAAACTTCTTCAGAAAATGTCGTTTTGATGAGCCATTCGTATTACGAAGATATTTCGGGATTTTTACTAATCCGAATCGGTTAGTCACTTGACTACTATTTGAGTTGTAGACCTCCAATTGACGTGATTCAAAGTGCGTTGGAAAGCTTATGTGAAGATCTACAACTTTCATTAAGAAGTCATCCCCTGAAAATGCCTCTAAGCTGGGTCAAATCTCCATCGAAAATAAATTACGGTTTAAGTACTTAGGAAAATTTGCTCCGTTTGAACTCGTAAGCTTGTGGCACCTTCTTCTAACCTTAACATACCTCCTTTAAGGCTCAAAACATGTCGTTACGTAGGATTTTGGTCCACTTATGATCCTGCAATGAACCACCAAAATATCAAACGTAAATCCGACACGACACACTGGTTACTAAACCGGTACAAAAACTATAAAAACACGCTAAAAATACGATATTTTATATAATAACAACTACTAACATATTTAGATGAAACATAGGAATTAATGACTCGAACTGATATAAAAATACTCGAAATGATATCAGAAACGGGTTGAAAAGTTATAAAAATAACGGTGAATTTTTCCGTCATCACAACCCCCCACTTAGCTTTTGGTCGTCCTCGAGCAAAACAAGCGACAAAATAAAAATGAATGAAGGAAAAATTCATGAAAAGAGAAGATGTAAGGAACAACCAAATGATATAACCTTTAGAATTATAACCAGGTGTCAACCTCAATATAAGTGTATAACAGAGTGTGTGTGACAAGCCTTTTCAATTTCCACTATCCTCTCTTGAATAATTCAAGCAAACGAACAAATATCCATTCAGACAGTCCTAATAACTTTCCTAGGTATAGGCAGTAACAGTTCCACACAAAGTCCTCCCGTGTACTCATTAGGATAATCCCTAAAGCATATCATTCAGTTTATACTGGGGATAGTCAGAAGAAAACTAAGTTATAAACCATGCTCTTTTTTTTTTTTTTTTCATAGAATATTAACATATCCGAACTCATTGCCAAAATCAACTATCTTGCAAGCGTCATGAGGTGAGATCGAATACATTAATACCTATCTTCTTTTTTTTTTTTTTTCATGTATAGCATATGCCCTCATTCCCAGCAATAGGATGTTTCGTGATAACACCCTAGCTGGACTACTATCATCAGGCAATCGGGAGCTTTTAAACCTCATAGTGGTATAGGACGTTTCGTGATAACACCCTACCGCACTCAAATCATTGGTAGCTACTACCGACATATAAATAATTCAACTTAGTTTAATATTCTTCCTATCACATTCAAACCTTCAGATATTCACAGTACATGTTCAGAAGTTAGGTACTAAGTTACTACTATCTCTAGGATAAACCACTAGAATCTTGAATGGATACAATTTAAAATTTTCGCTTCAATATCAAAGGCTTACGTGAAGGAATTCATGTTATACAAATAAATTTCCGGTTAAAATACACTTGCGGTTCACATTGGTTATACATATCCAAATTGATCATTACATCTTTAAATCCATGAAATATATACCTTATACAAATTATTTTAATCAACTCATTAATGCTCGAAAAATCAAAAACTAAGGGATTTAACCTTTAATGCCATTTCTAAACCAACCACGACTCTACCCCCCACTTACGAACTTGCATTATCCTTTAAAACATAGTGAATGAGATAGAGAGGAAGACTTAGCTTATAAATCTGGCAGAAAAGTGCTACCGAATCCCGTAACAGCCATGAGAAAGCACATCCCGAATCCCTATACAAAAACAACCAAAACAAAGCAAACACGGGACATGGTCCTCGTGCCAAAGTATGCAATAGAGATATGGGAATAATAAGATAATGGCACTGTCACGTCAGAAAATTCGATAGGCTATATAATAGCTTTAGATGGAAAAATCACCCACACGGGTAGAGCACAAAACATCTAAGCATATACGTATCACATGAGCATATATCATAGTCAAGACATCAATTCATAGATTCATTTTTATTACACACAGTTTTATTAAGGCGGGAATACTCACCACTATACTACAACAACAAGAAATTTGAAACAGACTAGATCATAAAATGAAATGTGTGAAAGAGTATAGAGTCTTTTATACCCAGATCCTCAAGGGTTTAACAACCTAAGTCCAAGAAATGAAGCATTTGAATGTTTTCTTTGTATTCTACCTCGGGATTTTCGGATAACCACCTAATCGTTCCCTTTAAATGACATTCAAACATTCATCCGACTAAATTAGTATTTACAAGTTATCAACCAAAATCGAACTTAAGAAGATCAATAGCTTAAGAAAAATTAACAATGCGAGAACCAAAGAAATTAAATTGTCTAGAAACGTACCTCGTTTGGCTCTCGATGCCATCTCCCCCCAGCCAGAAAATCTTCTTTTATCAGACTGTCGAACCATCTTCTTTTGAAAACTCCCATAAAGCTCATCCATTGGGGAGTACACAAACTGGACCGCAGAAAATTCATCCTCACAGAGTGGACGAATGTAGTAATCCGGGACCGATATATTAACTATTACCAACTCTCCCGGTGGCTTTACTAAAGATGGCCAATCAATCTCTCGCTCCTCTAACTCTGTATCTCCAAATCTTGCATTTCAAACTGAATTATCAACCTCATTCTCACCTGAACTTTTTCGGTGATAACATTTTCATCCCTAACCACCTCACATGTCTCTGCCTCTTTCACATACCTCACTAATTCAATCAATTGCCCCACCTTGTCTTGAAGATTTCTTTGAACTCGGTTCAATCGTTCTAGTAGCTCCCGGTGAAGTCTTGCGATCATATTGACTTTGCTTCATCGGAGGTGAGTAGTAGTCTTCTTGCCATTCCGGAATATGGTTGAAGCTATCAACGTGTTGAGTATGAACACTGTAATCCTGATAAGCATTAGGGTTCGGGTAACCCTCGTAATATGGTGGCTCATTACTCGAATAACCATAATTCTGGTCCTGGTATGCATTTGGGCAATTATAGGACCGAGAACCCTGGTTATTCTGCTGTTGATACTGAGGCTCAGACATGAACTGTTGTTGATAAGGTTGGTAGGGGTATTGTTGTTCAGATGAGTAGTGTTGATTGAAAAATTCATCCATTTAAACTCAAACTGCAAGATCTCAGAAAATAACAAGAAAACAATAAACTTTTTCTTTTTTTTTCGTTTTTTTTTAAACACACGATATTTAGACCCCTCAAAAAGTTATGGTAGCCGAAGGCCCTAATCCCCAGTTTTAGCCGGACTTAAAAGATATCACCCTCCGAAGAGGCTAAGTACCAAAGTCGTATTCAAACCGAGTTCAGGACAATATCACTTCAGCATCCATAGCTCTTATCGACATCTAAATAAAACAAAGAAAATAAAAACCTAGGCCCAAGCCTTCGGTTCACTTACAAGAAACATGTTATCTGGAAAAACTTGATTAGGAGTGTGTTTTATCGAGTTTAGTTTATATTGTGAAGTTAATAAATTTCAAAACCCCTTTTCCCACATCTCACCGCAAAATGCATTTATAAGTTCGATGTGTGTGACAGTGGACTACATGATCAGTCTAATTCAAAGACGTTTAGAATAAGTTTTAGGACATGAATTTATCATACGAACGTTTATTAAGCACAACACAACTTCATCTCGTTTTCCGAGGGTTGATTTCACCCGTTTTCACATAATTCGGCTATGTAACTACTTTAGCTATACATATTAATGGAAATAACAACGAAATATAAATATATATCTAAATACATTCATATATATATATAAATACTAGTATATATATATATATATATATATATATATATATATATATAACAATAAATATAAAGAAACAAAACGAAAGAAATCAAAACGGAAATAAAATAACTACAGCTATATAGATATACGTATAGATATATATATAGATATATATAGATATAGATATATATATAGTATACGTATATATATATATATATATATATATATATATATATATATATATATATATATATATTATACTAATTGCATAAAAGTAAAAGAAAGCAATAAAAACGGAAACGAAATTATATTAAAACTATAACTAGTCGGGTTATTACACCGACATTATAACGACATAAATTACTACAAATATATATATCAATATAGATATATATAGGCCCCAATAAAATAAAATAGAGATGGGAGAAGATGAAAAAGGAGGGGGAAGAAGGGGCAACGTTCTCTGCATCCAAGACTCTGTATATATAAGCAAATGTTGAGGCCGGACCGGTCCGGATTGGTGCCGGATCGGTCCGGTATCCATCATTGCTTATGACTCAGCTGGATCTAGATCCTTCGATTGTGTATTTATTTGTAATAAAACTTCTAAAATTCATATCTTGAGTTGTAGACCTCCAAAAATTATGATTCAAACGTCAAAATTAAGCTCTCGGAAAATTCTTCAACTTTCATGAAGGACTCTTCTTCAGAAAACGCCGTCTTGATAAGCAATTCATACTCCGAACGTTTTGCGACATTTTCCCTAATACAAATCAATTAGCCACTTGACCACCATTTGAGTTGTAGAAGTCCGATTGACTTGATTCAAAATCCATTGGAAAGCTTTCTTGAAGATATACAACTTTTATTAAGGAAACTTCTTCAGATAATTTCGTTTTGATGAGCCATTCGTATTACGAAGATATTTCGGGATTTTTACTAATCCGAATCGGTTAGTCACTTGACTACTATTTGAGTTGTAGACCTCCAATTGACGTGATTCAAAGTACGTTGGAAAGCTTATGTGAAGATCTACAACTTTCATTAAGAAGTCATCCCCTGAAAATGCCTCTAAGCTGGGTCAAATCTCCATCGAAAATAAATTACGGTTTAAGTACTTAGGAAAATTTGCTCCGTTTGAACTCGTAAGCTTGTGACACCTTCTTCTAACCTTAACATACCTCCTTTAAGGCTCAAAACATGTCGTTACGTAGGATTTTGGTCCACTTATGATCCTGCAATGAACCACCAAAATACCAAACGTAAATCCGACACGACACACCGGTTACTAAACCGGTACAAAAACTATAAAAACACGCTAAAAATACGATATTTTATATAATAACTACTACTAACATATTTAAATGAAACATAGGAATTAATGACTCGAACTGATATAAAAATACTCGAAATGATATCAGAAACGGGTTGAAAAGTTATAAAAATAACGGTGAATTTTTCCGTCATCACTCAGCATAAGATCAGGCTTTTGGTTTCCGTGTTTACTTTGTTTGCAAGATCAGTGTTGTTCAATCATGTTCTCATGATAGTCAAATAATAAAGATGTAAGGAGGATCTCTACAAAACATATAGCTTCGGATCTACATGTTATGTAATGATAGTCAAATAATAAAGATGCTTCCGAATTCAGCATATGGATTCTTACTTGGCTAATATGTATTTATGATCATTTTGCAGAAGTATCATTAAGAAGAACTTATGCAAACAGTAGGTGGAATAAGCCGATAATCGTCTTCATGTTGATTCGCTCTCTCCTACTAATACTTCTGTTACGTTATGGGTGATTTATCAGCTGAAACATTAGGTCTTGACGTTATAGTCTCATTTGCTTTCTGTCGTGTTTTTTTGTTTTAGGATTTGTCTTTTGTTATGTTAACGTGAAGATTTATTGGTTGAATTTTTTTGAACGGTTGGTTGGTTTTGAGCAGGACATGGATAGGCACAGAAAGGTGGAAAAGCCAAAGGAGAAGTCTCATTCGTATCACAAGCCAAGGATGTGAAGCTATATAACTAATGCTACGATTATGCTTCAGGTTTGTATAACTTCCACCTCATGTGTTTAGAGCATTCTACTTTTAGGAGTTCCTATAATAGTTATGCAGCTGATCTTTAGAAGAGCATGCCTCTCATCTCCGGGTTGTGTTTAAGACTAGAGGGCAAAATGGAATGGGAGAAATGCTCTTCCTCTCAATAAAGAATTTCTCGGGCAACGTAGTTGTTTTAAGTAAATTTAGATGGATGACCAGAGGATCCGTGTATGCACTTTACGTTATCGAAATAGTAGATTTCTCTTAGGACCTATAATTATTTATTGGATAAGCGTCTGCTATTTGCTACCTTTGACATGGGATGGCATGTTTTTGGTTGGATTTTCACTTTCGATGAATTATAAATCTCTTTGGATTTGAGTGGATATAAGATTTAGAGAATATTGTAGATGTTGTGGAGCTTCCGTTGTTTGTGTTGGTATATGTTACTAATTGGATTTGTGTTGAGATGCTTACTATGTTTTATTTCAATTTAATTGCCTCATGTTCTGTTTTGATGTTCTTGGGTTTGTGACATGTAACGTCTGTTGGTGTTCAACTGCCCCCCTCTCTCCCCCCCCAAAAGAATGTTGGATGAGTCAAATGATTAATACTTGCTTTGGTCATGCCAATGCCACTATCAATGATAGAAAGAGTCTTGTTAACCTTATCAGGTACATTCCGAACAGATATTTTAATCGGAAACAGAAATAAGGGGAAGTTATACATAAATTTTGCCTATTTATATAATATACACTTCTGCCACATCATAGAGAAAATAAAGAAATGGGAGCCTCCCTTCATCCTGCCAATTTGCCGTTTCTCTTCTATTTCTTATATGCATCGAGTAGGCCTCTATTAGCTGGATTCGTATTTTGTGCTTTCTTGCAGGTAAGTTGGATTTTGGAAGGATGTTATCCACTAGATGTGGCCACTGTTCAATGAAGAATGGATGTCATGAAGAAGTCTTGATCTAAATGTGCCTCGAGGGAATGAAACTGACAATGAAAGAGGCTATGATGATATATCTTGGGATTCTTTACGAGCTGATTGATCCCGGGCATTTGAGAAAACCCGACGCGTATCTTGGCAGGGCAATGCTGGATGGCTTGTGACAAGGGAGATTTGTGTTGTTACATCCCATGTTTCATGAGCAACCGCTGGATTTGCAGCCATTGCGAGGCGGTGGTTTTCTCCTCTTTGCCTGCCTTAGCACTTATCTGAGCAACCTAATCATACAATAGAGTTACCTATTAAAGTCGCATCTCCCGGTACGACCATTTTTTTTGTCCGGTTGTGACATGTAAAGCGCCGTCATTTCACACATAATACATATCATATCTCATGTGTATACGGGGCTGCTTCAGTCGTGGGTGTGGGTGGCGTTTTCCTCTCCACCACCGGCTTTTCCCACGTGTAGTTGTTTGAGATGTGTAGTATCGAGTCCACCGTTCTGCGATGTATAAAATGATGAAGATGCCGGACACTATTGCTTTCTTCCCCCATTTTCGACCGACTTCCAGAAGTTCACCGTTTGTTCTTCGTTTGTGCGCCAGGTTTCTGTTCATCTTGATTATCTTGATTATAAGAATGAGAGGTTAGGGCTCTTCTGATTATTGGTATAACGGTATGTTTTTATTTCTTATTTTAGCGATGCAATTTTAGATTGGAGGTGTTATTAACTTTTTTCCTTTTCAATTAGGGTTTTGATCTTCTTCTGTTTTTTCCTTCACTTATGTAAGAGTCTGTTCTTTTTATTAGTCTGATGGTACATGGTAAATGGTTTTAAACGCACATGATGTGTAGCTTACTTGTACGGATTCCTATTCAATTGGAGTAGAAATTTTGACCTTGAAATGTGTCATGTTGCTAAACTTCTTACAGGGAAATAAAAGATGCAAATCTTCTTGTGGATGCTTACGGTGTTGTGAAGCTTGCTAACTTTGGGATGGCCAAACATGTAAGCCAGCATTTATGTTCTCCCTATCTTCAAGATAATAAATATGTATAGTAAAAAAATGTGAGCCTAAAGTTAATTATCCTCTTTGGATTTCAGACAAGGTTGAAGGTCTTTTAATAAAGCTGAATGGTCAGGCAGCCAACGTTCTTTAAAAGGATGTCCATATTGGATGGCACCTGAGGTACATTTTTTTCGTAGTATATTTTTCCTGCTGCGTTTTTGAGCTACATAGCATGTTTTTTTCCCATTACATAGCTTTATAATGAAATACAACTGCTGCAATCTGACATGCATAAGGATGATTCAACGACTCATGCTTTTGCTGTTTTTTATTTTGTGTTTACCATGACTATCCCTCTGCCCTTTTTGCCCCTTCACGACCATTACTTCCCCTACTTTTTCACTATGACAGGACAAGATGACTGTTCTGGGTTTGAGTTTGAAACGAGCCATGGACCTGTGTCTTGGCTTGGTAACTGTGATGGCCTTTCACGGCAAATGGGTTATTTGTGCTGCCATGGCAGATTTTGTTTCTCCTTTGACTCTTTTCACAGCACGTCTGAGCCTAACTCATTTCTGAAATTGCTAAGGGAATATGGTTCTCATACTAGGTGTCATACTAGGTAGTACCGTTAATTGTGCTGGTGATGATGAAATTTGACGATTTGCTGTATTCATTGGACTTATAAGCCAAATATTTCAGATAAGAAATGGGTTGAAGCAAGCTAGTAAAACATGTGTGTGTGAGTAAATGACATAATTGCACTATCATTGTGATTGTCTACGTGTCTAAAGGTGAAATCAAGTTATCGTAGTTCACAAGGTGATTGTTGACGTACATCTGCAATGCAGTAAAACATGTGTGTGGGAGTCACAAGTCATACATGGCAATTCTTTTATTGTCAATACGATAACTTGATTTCACCTTTAGACACGTAGACAATCACAATGATAGTGCAATTATGTCATTTACTCCCACACACATGTTTTACTAGCTTGCTGGTGACTCATGTCCTTTATATATGCCACTGTAGGAAGCCGCAAGTCATACATGACAATTCTTTTATTGGAGTGATCGGGCAAATCAAACGGGAATTCACACGGGTGAGCATAAGATTCAGTTCTCAAAATAACTCTAGGTTGGATTCTAAAAACTGTTGGAAAATTGATGGCTAAATGAGCATTGGGCCTATTGGGCCTTAAAGTGTGTGAATGGAAAATGATATGGAAATGGAAAATGGGAAGAAGCTTTTCTCCCACATTGCTTGGAAAGTTGGAAAGGGGTCAATATATATATATATGATGTTGTTTTAGTGTAGTAGTAATAAGCAAATATCATTATACGTCCTTGCGCGCAAGGGGGGGGGGGGGTGCAAATCACTTCCGGATTTCACCTAGTCTTATGCACGCCCGCGTCATGCTGGCTTCATTATTCCATTACTGAAGCATATTGAATGCTGAACCTGTTCCATTCCAATTCCATCAGTTTTCCAGCCATCATCTCCTACTTCCAGCCTATATATTCACTCATTTTCTTCAACTCGTTTCACCATCAGGCTGAAATTCTTCTTCTTCTCCTTCTTATGGAAATAGAGAGTTCATACAAACAAGTTCTTAAGTAAGCGAAAGTTTGGTGCATCTTGTCGTTGCTAACCGTTCTATCCTAGGAGGCTAACGTTCCGTTGAAACTCAAAGCACTCGACGGTGAGGGGACGAATTAGTCTTAAGGAAACTGTGTTAAACACAGGGCTCGGTTCATCTTCATTTCTTCTTTACTATTGCTGGTTTTCTTTTCCGGTTTATTGTAATTTTAATTCAGTCATTGTAATCAAACTTGTAACAAAAACACCATCCGGTCAAACTTGTGAAATGGTTTTTAGGAGGAAGAAGATGACTAAACTTGTAAAAGATGCATAATTTTATAATTTGAGGATATAAGAGTATTTGCATAAGATTCTCTTAACGAATTCTTTATTTTACACTTTTAAATGCACATATTTCTAATTTACAGAATCAGTATTCAAGATGAAATAATCAGATTCTCTTACATAATATGGTAGATATAAAGTACTACCGTTGTCCCATATAAAGTGTCCACATTTTGCTTGTCACATAGATTAAGAAATCAATTAATGTGTAGTAATTTAAGTGCTAGTGGACATATATATCCCTATCACATAATAAATGTTTCTATTGGAATGTGAAATGAACATACAAACATTAAATGCAAACATAAGGGTATGTGTGGGAAAAATGCATTAATTAATGTATTGGTTTTATAAATTGACACTTTTTATGGGACAACTAATTTTCAAAAATGGACATTTTTTATCAGACGGAGGTAGTACTAAAATTTACCGAATCTAGATGGATGCAATAGATGAAAATGAAATTTTACAGAATCTACATTTTACGGTAAAAAACTAAAGTATACGCGGCATTGTTATTTTTTCAATGTTTAAATCTCCAATCCCACTTTTTATAAGATTTCTACTAGTGCTCTGATCACATCAAACCTCGCTATATGGCGTGAAACTTATACAATGATCAATAATTCGCGTGTCTATAAAAGAGCAAATTAGTTATAAGGCCGTCGTTAGAGAATTAATGATCATTTAGGACACTCCGAAATCTTATTTAGTTATAAGGACATTCTAATTTTAAGAATGAAACATATTTAGTTATAAGGACATTCTAATTTCAGGTGGATAAAGAAGAAAGAGGAAGGAAGGAAAAAAAAAGATGAAGCACTGGAGAAAAAAAAAAGTGCCGGAACCAAAAAAAAAAAAAAAGCGCTGGTGACATTGATTTTTTTTTTTTTAATTTTTTTTTAAGATGCAGTGACATTGATGTCTGAAGCAGTGACATTGATGACTTATGCAGTGACATTGATTTCTGAAGCAGTGACATTGATGACTTATGCAGTGACATTGATGTCCGATGCAGTGACATTGATGAATGATGCAGGGACATTAAGCTAAACATTCAAGATCGTGTTAAAGAATTGAGAGATTCCACAATGAATCCAATTATCAGGAGGGCACAAACAACGTGTGGCCATTACAAGAGTCATACTGAAGAGTCTTTGTAGTTTCACCAAACTTGTACTTCTATTCATATTAAAAGCTTCACATTTGGAGAAATGCAAAACAAGAGCAGAGCTGACTGATGCAGTTGTTGGGTTTTATGCAGTGACATTGATGTCTGATGCAAGGACATTGACGACTTTTGCAGTGACATTGATGTCTGAAGCAGTGACATTGATGACTTATGCAGTGACATTGATGTCTGAAGCAGTGACATTGATGACTGTATTTACAATTAGATAACTGATGCAATGATATTGATGTCACCGCATATACACTTTGATACACACATTTGATAACTTTGTAAAGTAACTTTATTTCTTTGTTATCTTTAAATATTTGATTGATGTTGGTTTATTTGATTAGTGTTGGTTTAAATTTTCGATAACTTTGTAAAATAACTGTATTTCTTTTGTTTTTTTGTTTAAATGCATATTTTTACAACCAAAGGTATGCATAAATTGTTACAATAACACGTCACTGCATAAATCGTTACAATAACACGTCAGTGCATAATTCGATACAATAAGACATCACTGCACAGATCGCTACAATAAGAAGTCACTGCATAAATCGCTACAATGAGACGGCATTGCATAAATCGCTATAATGAGATGTCACTGATCAAGGTTGCCAATGGATCGCGGCGGTCAATACATCATGGTAGCCAATGAATCGCGGCGGTGAATGCATCGGGGTGGTTAATGGATCCCGGTGGCCAATGCATCCGGGTAGGTGGTCAATGCATGACGGTGATCAATACGTCACGTCGATTTTTATGAAGAAAAAATTGATTTTATGAAATTTATTCGGAATATCAAATTTGATTTTAGAATAAAGAAGACAAAAAAATATGAATTTTAGTGAAAAAATTATGATGATCCGAGTTTTAGATCAAAATATATGACATTTAGAATATGGTGAATTAAAAATAAAAAAAAATAAAAAAAAAAACCACAACAACAACAACTCAACCTCAGATTTTTTTTTCTTCCCTTTGAGCGCTTCTTTTTATTATTTTTTTATTTGTTTTATTTATCCTTTTTCCTCTTTATCCACTTGAAATTAAAATGTCTTTATAATTAAATAAGACTACGTAATGTTCTATTACTCCTAATAAATTGAAAATCAGCCCTTTTAAGTAATTGGCCTTTATAAAATGCCACAAAAATAACATCTTATATTATTAATTTTGAATGTAAAACGCTCCCAAATTGTTGACTTTATTACAATGAATTTGCGTTAGTATCATTTGTCTAAATGTGAATCCAGTAAATATCGTTGAAAATTATAACCCACATTTTATCTAAAATTTGATGTTTTGGCCATTTTAACCATCAAATAATTTCGTGTTAAAAAAAATTAAAAAAAATAAAAAAAATAAAAAAAAAACCATCAAATAATTTTATATCCGTTATACTTCCGTATTTGACGTTTTCCTTTTTCAGGGTAAACCATATTTTTAGAAAGGTAGGGTAAACCATATTTGAGGCTGATAATAGTGAGTTTTTGTTCACAACTTTCCATTTTTCACAAATTTCTTAGAGAATTTCCTTTATTTATTTAGCGCATTTCTCTAGCTAGCAGACACTTTCACAATCAATTTCAAAATGTCAACGACATTGAGGTTTTATTTGTGACATTATCAATTAAAGATTAAGAAATAGACAATGTAACGACTTGAAACTGAAATGCCATTTGCCATGACCACAACTGTGAAGCAAGCTAGCTTGCCTACACCGAAAACTCAACAACAAAGTTCGTTCAACCAGTATTTCATCTAAAATATGATGATAATAAAGTAGTGATCACAACATCTTAGTAAGAGAGATATTTGATCAATCATGAAAGGAATAAGTATCCAATAATATCGCTAGAGTTCGATTTTGATACAATTTAATAATATTATGTATAACACGAATAATGTTGAAATAATGTAAAAGACTACGGGGCATGAAATGAAGTTGACATACCGCATGACAAGATAAGGAAAGTGATTCGTACATAAGTGAACTAAACATATATAATATACCATATTTGTATTATCCTGACTTAACTATCTGGTCTTAACATAACACCATGACGTGGCATGTCATGATCAATGGTTTTACGGTAGTGCACCTTCATCATGACCAATTAAGGAAAATCTTTTGCCCAAAAGCCCCATGTCTTTCTTTGTTTGCCTAGCCTAACCGGATATTTCAAAGAAGTCTCTTTTCGTTAAAGGAGGGAGCAGAGCAGTTAAAGAATGAACACATCACCTTGAATTTTGTGATGGTAGGGTATCACGTACTGACATACGTGACATAACATGAACATGAACATGATATGTTGATTGGTGTCTACTACTTTGGACTCATAGGCATGACTTTTTTTGACCAGTACAACACCCATCTTTAATGGCTGACAATAGCCTCATATAGGGGGCCTATTATAGAGTTTTAAGGATTCTCAATAACTTATAGCATCAAACGTGTAGTCAATACCTAACCATGAACCATATATAAAAGACAATGAAAGCATTGATTCACATATTTTAATTTGACATATAGTTCTCATAATAATAAGGCATTCATTATTTTGTTTTAATACACCATTGAGATATATCACTTAAGAGAAACTCTATTGCATTTAGTACAATGTTTGATCTATTGTGATCTGAGTTTCATTTGTGTTTTCTTAGCTATCCATTATAATAATATCGCTTCCTCAGTCCGTGAATATAAGTCTGTTAACCGAATCACGTAAAATTTGTGCCTCGTGTGTGTGTATTCATCTTTCCTTTTCTATTATTATCGTTAAGGGTTATAATTCGGTATTCAATTCATTACAATATTTTTTTTTTTTTCTGGAAATGAAAGGAACTCACACACCCACACGCCCTATACGGGGTTCGAACCTTGGACCTCCCAGGTTAGACCCTAGTGGTTATCCACTAGGGTATGAGCTTAAGCTCATTCATTACAATATTCAATATGTATATGACTATAATAATTGTTTGGCTTAGATATATAAAATTGGTGGAAATGGAGAAGAACATAAATACATGTAGGTTTTATTTGTATCACACCGATTTTACCGGTGCACCTTACATATCACACATAATCAAGCTTTTAAAAGTCAATTCTTGAGTCCAAAGCCGATTTTCCGAAAGTCGATCCCATAATACACCTGTGAAAAGTCGGTTTTGCTATAGCACCGACTTTTTCAAAATATCGATTTTATTGTGGTACATAAATAGTGTGATACACCAACAAAAACCGCAAGGTGCGAATAAATACCCCTAAATAAATCTATCCTTAGGTAGGCTGCCATCATCCTGCAACCAAATTGTTGCCTTGATGAGACAATAATTCATTAGAACTACAACTCTTTTTTTTTCTCAATTAATCTCACAATTATACAAAGAGAACGTGTCCAAAAGTCTGCATTTGTTCAATTGTTACTATCATAATATAAAGTTGGTAAATTATAAACAACCTAAGTATCCTCATGAGTCTCTGTATATAATAAAAAATCTAAATCATTTGCACCTACACACTTGGAGCTAGTAAATTATTTTATGACTATAGCTACATAATTGACAAGAACAAATTTAATTATTAATTTGGATCCTAATCACTATGCCAGCTCGGGATTAGAAAAAAATGTGTAAACCAAGAGATATGAATTCTAATAATGTCCCCTATTTGTTAGGGTGGTGAATATGTTTGGCACTATTTCCATTTTAATATGTTGTATTTCACATAATTCAACGGATATTGCAAGACAAATAATTAAGATATTTAGAATGATAAAAATGAAAACGAGTAAGAACGAAAACTCATGGATTGGTTTCGAGTTTAATCACCTCGAAGCGGAGAAGATTTTATTGATTCCCTTGTCCTATTTTTAAAAGATGACAAACTTATCTGGCATTATACGAATAACGAGATGAATTCAATAAAGAGTGGATGTCTACTGGTGATGGTGATGGAGCTGAAAAAACGAAATAGTAATGCTATCAAGTCCCGTCTTCATCTTCGAGGAACCCTTGGAACATTTTATGGAATATTACGGTAAAGCCATTTATAACTCATTTTATGTGGATGCTTCTTAATAATTCCCTTCACACTGCGACTAGTCTTCAAACACGAGGAGTTGGCAATGGCATATGCCAAGTTTGTCAACATAACAGAGAGACTGTTTGGTATAGCCCTTTCGAGTGTGAAATTCCCGTTGGAACTTTATGGTATTTTAGCTCCGAAATATCAATTTCAGGCCCGGATTTGAATGAGTTACGGGGTGAATTTCCGGGAGCTAAAAATGGTTTCGGAAACTACTAAGATAGTAGTTGATGTTAGACTTTGAATTACTCGATTCTGATATCGGGTGAATGAGAAATTAATGCCTAAATGTAGAGTAAAATGTGTGGTGTGTTAATGAACAGTGTGTGTTCATTTGTCGCACACAGGCAATGAACTTAAACTTACTCACTATATAAGTAGGAGAGTTTCATTAAGAGGCAAGCCCCAATGGCAAGAGAATTTTGTGAAGGAGGGAAGACGTAGATGCTTGTTGATTCGTAACCCCACACGCGCCACCGTCCGGCCGGCTCGGATTGTGGCCTGTGCTTTGGGCTAGGCTGGGCCAATATTAATATTTTTGGGCCAACTCAACAAATGATTTTATGAATCGAATCAAACAGAAATGTTCAGTTCAGTTCGAATGCTGAACAGAAGCATCATCGGACCTGAAACTCTGTGCCTGTTCGAAAATGGCAACAGAGGCATTAGTTCGAAAATTCTGTTAAATCAACCACCTCTAGTAATAGAAATTCTGAATAGGAGCCTCATTTATGCTGCGAATTTTGAATAGAAATAACTGTTCATTTGCACCTCTACTCTACCTTTAAATATACAGCATCCTTGAATTAAAATACGCACATATTTTCTACACTTTTGCGTACCAAAACCCTGCCAAAATAAAAAACATTTTTCTACATAAACATTGGCATACAGTCAGAGATATTCAAGGCCGGATCAGTTCGTCGCTCGTTCACATGTAAGTGCAAGACTAGAACAAGGTAGACTGTTGTATCTTGGGAGACATGTTGCCATATCCGTATGCACATACCCGGGGCAATAATGTCTTAATGACAACATTTTTACACGCCACAGCCTGAATAAGCTTTCGCATTTACTTTCGCTTTCTGCATTTCCTTTCAATGTGTTGCAGTATTTGCATATGTGAATAAAAATTCGTTCTTGTTATGTGTTCATCTTAATTGCAATATGTTTCTACAAATTTAATGTTATTCGTTTTTCAGAAAAAATTGGCAAACCGGTACTACACTACTAATTTTCCCAACAATTCCTAGAGCGGTATGAAAGACAAACTCATGTGAGATCCTCTGGCATGGTGTGTGATTTCAGTCTTTCCTTGATTTCCTTGATGTGTTGACAAGGAAAGAAGAGGAGGAAGTGACTTACATTATTTGCATCTATGGAATAAATGGAAATTAGATGTTCAGGCATTTTGGAAACTCAGGATGCTTATGTTCACAAGATCCACTTCTATTCGCTCGTGGAAGCTGATGAGTTCTTTCCACCAATGGGGAAAGCATGTTCAGACCAATTTTTTTCCCTCGTAACTATGAATTGGCATCCCCCGGTGATGGCTTCCTTATGTTCAATGTGTATGCCACATTTGGGTATTGTTCAGCTGCAGTATGAGAACTGATTCTGAAGAAAGTGATCTCAATCACTTCTACAAGATCTAAAACGAAGTGCACAATGGGAATTTAGGGTTTGAACACACAGACAAAATAAACGGTGGTTTCTATTGATATATTCTCTCTCTTACCTTCCAATATTGGATATTCCTCCTATTTATACTATGTACAAAACAGTCTCCCAAAACTATCTAATGCGTACAAGAAATATTCTATTTTAATATTGTTACATAATAAAAGCTATATACTCAACACCCCCACTCAAGATGGACTTGGTGAGCAATATACATCCTTCATATGAAAGTGTTGCACCATTGAATGAAATATAGGACCATCTAAGGGCTTTGTGAAGATATCGGCCAGCTGATGTAATGTAGGGACGGGAACAAGCTTCACAAGTCCGTCTTGAATCTTTTCACGTATGAGATGGAAAAATATATCGATATGCTTCGTTCTTTCATGAAAGACCGGATTGTGTACCTAGTGTATAGCGCTAACATTGTCACAATGCAAGGAGATTGGTTTTGGAAAGGGTGTGTCAAAATCAGTCCCCAGAAAAGAGAGCCAGTGGAGTTCACATACTGCCATTGCGAAAGCTCTATACTCTGCCTCTGTAAAGCTACGTGAAACAGTGCTCTGTTTCTTTGATCGCCATGAAACTAAAGCATTCCCGATAAACATACAATACCCAGTTATACTGTGGCGGATGTCCTTACAAGCACCCCAATCTGAATCTGTGTATCTTGATAAAACAGGAGCATTGTAGGCAGAAAAGTAAAGGCCTTTACCTGGTGCAGATTTGATATAGAAAAGTATCTGTTGTGCTGCATGGAAATGGCGGGCCGTGGGGGCATCCTAAAACTGGCTTAATTGTTGAGTAGCATAAGAAATGTCCTGGCATGTAATGGTAAGGAAGAGAAGTTTCCCTACCAGTTTACGATAGACTGTGTTGTCACTCAAGAGTTCTGAATCACCATGGTATAAGGACTCCTTGGACTTCATGGGTGTGTTGGCAGGCTTGCAATCCAACATGTCAAAAGATTCCAACAGGCCAAGGGCATATTTTCTTTGTGAAATAACAATACCCGAACTGGACCTAGATATTTCAAGTCCCAGAAAATACTTCAAAGTACATAAGTCTTTGATTTTAAACAACCTGTGCAAGTGCTCTTTGATTTCAGTAATGAGGGGCATGTGATTGCTGGCCAATACAATATCGTCTACATATGCTAATCCAATTATAAATTTGTCCCCTAGATGTTTGGTAAACATGATGTGATCATGTTTAGACTGTGTATATCCCAAACTTTGAAGTGCCATAGAGAGCTTGTGATTCCATTGACGGCTGGCCTGTTTTAACCCATATAGTGACTTCTTTAATCTGCAGACCTGATTTGGACGAGCTGTCTGAACCCCTGGTGGTAGACGCATATAAACCTCCTCGTCAAGATCACCATGGAGGAACACATTGTTTACATCCAATTGATGCAGCAGCCAACCTTTTGCAGCTGCTAAGGCAAGTTGGCTACGAATAGTGGTGACTTTGGCTACGGGAGAGAAAGTCTCCTCATAGTCTATTCCTGCCATTTGAGTGTATACCTTTGCCACCAAACGTGCCTTGTAGCGTTCTAAAGATCTTTCTGACTTGTACTTGACTTTGTAGACCCACTTGCACCTAATAGGTCATTTTCCTGGAGGTAAATCAACAATCACCCAACTTTTGGTGGATTCAAGTGCATCGATTTCCCGTTTCATGGAATCTTGCCATTATGGACTATTCACAGCTTGATTGTACGTTTGTGGTTCAGGGATTTTATCCAGGGCTGCAACAAAAGCATTATGCTGAGATGAGAGTTGTGTTCAACTCACAATTGACTCTAAATTGTGAGGTGAAGAACGTTTCTGAACCTGGGCACAAATATAATCTTGTAGGTAGCTAGGTGGTTTGTGAGTTCTGGTGGGTCTTGTGGCAGGTTGTGAAGTATTCACGGTTGGGTTTTCTGATGTGTGGTCTGGTGGACTTTCTGATGTTTGTTCATGACTAGGATTAGATGTGTCAGTAAGAATATGTTGCTCATAGTTCTCATAATTATCTGAGGCAAAAGTGACACATGGTGTGGGCAAATTACTAAACTGATCCAGAGAGTTTTGGTTAACAGGATTCTGGAATGGGAATTTCAATTCATGGAAGACCACATCTCTGGAAATGAAAATGTCCCTTGTCCCCAGATCAAGCAGAATGTATCCCTTTGAAGTTTCTGACATCCTCAAATATACACAAGTCCTGGCTCTAGTATCAAACTTATGTCTATCTCTAGTGAGTGTGCTAGCAAAGGCTAAACATCCCAAAACTCTCAAACTCTTCACTTCAGGCACCTTATTATGTAGCAATTGGTATGGTGTGGAACCTTCCAAGAATGGTGTGGGGGTGAGGTTGATCAGTCTCACAGCATGTTGAATACAGTGTCCCCAATAGCATATGGGTAAGGTGGCTTGAAGAAGAAGAGATCTTGCCACATTTAAGATGTGTTGGGGTTATCTCTCTACCACTCCATTTTGCTGTGCAGTGGATACACAACTTTCCTGATGCAAAATCCCCTTTTCACTATAGAATTCTTCCCATCTAAACTCAGCCCCATTATCTGTTCTCAGAATATTTATCATCTTTCCAAACTGTGTTGATACATATGCAGTAAAACTCTGTATTGAGGACCTGACTTCACCCTTTGACTTAATCAAGTAAACCCATGTATAACGATTGAAATCATCAACTACTGTCATAAAGTAATGATGTCCATACACTGTGGAATGTCTATATGGACCCCATAGATCCATATGAACTAAATCAAAGCAAGACTCTACAGCACTAGTACTTAAGGGAAAAGATAACCTCTTCATTCTAGCATGTGGACATATGTAACATATGCTATCTAAACTGGGAACTATTAATTCTTCATGAATTTTCTTTAGTGCAATCATCCTCTGGTGAGACATATGACCCAACCTCAGGTGCCAAAGCAAGTCCTTATTCAACAAGTCCTTATTGAGAGTGCTTGTGGTATTGTTGCAAAATTTCTCAGCTGTATTATTCCTTCATGTGTTGATGATCTCTGTCTTTAGTATATAGAGTTCTCTTTCCTTTTTAGATATACCAATCCTCTCCCCAGTTGTCTTGTCCTGTACATAACAGACACCATCCACAAACAGCACACACAATTGTCTATCAGCAGTCAACTTGCTCAAGGAAATCAAGTTGCATTGAAATTCAGGTACACATAAGACCTTATTCAATATCAAGTTGTCATTTATCCTTACTGTGCCTATGTGTGACACATTTATAGTTACACCGGTTGGTAGACTTAGTATGATCCCTTCAACTTTATCATACTCTTCAAACATGTTAATAGAATTGACAACATGATATGTTGCTCCTGAGTCTATAATCCAGGAATTAATACATTTAGCTTGCACCTCCTTGTCAGTTTGCTGAAATTGAGTGTCATAGTGTTGGCTTGATTCACCAGATGATCCCTTTCTGGTTTCTCATCAAGGCTCATCTTATCCTAGAACTTGGTCAGCTTCTGAAGTTGCTGCATAGTCAGTCCTAGTCCTCCCTCAGAAGTTTTTCCATGCTCAGTTCCTTGATGCACCTCAATTTCCTCAGTGTCATCACTTATTTGTGCAAGATTAATCCTCTTTTTTGGTTTCCACCCTGGTGGAAATCCATTCTTCTTGTAAAAATCCTCTATGGTATGACCAGTATACCCACAATAACTACACTGAACTTTCTTATAACTTCCAGTAGAACTTCCAGTCCTTTGGTTTCCTTCCCACCTAGTCTGTCCTTTGTTGCTATTGAACTCTGTACCAGCTCTGTTAGCAAAAAAATGTTGGTTGTATATGCTGTGGATGTGTGGCAGCATATTCTAACTGCCTCTCATATTGAATGCTCATGGCAAAAGCCTCACTAATATCAGGAAGAGGCTTCATCAATAGAATCTGAGACTTCACAGGGGCAAAAGTCTCACTCAAACCTTTAGCAAACCTTATCACATACTCTGACTCCAAATACTTGATAAAAGTCAGGATAACATTTCAAGTGCACTTCACAACACATGTATAGCTAAGGATGTGTTTCAATATCATAATCTCATCCCAAACAGTCTTCAAAGCAGCAAAATACTCGGTGATATTATGATTACCTTGTTTTATTTGATTAATTTCTTCCATTAAATCTGACAGACGAAATGCATCCATGTTCGAGTATCTCCAGTGAAGATCATCCCAAATTTATCTTGCACTATTCATCCAGATGATGCTCCTCTGTATCGGTGGTGAAACTGGCTTCGTTATCCAAGCCATGACTGTAGTGTCGCATTGCTCCCATCGATTCTTCATTCTCTCATCATCCACAGGTTTCGGTATCTCGCCAATCACAACACCTAGTTTGTTCTTCATTACTAATGCCATTTTCATCGATCTGCTCCAGGAATGAAAATTTCTTCCAATCAAAGGCGGATCTACCAAAGCGAGGTTAGGATTCTCATTCGGATGAATGTAGTAAGGACTCGATGCTTCAATCTCTGCTGGAACTCACACTTGCCTCTCATTCGCCATTTCAGATCTGAATTTGAAACCGCAAAAAGGAAAAAATGAAGAAAGCGATCTAGGAAGAAGGAAACTAGACGAAAAGGATAATATGATCTTCTAAACCTTGCTCTGATACCATGAAGAAAGTGATCTCAATCACTCTACAAGATCTAAAACGAAGAGCACAAATGGGAATTTAGGGTTTGAACACAGACAAAATAAACGGGGGTTTCTATTGATATATTCTCTCTCTTACCTTTCAATAATGGACATTCCTCCTATTTATACTATGTACAAACAGTCTCCCAAAACTATCTAATGCGTACAAGAAATATTCTATTTAGAAACCTCATTCTGAGTGTATGGCATTGGCGCAATGAGATACTCCATCAAAACGATAAGCAGAAGCCCTCGATAGAGGTGTTCCTATCTCAAGCGGTTCGAAAAGCTCGCGAGCTCAGATTAGCCTGGCAGGCATAGTCCTTTCTTTTATTAAGTTCTAAATTTCATTGTATAGCGTTTTGATGCGTTGATTGAACTCTTTGTACAAATTTTTGTTTATAAATAAAGATCCCTTTAAAAAAATAAAATAAAAAAAATTCTATTTTAATTTTGTTACATAATAAAGGCTATATACTCAACAGATTCGATATCATCATGACATAAATTTGAATTTCTACTCTATAAGATTAAAAGTTGTCTTCAATGTTATGCCTCGGGAGGCTTTGATGATCAACCATGCTTAATTTTTTTTGCTGTATCGGATGGTTATTATAGGGTGGTGTTTGAAGGAGATTCTTTATTGATTCATCAAAAGCTTATGACTCGATATGATGATTTATCTTGTGTCGTTATCTTTTTTGTTTCGTTAATCGAGTAAATCAATTTTTTGTTGGCTAAAGAAGATGTTGTTAGTTTTTAATATTGTTTTTTGTAGTTTCTGCAAATAATAGACTAAGTCCTAGCTGTTACCTATTTTCTAGTATTAGTTAGTAATGTTTCCTATTCTCTAGGGTTAGTTGTTTATGCTTCCTGTTTTTGTGGAGATCAAGTGATCATCCGGTTTCCATTTTGTTTTGTAAGCTATTTATAGCATCAGTAATGCAGTGAGTAAAATCATTCCCTTCAAACACTTCTGCTTTGATAATTAACAATTGGTATCGGAGCTTTAGAAACACATAAACACGAGAGTTTTTTGTGAGGAAAAGAAGAGATGTCTACAGGAGACAAGTTTGTGCAGCCATCCATCCCAAAGTTTGATGGCCACTACGATTTTTGGGCCATGACGATGGAGAACTTCTTAAAGAGCAGAGATATATGGAGCTTGGTGGAAGAAGGCATCCCAATAGGAGCAATTGGGACAAGACCAGCAAGTGAAGCACAAAGGAAAACTGTAGTGGAAGCCAAACTCAAGGATTTTAAAGTGAAGAATTTCCTGTTTCAATCAATTGATAGGGGAATTCTAGAGACAATTCTTGACAAGGAGACTTCCAAATGAATCTGGGAATCCATGAAAAGGAAGTATCAAGGATCCACCAAGGTGAAAAGATCTCAATTGCAGGCATTACGCAGGGAGTTTGAACTGCTATCTATGAAAGATGGTGAGAAGGTGGACAACTATGTAGAAAAACACTCACTGTGGTCAACAAAATGAAAGCAAATGGAGAGAAGATGGAACAAAGCACAGTGGTATCAAATATTTTGAGATCATTGACTCCAAAGTTTGCTTATTTTATATGCTCAATAGAAGAAGCAAATGATCTGGACACTTTGAGCATTGATGAGCTCCATGGAAGTCTGTTGGTTCATGAACAACGGATGCAAGGACATCAGGAAGAAGAACATGTTTTGAAGGTTGGCTCAGATGAGGGATCCAATAGAGGAAGGGGTAGAAATTCCTACAGAGGAGGTCGTGGCAGAGGAAGAGGAAAGCAATCACTCAATAAATCAACTATTGAGTGTTACAAGTGCCACAAACCGGGGCACTTTCAGAGTGAATGTCCAGAATGGGCAAACTATACTGAAATAGAGGAAGGTGAAGAGCTTTTGTTGATGGCCTATGAAAAAACTCATGAATCAGAGAAAGATGAGCTATGGTTCATTGATTCTGGGTGTAGCAACCATATGACAGGAAACAAAAGGTGGTTTTCTGAAGTGACTGAAGATGGCCTCAAGAAAATAGTGAAACTTGGTAACAATGCCAAGATGGCAGCGGCAGCAAGAGGAAATGTGAGATTGAAGATGAATGGTGCAACTCAGGTAATCACAAATGTATACTATGTTCCTGATTTGCAAAGCAATCTGTTGAGTGTAGGCCAACTCCAAGAAAATGGACTGGCTGTGTTATTTCAAGATGGAGGGTGCAAAGTCTTTCATCCAAAAAAGGGGATGATCATGCAAACTCACATGAGCAGGAGCAGAATGTTCTGTTTGACAGCCACTGGTGCCTAATGACAGTTTATGTCTGAAAAGTGAGGTAAATTCAGACAAGGAACACCACAAATGACATTGCAGATTTGGACACCTGAACTACAAAGGATTGTAGACTCTTTCATCAAAAGGGATGGTTGATAGACTGCACAATTTTGAGGCTACAAACAATGTTTGCACCACTTGCCTGATTGGAAAGCAACACAGAAGTCCTATACCCAAGAAAAGCTTATGGAGAGCATCCCACAAACTTCAACTTGTGCACTCTGATACTTGTGGACCAATTAAGCCAATCTCCAAAAGTAATAAGAGGTACTTTTTAAGCATTATTGATGACTTAACAAGGAAAACTTGGGTATACATTTTACATGAAAAGTCAGAAGCTCTAATTGTGTTTAAAAATTATAAAATGCTTGTTGAAAAAGAGACAGGTGAACACATAGCAGGTTTGAGGACTGACAGTGGTGGTGAATTCAACTCAAATGAATTCATCGAATTCTGTAAAACACCTGGCATCAGCAAGCAATTAACAGCTGCCTTTACCCCTCAGCAAAATGGCATAGCTGAGAGGAAGAACCGGACTATCATGAATGCTGTTAGGTCCATGTTGGCTAAAAAAAGATTCCTAGGGTTTTCTGGCCGGAGGCTGTCAAATGGTGTGTCCATGTCCAAAATAGGAGTCCCACTGCTGCATTGGAAAATCAAGCACCACAAGGAGCATGGACAGGAAGGACTCCAATGGTAAATTATTTTCGTGTTTTTGGTTGTATTGCTCATGTACATGTTCCTGATCAGAAAATGAGCAAATTGGACAACATAAGTAGGAAATGTGTGTTTCTTGGAGTGAGTGATGAGTCTAAAGCTTGGAGATTGATGAAGACATTGATGAAGACATTGATGATGCATCAAGTAATGAGGATACAATCAGTGATGTTAATCCTTCAGATTCACCAGCAGATTCACCACAAAATGAGCCAACTACTAAGACACTGCCTCACCTAGTAGTTTGGCTCAAGGGAGGGAAACTAGACAGAGAAAGGCACCAACATGGCTGAAAGATTTTGAAACAGAAGAAGAAGAAGATGAAGAACACTTACGTGCCGTGATGGTGATTGAGAAAGATCCTGTTTCTTTCAATGAGGCCATACAAGATCACAAATGGAAAGAGGCCATGACAGCAGAAATAAAAGCAATTGAGAAGAATCAAACTTGGGAACTCACACAGTTACCTCAAGGGGCTCAATGTGTTGGGGTGAAATGGATTTTCAAAACCAAGCTCAATGAAGTAGGAGATGTTGACAAATTCAAAGCAAGACTAGTGGCTAAAAGGGTATGCATAGAAACATGGCATAGACTATACTGAGGTGTTTGCCCCTGTGGCCAGACTTGACACAATTAGGGTGATTATTGCCCTAGCTGCTCATCTTGGTTGGTAAATTTGGCAACTTGATGTGAAAAGGGCATTTCTACATGGGGAGCTCAAGGAAGAAGTTTTTGTTCAACAACCTGAAGGTTTTGTCAAGAAAGGAGAAGAAGGAAAGGTGTACAGACTTGAAAAGGCACTCTATGGGCTTAAACAAGCCCCAAGGGCTTGGTACATCAGAATTGAGGCATATTTTTCAAGAGAGAGCTTTGAAAGATGTCCACATGAACACACCCTGTTCACAAAATCCAAGGGAGGTAAAATTCTGTTAGTCAGTCTTTATGTTGATGATCTAATCTATACAGGCAATGATAAAGACATGTGTGATGAGTATAAGCACTCAATGATGATGGAATTTGAAATGTCTAACTTGGGGAAAATGAGGCATTTTCTTTTAATTGAGGTTAAACATGCTTCTAATGGAATTTTTGTGTGCCAAAAGAGGTATGCTCAGGAAGTTCTGACCAGATTTGGAATGGAAGAGAGTAATGCTGTGAGAAATCCAATTGTCTTAGGGACAAAGCTGATCAAAGATGATGAAGGAACTAAGGTTGATGAGGCATTGTTTAAATAGGTAGTAGGAAGTCTCATGTATCTAACTGTGACCAGACTAGACTTAATGTATGGAGTTAGTCTGATCAGCAGGTTTATGGCTAATCCTACCATGATACACTGGTCAATAGCAAAAAGGATGCTTACATATCTAAAAGGCACTACTGGTTATGGCATTTTATACAAAAAGGGAGAACCAAACTTCAGACTTACTGGATATACTGACAGTGATTATGCTGGGGATTTGAATGACAGAAAAAGTACATCAGGCTATGTGTTCTTCATGGGATCAGGGGTTGTATCTTGGGCATCTAAGAAACAACCAGTTGTTGCTCTATCTACCACAGAATCAGAGTATATTGCAGCTGCTATGTGTGCTTGTCAATGTGTTTGGCTCAAAAGAATTCTCGAATTACTTGGAGTTGAAAAGAAGACAAGTACTGTTATTTATTGTGATAACAGTTCCACCATAAAACTGTCTAGGAATCCTGTCTTTCATGGTAAGAGCAAGCATATTTATGTTAGGTTTCATTTCTTAAGGGATCTAGTGAATGATGGAACTATTGAATTGAGCTACTGCAGAACTGAGGATCAAATTGCTGATATCATGACAAAGCCACTAAAGTTGGATCAGTTTGAAAGACTTCGAAGCATGCTTGGAATGGTTGAAGTTGATGATATAAACTAAAAGCTGTTTTAGTTTAAGGGAGGGAATGTTAATTTTTAATATTGTTTTTTGTTGTTTCTGCAAATAATAGACTAAGTCCTAGCTGTTACCTATTTTCTAGGATTAGTTAGTAATGTTTCCTTCTCTAGGGTTAGTTGTTTATGCTTCCTGTTTTTGTGGAGATCAAGTGATCATCCAGTTTCCATTTTGTTTTGTAAGCTATTTATAGCATCAGTAATGCAGTGAATAAAATCATTCCCTTCAACCCCTTCTGCTTTGATAATTAACAGATGTTAATCCACTTGAGTATGTGAAATAAACTACTAATTTTATTCATAATAAAACTTTGTCAAGAATAGCTTCTAAATAAAAGTTCTTTACCCATAATAAAAAGGTTGATTAATGTCGTTACTATTATGATAAGTGAAAATTTACTTCAAAATAGCCAGGGCGGCCCTAACATTTTCTGGGCCTAAGGCCGCTTCGGCCATGTTGTATGTCTAATTTTGGGTCTAATAAATTTTTTTGGGCTTTTATCGGTTCGAGTAAATTTTTTTGGCATTTATCAATTCAAATAAAATAATAATTTAGCATATTATATTAGGTTAGATGGGATTGGATCTATACGATTTTTTTTTCTTTTATCGAAACATGTATATTGGACCTCCCGATAGCGTTGGGCCTAAGACCGTCGCTTCATTCGCCTCACTATAAGGCCGACCCTGAAAATAGGCAACAATAAAATACACAAAATAATTTTATATCATTGATTATATATTTGAGACTTATTGATTTCTAGAGTCTCAGAATTATGAATGACGTAAACATTTTAACTCATTGTAGTAATTGTTTTTATCGTGATCAAACATTTTTTTTCCTAATATTATAAACTTTCATAATGCCATATGCCGAAATTTGCTTCATGGATTTGCCAAATGCAACAGTTTAAAGGGACCCCGATCCCCGTCGGTACACGATGCACAGCTCGTCCGACTGTGCATCAAAATAACACCGTATCGACTTGAAACGACATCGTTTGGTTTCGATCTAAAAAGAAAAACACGACATCAAAACGACGCCGTTTTGATACACAGCTGGGGGAGCTGTACATCATGTACCGTCGGGGATTTTTTCCCAGTTTAAAGCACCCTGAATCTAGAGGGGACCCCTCCCTAAATTTTTTACTATTTTTCCTTTATTTCTGGCCGGTAACCTTAGATTATAAATTGCATAGTGTCTACTTGACACTCCTACTCACTACTTTCTTGAAGGAAAACTATCCACTTGTCTTTAACTTCGCCAGGTGTTCATCTCTATCCATACTACACCACTACACCTCTTTCTTTTACATCATTTTTGCACGCCCAGGGAAAAAAGAATCTCACTCAAGGAGCATAGTTGTTACTCTTCCAAGAAGGTAATTTCTTCTTTTGTATTGTGTAAAGTTCTTGATTTTTGTAGAGTCCCACTTTTGTCAGTAAGATTTAGACATAGATTTAGCTGTTAGATGCTACGAATTGATGGATTTTATGCTTCATTGTCTTTAAAGATTCTGCTATATAAATGAAGCATCTTGATCATGGTAGCTTGTTTATTTCTTTGTGTTGTAGTTTTGTGTGAAATGTTTATTCACTCGATCAAGATGTCAATTTTTCATTTGTGGGTTTTGAGTGAAATTTCAATTTGTATTGTTTCCAATTCAAAAACTTTAGGGGTTGGGATTTCAATTGTTCTGTATGCAATCCAATTTCACTTGCCCTGTTTTCTTGTTCCAAAGATTGTGTCTTTCGGTTTCTGCTTTTGGTGGAGTTAATTTTCAATCTGTATCCCCCTTTTCAAAACAGGGGTTCGATCAAAACTTGTTACTAGAAAACCTAGATACAATTTTAGTGTTTGATTGAGTTCGTAAGGCATTCTGCTGTAAATGAAGCGTCTTGATGATGGCAGCTTGTATCATTTTGTTGCAACTTTTTGTGAAATGTTTATATACTCATTCAAGATTTCACTTTTTAATTTGTGGGTTGGGGTTCAAAATTCAAGTTGTAATTTTTCTTAGTCCAACTGTCCAAGACTTTTAGGGTTTGGGATTTAAATGGTTTTGTAGGCAAAATCCAATTTCACTTGCCCTGTTCTCTTGTTTCAAGAAAGGTGTCTTTTAGTTTGTGCTTTTGGATTCAATTTGTATCCCCCCACCCACCCCAAAACCCTCAAATGTAGATACAATTTCAGTGTTTGATTGTTTTTCAGGACTTTCTGAGAATGGTAGTTAACAACATGAATTCAAGGAGGATAAGGAAACCAAATGTGAGATTATGGGAGGTTGGAGATTTTTCTGCTGCTTTAGCCTGTACTGTTTCTACCAAGAGGTTTACTAAGAAAAAATTCGGGCTGGAGAAATGGTTGTACGATCCAAATTTCGATCAAGAATCATCAGAACACACTAATCTTTGTCCTAGAATGTTAGAAGACGAAAACAAGAACCCGAATTCTGCAATTGTTTCGTATAAACCGAAGCCTAAGCTAGATTTCGGTACTGTAACACGCAAGGGTAGATCCGTAAATCGAAGAAGAAGACGTCGTAGTGAACATAGCTCCTCTAACCCATTTGGTTGTCAATGGAGAGGAGAAACCGAGTTGAAGGATTCATCTAATGATGTAACACCATCCATGAGCAAGGAACGTGACAACGAGCTTCTTCGTATGAGTGAGTCTGAATTCAATACAGAGATGCAATGCAAGTCGAACGAGTCCGTGGGCGCCGGTACTGATAAAGCTAAACACGAGTTTGGTAATGTAAACGGGGTTAAGGGTTGGTTGGAAGAGCTCGGTTTCAGGTGTTTTGCTACGCTCTTTGAAATCCATGAAGTGGATGAAGAAGCTTTGGTATTGCTCACTATGGAAGATCTGAAAGATATGGGAATTGTTGCGGTCGGGCCGCGACGAAAGTTGTTTGTAGCCATTGAGCAGTTAAGGGATGCCAACAAGTATATAAACTAATCAAAAGATGATATTGGCACAGAAAAAGTGCACATAATACGCGTTACTTACGTATATTCTGTGCACTTTCTGTGGCGATTTTCTGTGCCTATATTTCTCTTGGTAAACTAAATACTCAACAGTTGGTGCTAACAACCTTTTTGATGCATTCCTTTAGAAGATGGAAGTGCTTTTTGTACCTATATATATATATATATATATATATATATATATATATATATGAATGATGTAAGATGTAAGTATTGTCTTTTAACCTATGGAAAGGATAAATAATAAGTAACCTAGCTAGTTTGTATATTTTGTGACCTGTAATGAAAGCAACTGAGAGTGAGCTACCACTTGTTGTGTTGTTGTAGTTGCCCCCCTCCTCTGCCTCTTTTGTTGCTAGTAAAACCATAACCTTTCTCTTCTATATGACTCATTAAAATGTTGTCATAGTTGTTAATCATAGTTGCTTTTTGAAAAAAAAATGGTATCACATATTAAATAAACCCATCAATAAAAAATATGGGAAATTAGGGATAAGGACACAATATGGAATATTTTTAAGTAACAAGACATCTATATATTTTTTATAGGGAGAAGGACAACTGCATAATTTTTATAGCGAGAAGGACAAACAGTGAATCCCGAAAATCAGTGAATCTCCCCAGTGAATCCCGAAATCAGTGAATCTCGACAGTGAATCCCGAAAATCAGTGAATTTCGACAATGAATTTTGAAAATTAGTGAGTTTCGACAGTAAATTTCGGCAGTGAATTTAAACAGTGAATTTCGAACACAAGTGAATTTCGACAGTGAATAAATAGTTTTGTCCTTTATGCAAAAGTTTCAAATGACTGTCTTCTACTCAATTGATGAAATATTTCTGTTATTCTCCCTCATTCCCCCTAAAAAATAATAAAAAGCATGAGATAATTCTATAAAAAAAAATCCCATAATTGAAAATATTCTATTCTTATAGATTTAAGACATACCTAATATTGTATTTGACAATACTCAAAATCGTCAGAGATGTAACCAGGTTGAATTCGGGTAATTGAATTTCGTGAGGATAATCCAACTATTAAACTGGTGGATTTGTTAATGATTTACAATTGAGCAACGCACCCTGAAATTTGAGGATCAAGCTATTAATGTAGTTATGAATTTGTGAAGATAAAGATCCTTTCATAGGCATCCTTCGCATGGGAGTTAATCGTGTTGTCATTGAAGTCGTGGTTGATAACATGGAACCGTTTAAGAGGTAGTCTAGGAGCAATGAGGGGTTACAACATCGTGGCTTAATGCTAGGTTGATGGAGGGTAACCGCCATCCTAGGTTGGATCTGACTAGTCCGAGCTGAATATAAGACGCCAAAGTGAACATGTGCCATGTCAGCAGTATAAGGCTATAAATGCCTTAAGCCAAAACTGATAATAGAAGGCAGATGACGACCTACGCCATGTCGGACGGATGACGACATGCGTCATGTCGATATAATAAGGGCGACCTTTGCGGACCGTGCCGAATATTGTGCGGGATCTCTGTCGGACCATTAATTGAGACGACCTTTGTCATTATGTGCAATACCTCATAAGTGCCACGTGTATGAAGTCGGGTCATTCCTACATCAAAAGCCTCCAGACTTAAGTTGGGATGTATATCTCAGCTTAGGCCTATTCACAGAAGACGTGGCGCGTGCGGAGAAGTCAATCTGTAAATAAATACGCTAAGTTGGGCTCCAGACATGATAAAATCGACATGCGGGTACCTGTCTTGTAGGTAAGTAATCTATGACTAGCCATATATGGCTTGTGAGATAGCTCCGATCTAATCTTTTGAGAAATATTATATAAGCAACTATACTTGGCTTGATATAACACCGACCTGCCATGCAAGGGAGATAATAGATAAAGAGACACTTTTGGATTAATAAATAAAATCAACCTGCCCTACGGGGAAAATAAATAACTAGCCATATGTGGTTCTTGATCAGATAATAAAATTCTCCCATGTTTGGGTTTGATATGATGAATTTGATTTACGGGTGTATAACCTAATCTGCAGCACTTTGTTTTTCCGTCCTACGGGTTCCGACCTGTTTGATTTTGGCGGAAGTTTCTTGAACCATTCACGAGCCCTTCCTATGAGCAAGGTTGGGAAAGCTTTACATTTCATTTCATTTCCTCGGGACTAAAAAGACTCACCTGCGTTATATATTGAAAGAGATTAATAGATGGGTCATTGGACCCATCATATGAATCCATCTTTGGGACCTTGAACCCCGCAGGGGTTCGTCTCAATATGGACCGTAAAAGGCGATGCGAAGGAGAACTCACCATGCTTTCCCCCATAATAACGTCAAATTCTGACCTGGCCCCTTCTAGAGCTCGAGGATCAATCAGTTTTTTCCTTTGGTTAAAAGTGGACTAGTGGTTGTCCTGTTTTCTTCTCTTTGCATTGTGGGTATTGTGAAGAGTAGGTGTCATTTCCCGTGCCTCCTCCTCCTCTAGATCCTGCGCAGCCTCCTGGAGAATGGCTTGTCGGGCCTCTGGATCCATAGTCATTAGTTGATCCACTACTGCTTGTTGGGCTGTATTTAGGGCGTCCCATCTTTCACTTTGCTGACTTGGATTTTCAGCATTGGTCCCCGTAGTCTCTTCACCACCATTATCTTGGTTAGCCTGGGTATTTTCCGCAGCCGTTTGATTGCCTGTTCTTGGTGGCATGAGGAAAATAGATCTTGAATGCTATTGTCTGTAGAAGGCCCCCCTCCTGGCGTGCCAATTTGATGATGTTGGATTCGTTTGATCAATAAAACGGGTAGCAAAATCCTCTAAAGACAACGAATTCGGGTCTTGCAAAAATATAAAACGGGGGGAGTTTGAGTATGATTTAGACTGAGCCTGAGAATTCTTATTCACAAGTTGCCTACGTATCCTGGCACTATCTAGGAATCAAGTATAAATCGAACCAAAGTGGTTCATTTTTTGTAATTTTTTTGAATTCTCGATTCGATTTCGACACAACAAAGTGTATATTTCGATACGGTTTATTTTCTTTTTCCCTTCGGTAAAAACCGGGATATCGGTTATCTCGTTATATATAAACCGTTTTTTTTTTTGACTCTCCGTTACATAAAGCAAACAAAAGTGTATATTTCGATACAGTTCATTTTTAGTGCCTCCAACAAACAGTGCAGCTTCAGTTTTACATTTCAATCAACCGGAAATTTTCGATTTCTCGGTTCGATTTCGACACAACAATTGAATATACACAACAAAGTGTATATTTCGATACGGTTCAATTTTTCTTTCCTTCGGTAAAAACCAGGGATTTCGGTTATCTCGTTATATATAAACCAATTTTTTTTCCGACTCTCCGTTACATAAATCGAACCAAAGTGGTACATTTTTTGTGCATCCAACAGACAGTTCGGATTCAGTTTTACATTTCAATCAACCAAAAAATTTGCTTTCTCAATTCAATTTTAACACAACAATTGAATATACACAACAAAGTGTATATTTCGATACGGATAATTTTTTTTCCCTTCGGTAAAAACCGGGATATCGGTTATGTCGTTATATATAAACCGATTTTTTTCCCGACTCTCCGTTACATCAATCGAACATGAGTGTATATTTCGATACGGTTCATTTTTAGTGCATCCAGACAATGCGGATTCAGTTTTACATTTCAATCAACCTGAAATTTTCGATTTCTCGATTCGATTTCGATACAACAATTGAATACACACAACATAGTGTATATTTTGATACGGTTCATTTTTAGTACCTCTAACAGACAGTGCGGATTCAGTTTTAAATTTCAATCAACCGAAATTTTTTGATTTCTCGATTCGATTTCGACACAACAATTAAATATACACTACAAAGTTTATATTTCGATACGGTTCATTTTTAGTACCTCCAACAGACAGTGCGAATTCATTTTTAAATTTCAATCAACCGAAAATTTTCGATTTCGATTCGATTTCGACAGAACAATTGAATAAAACCGTGTATTTTTTATCTAATATTTTTTTTAAAACATCATTTATTCGGTTTTCCCTTCGATAATAACCGGAATTTCGGTAAGCGTTATATATAAACCAAAATTTTTAATTCGACTCTACGTTACGTAAATCGAACCAAAGTATATATTTCGATACGGTTCATTTTTAGTGCCTCCAATAGACAGTGCGGATTCAGTTTTAAATTTCAATGAACCGGAAATTTTTGATTTCTCTCTTCGATCTCGACACAACAATTGAATATACACAACAAAGTATATATTTCGATGCGGTTCATTTTTATTACCTCCAACAGACATTGCGGATTCAGTTTTAGATTTCAATCAACCGAAAATTTTCGATTTTGATTCGATTTCGACACAACAATTAAAAAAAACCGTGTATTTTTTTTATTTATCAAATGTGTAAGTTCTCAATTCATTTTTCCCCTTTTCTTACAGCCGTTTCTTTTTTCCCCTCGGTAAAAACCGGACTTTCGGTAGCTTGCAGAGAATATGATGTGTTTCAGTTGTTTTATTTGTCTTGTGCTTTGAATTATTACGGTTTAAGTTTACGTGATTTATTTCACGTTGGAGATCTATTCTTTGATGTTATCGTTGGTAACGATTTATGCTGGGCCCGTCGTGCCTTGCACGACTCACGTTCACTAGTATTAGATATTAAGTCTTTGGTGAAATTGACCTACGTATCTTACAATAAAACAACAATTAAAGCTCTAGAACACTTTGGGACCGTCTTATTCGGTCCTTCAATGTTTGACATCTTAATGGTTGCACATATATGTGTGATGTTTGTAAGAAACAATCTAATTTACTTACATATTTATGTGGAACGATATTTTGATATTATGATATTATTCTCTCCTATTAATTAGCGATTAACATAACGATTGATTGATTTACTTATAGTAATTAGTGATTTGATTTTCTTGATGGTGAAATCATTTACTGGCCATTATATCTAAAATTACATTTGAGTCTCTGGAAGTGCTGTTAAACGAATAGAGTCATTCGTAAACAAGCTCGTGTTTAGCTAGTGTTCGTGCAAGTTTGTTCGTTCAGCTTAACGATCCGAGCTCGAACATGATTATGGACACGTTTGCTAAACGAACGAACACAAGTTTGATTCGTAAACGTTCGATTATATTCACGAATGTATGTATATGTATATGTATATGTATATATGTATGCGTGTGTGTGTGTGTGTAATATTGATGTATAATATGTTATTTTTGCACTATCACTTTAGATTTTATACCTTCACGAGACGAAATCGAGTCGAACTCGAGTCAAAAGGCAAAAACATATTAATA
>CM044905.1:91853286-92035644 GCA_024500145.1 Gentiana dahurica var. dahurica
TTGAGTATAAGTATATATCTATAATCGGTAGAGTTCAGTTTCGGGTTTATGGTGGCGTAATCCTCGAATTAATAATTAATGTACTTATTCTGTTCGATGAATAATTAATTATTGGAGCTACTGGTTATAGGTCCATGGTCCCCGATGTGGCTTCTGTAATTCGGACTAGTAATCTTGTTACTTGGGCCTCAGTGATAATTAATTGGCTGAGCTAATTAATTGATATGCATGGATATTATTTAGTTAGGCTAAATAATATAATACACATAAAAGACATTTTATGTGGGCTTTTTGACCCTAAATGTGGCGCCAATATCATCATTTAATTAGAGAGAAATTAGTTTTCTTGGATAATTATTTGACATGTGATTTATCTTTTATTTGTTAAATGATAATTCATGGAATATTAGATAATAATATGATTTATCCTAATTTGTTTGGGATAATCATTTTATTTATCTTTTATTTGGAAAAGGATTAATGTGATAATTATCACTTAATTATTTAATCCTTGGAGGACATTGATTACTCTCCTATATAAAGAGAGTTCTCCCAAGTCTAAAAAAAAAGGTACTATTCACGTCACTATTCACCGAGAGAAATTGGCCGAAAAATTTCGGCCTCTATTCTTAGGGTTCGAGTTGGAAAAATCTTCGGGATTTTTCTGGTTGCATATCAAGGAGGCTCGTGTATCAAGAAGGGTGTCCACCAACCGCCGTTTGGAGAACACATCGGAAGATCAAGGCTTCTCTTCCTTATATTGGTAACATGATCTTAACCCCCTTGTAGTAGTTTAAGTCCTTTAATTATGTGTTTTGATATATAAATCGTGATCCATCCGCTGCGCGTAGATCTAATTTGTTTAGATCTAAGAACCTGCATCCTTCATGTGGTATCGGAGCCAGGTTCCACGATTTATATAGTCATAATCGTAATTAAACGATTTAAAGGAGTGGAATTGCATGTAGGTAAATTTTATTTATTGTTTTATGCATTGATAATGATTAATTGCTATGGTTGAAGAGATGGATTGGGGTTGGCACCGTTTTCCCGTTAGATCTATTGTAAACTCATATAAACGATGAAAATTCGTTCATATGAGTATAGGAAATTATGTAATTTATGTATTATTGCAATTTTATTTTCCAGAAAATAGATCTGTACATTAGCTGTTTAGTCTTTTCGTTTTTTCCATTGTTTGAGCCGTTAAAACGAAGATCCCTCCGGTCAGAATCAAGATTGGAAGTTGATGAACAATCCCATAAATTTTGGCGTCGATCAGAGTCCGTTTGAATGTCCGTTCGTTGATGAGAAGAGGCAGCTGTAACAGAAAAACGCAGGATTCACAGAAAACCTAACTGTGACTTCTTCGATTTTCTGGGAACAATTGGACCGTTCAAATTAAAATCCGACCGGTCAGATCGATAATCATGGAGTTTTGGACGTGAGATAAAATTTTCAGGACGATCAGGATTCATCTTGATCCCCGATCGGCCTCGGGAAGTAAATGATGCGCTGCTGTAAGAGTCTGTTTCAGCAGCAAGTTGGGCGGCTCACTGAGGAATATTGACAAGTCAAAGCTCCAATCCGACCGTCCATCTTCAAGTCCGAAGAATGAAGATCAGATCTGGAAAGTTTCGTCCCGATCCGAGTTCGTTTGATATTCCGATCGTCGAAGATTCTTAACAGCTGCAGATTAGGGTTTTAATTTATTTTCGTGTAGATTAGTTACGGGGGTGCCAACGGTCCATCTCGGTGTTTATTTTCCGCACTAGTATACATGTGTAGATTGTATGAGTAGAACCGGAAAATTGCCATGACATGCATCATATCATGAATTCCACTCCATATGCATACATGTAGAAATTAATTTGAGGAATTAGTTAGGCATGTATAAAACACACGATTAGTTTTAATTAATTGTTTGATATTAATTAGAAACTAATTAGGGTAAAAACCGAGGAACACGGGTTTTTCAATCGTCGAGGTTGGGTGATGGATTCTCGGTGAATCCCACTCTGCGAAAGCATAAGGAGTAAAATCTCGAAACCTCGTGGTTAAGGTGTTGGATTCTTGGTGAATTCCACCTTACCTAAGACGAGATTACGTTTTTGTTCCGTAGTGTCTACGTGAATGTTTGATGTTTAAAGATTGGATAATCACGGGCAAACAGGTTCGAAAGTGGTTTAACCACGGTTGGGTGGTCAACAGTAGCTACGGCTCAATCGACTTCACCCTCCACGTGTGGCGTTTGCACGGGGGTCTGGCAATCTTGAGCCATCCGAAGAGCCACTACGGCTCAACGGAGCTCTTCTAGCCTTGACCCGTCCGACGGCCACATATGTTCTAACGAATAGGTCGGGTGGGCTAGCCCACATAACCGACAACATTCGGGCCTATGATTTATTGTTCCTTAATGAAACATCAAGTCCAAAAACGTGATCAGTAAACCCACCACTTTTTCAAAATATTGAGTGGGAGCGGGAGAGGCGACAGCCGACCCCACGGCCTCTACTGTTGACACAAGCAACGTGAGAGAATGGTGACGCCTCGTGCCGGCTTTGATTTCGCCCCCCTAAGGAAGGCCTTCACCGCTATCAAAATTCAAGGCTTGGTCTCCGAAAGGATAGGATTTTGGGTACTCGTCGGGTCACTGACCGACCCTAAGGCGGCACACTCGGGGTCTACCTAAAAATCTGAGACAGTAGGTCACACTCATAAAGGGTATTTTGGTAGTACCTTGGCTGAAAAAGGAAAGGTGATTGACGATCACAAATGAGATGTTCGATTCTCAATCGATCTTCAATATTAATCGAAACCTCTTTGACCTACCCTAAGGCGGCATTGAGGCATTAGATTAAATCCTTGGAACGGTAGGATAGACTATAAGTACTTAGTTTATGTTCCTAAAATTTTAGTAGTGTATGATTTGGATTTATTTTCCGTCAAATTTTATTTACAACTGTAATATATATATCTCTCTAAGGTGCTAGACTGCTAGTGTAAAATTGACTAGTAATGACTTCGTTAAAAAGTGGTAAGTAACTAGAACGTTGTATTTATTAATCTCACATGCGATTAATTTTTTGGAAGAGATATTTCTCTTGAAGCCTTCAAAACTTAAGTGGCGTAAATAGGCATGTCACTGCTGTCACTCGTGCAGAACGAGAGACAACCGTAGTTAGTTTGAAAGATGATTGGGACGATAAAATTCTTCTAGTGAATTGTGTAGTGTCTACACGAGAAATTTTCCGATAGAAAAATTGGAGAATCATAAATTAAAGTGTCGCTAGTTAGACGGTATTTGGAACCGATAAACTAGTGGGAGCTTTTATACTATGTTCTTCTGATTTATTAGAAAATCAGTCCCACTGGGTAACACTTTCATTAGACATCCCACAGTTCACGAGTAGTGTCTACTCAAACGAACTGCTAGTTCAAGACTATTTCCTTTTAAGGAAAGTTAAGAATGGGAAAGAATGTCTATAAGTGTTAATCATCTTAACTAAAGTTTTGAGGCTAAACCGAAACATTAATTAAAGAAAGTATAGGATAAGGAAAGTGATTTCGGATCACTAACCAATGAATCCTTAGCGACTTTCTTAACCGAGTAACTTGACTCGGTAGCTTAGTTCTTTGGAAGAACAATGAAGCTGTGCATTAATAAAGTAACAACGGGCAGTAATTTCAGCTAGAATAGTGGGAGTGATATAAGGAAATGAATTTCGGATTCTATCCTTGAATATCACAGAAAAATTTATTTTTACAGATTCGTTGAAACAAATGGATTCACTTTCGTCTCGATATTGCAGTTGCCTTAAACAAAGTGAAGATGACATTTGTAGTACGAATCGAGACTCGGACTTTTGTTTGATAAAGACAGAACCACTAAGTAAAGCCGAATAGGTATGTGTAACACATCTAAAACTATTAAAGTTAAAAGGTTTCCGTATTAAGATAAACGACTTTTCAATATCTATTAATTAGTGCATATATCCTAGAGACAAGACCTGCTGACTGGCTAAGGGTGATTCCTATCTCCAGTCTTGGAACACTATCTCAAAGGAACAATGACTAAGTTTCCTTTCAATCGGGAAAGGGTAATAGATTTGAAGGGGTAACATAGCTTGTTCACCATGACCTTCGGGGTCTAGTGAGAGATACAAGCTAGTGGGAGATTTTGAGTGGTGACATTTTGTCTGATAACTACTCAAAACACTGGTTGGTTTATCGAAAGAATACGAGGAGGTTTCTCTGATTTTAGCAGAGAATAGAGTATTCCATGCTCATAAATAGGCTATAGCATAGTCTTGGGACTGATGCTCAGCCTGCCTCCTAGTGGAATGTTTCTCACTGAAAAAGAAACCATAGACTTGCCCTATATAGTTATTGATGTACTACAATACATTGCTAAACTCGATTAAGATAATTGGTTGCAAAATAACGGTTAACATTATTATGTAAACCGAGAAGTCTACCTAGAAGATGCTAGTGAGTTTATGGATAAGGAGTGAATTCGGTTCACACCACTTCCATAAATGTAGGCATTTAGCATTTAATGCTTAAAGGTAGGACTGGAAATTTTGCGCATACGTTCAGATTGTGACTGTTTGTGAAACATCTTAATGAGACGAGTGAAGGTTGATTATAAGATTCTTGAGATCAGAAAGTGACGGTTGAACTGTCACAAGCCTTCTGATAGAATCTATAAGTAACAACCTTAAACCTTGGAGTACGGTTACCCAAAGGTAGTTACTATCTGATTTAATCGGACCACATCGGTTGTTGGTGATTACACCGATAAATACTACTAGATCAGAATGTCAATCCACCCAAGACACAGTGGGAGTATGGTTTAACCGTTGACCCATTGTGATTTTGTGGACTTTATAATCTGCTGGGGTGATTGATAACCTATGGCTCTTGGTGGGCTGTATAGGATTCTGATTATAGAGGTTGGTTTGAAAACCTTAACCTGTGAATGGAGTTTTGGTACTCCAGTTCTGTTCAGCCTCTTGTAGAACCACCTGAGTGTCTCAGGCCCAGTGGGAGCAATTGGATCTACACGGAAAAGAGTCGAATGAATAGGAAAGTTTAAACTTTCAACGCAAAGTTGAGTGGTATAGGGGTGATTCCCGACAAGTAGAGAGTTAACCGGACCTTGAACTCTCTCACCACTCGGTCTTGCTAGATTTCGTTAGAAAGCAGAAAATAGGGGTGATTCCCTGAGACTTTCTTGCTGAACAACGGAATCTGAATTCATTTAGAACAGAAGGGTTTTAGCTAAGAATGAATAACGGATTCGTTACAAAGCAGAAGATAGGGGTGATTCCCTAAGACCTTTTTTGCGAGACTAACGATATCTTAATTCATTCAGAAAGAACCTTTGGTAGGAGGCCTGCCATGGCTTATATCCTTTGTGGATTTAAGAGAACCTCTCGGTCATTTAAAAGTCACATGTTTTAAAATATGTGGACTTGACCAGAATATTGATAAGTCTTTAGTAGACTGGATATCAATATTGGTAAAATAGTAGTATTAGTGTTCATGAATGATAACACTGAAACAGTTGGAAACAACATGTGTGTGCTATCTGAAGTCAGAAACTGACACGCCAAGATTCTCTGGATGAGAGAATTGGACTATATTCTAAGAATTTGATTCGGTCAAATCCACGAGAATGAGTCATTGGCTATCCCACCTGTCTTATTGAATAAGATTGATTATGCATATACGGTTGCAGCATTCATCGAGAGTAGTCCTACCCTACCTCTCAGGAATGATTCTCTAAATCTCCGGATAAAGAGAAAATGGGATAGAGTCTCTCTTGGATAACGGCAAGTCAGGTTATCATAAGTCAATAGTAATCGAATCTTGGATTTGAGCAATAAGTAGCAGTTTTAGTACGTCCTCAAGTATCTTTAGAGAACGAGGAATCATATGCTTGTATATTCGGTGCAAACTTGAATATGGTTGACTACACTGATTCTGACTTGTAGTCGATTAAGGATGATCATTACGTTGATCTCGGGCTCGGTGTTTACTCATAGTGCTTAGAATTTCCTTTTGGTCCGGGAGTAATTCCATGTCCGATAAGCCGATATCACTTCATTGTGAAAACAGTGAAGAAATAGCTTAGAAGGATCTTCTCAGTCACTAGAGGTCAAAAGCATATTGAGAGAGAGTACCGCCTGATTAGATGGACCGGCAACGTTTCGTCTCGGGCCGACAACCAAACTGATCAGTGTACCAAGTCTGGTGCTTGGAGGGTACGGCATTGAGGAACATATCTCATCTGCTTTTAGAGCAAGTGGGAGAGTGTTGTGAATAAGATGAGAAAGGGTGTGCTCTAAAAACAATCGTTGCTTGTCATTTCGTGCAAGTGGGAGATTGTTAGGTGTAGTGCCCGAAAGACAATTTGTGTAATTGTTTTTAATAATGAATGACAGAATTTATCTCACCTTATTACTTGCTTTGTGCTTGTAAAGTAATACACTGCCGCAAACCCTAAGTATATATGTATGTAACCACTTAACTCGGTGTATGGATTACACGTGAGGATTGAGTTAGTGGTGATATACTTAAACTGTTAGTCCGTGGTGAACTTAATCAGAGTTTAGGGTCTCTTGATTAAAACACCAATAATGCGCCCAGAACACCTTAGGGTGTGATAGTCTTATCCGACTGTCGGTAGAGGGTACCTACGTGGGGCATTTATATATGATGGCATTCATATAGGATTGGACCGATTTAATCTGTATTTCTCGGTATAATTCCGTAATCGAGGAATCTTATTAAATCATTAGATGATCATATATGGATCAACCTTAATCCTGAGGTGATCACAGGATGCTGCTTGTCCCGGGGTAGTGTTTGATGTGTTAGTTACGGTTCACTTTAATATGTGTTCCAAGCCACTTCTCATTGGCACTATCTCCAGATGAGTGAGTAGTTCTGATTTTCACAGACATGGAATCCATTCCTTCCTGCGGGAAGTAGAGAGACAGTCCCCTTGTTTGTTAGCCCTAAGAAAGTGATCGATCCCGGGAGTTCACGTTTGACTAATTAGCTACTAGTCAGATATGTGTACTAATTGATCATTAGGGGGTTAATGGTAAATAATGATAAGATATTCTGAGTCGGGTTCACGGAGACTTCCCACTCAGAATGGACAGTCTATGGAGGGTTAATCCGTATGTAGTGATTATATCAATGGACGCTTATTCGCTCTATGGGTTGAGTATAAGTATATATCTATAATCGGTAGAGTTCGGTTTCGGGTTTATGGTGGCGTAATCCCGGAATTAATAATTAATGTACTTTCTGTTCGATGAATAATTAATTATTGGAGCTACTGGTTATAGGTCCATGGTCCCCGATGTGGCTTACGTAATTCGGACTAGTAATCTTGTTACTTGGGCCTCAGTGATAATTAATTGGCTGGGCTAATTAATTGATATGCATGGATATTATTTAGTTGGGCTAAATAATATAATACACATAAAAGACATTTTATGTGGGCTTTTTGACCCTAAAGGTGGCGCCAATATCATCATTTAATTAGAGAGAAATTAGTTTTCTTGGATAATTATTTGACATGTGATTTATCTTTTATTTGTTAAATGATAATTCATGGAATATTAGATAATAATATGATTTATCCTAATTTGTTTGGGATAATCATTTTATTTATCTTTTATTTGGAAAAGGATTAATGTGATAATTATCACTTAATTATTTAATCCTTGGAGGACATTGATTACTCTCCTATATAAAGAGAGTTCTCCCAAGTCTAAAAAAAGGTACTATTCACGTCACTATTCACCGAGAGAAATTGGCCGAAAAATTTCGGCCTCTATTCTTAGGGTTCGAGTTGGAAAAATCTTCGGGATTTTTCTGGTTGCATATCAAGGAGGCTCGTGTATCAAGAAGGGTGTCCACCAACCGCCGTTTGGAGAACACATCGGAAGATCAAGGCTTCTCTTCCTTATATTGGTAACATGATCTTCAAGTCTGCCGTAGTTATAAGGATCATTTATATATGGATCATTTGTGCCCTAGGCGGTAATTATTCCGTGTCCTTCAAGGACTCTGTTTTGTAACTAATTGCGGATTTGTACGCGTGAATCTCCTTGATTTTAGCAGGTAATCACGCTAGTTTAAATAACAGGATCATAGTTGTAATTACAAGGGATTCTTTCCATATTTATCACGTATATTACCCACGTGGGATAAGGCCATGGCCAACTCTGTCCGACCTACAGAGAGTTTCGGATGACGCCGTGGTCCGAGATGCGCTGCTCCGACTTTACTCTGCCCTGACCGACCCGCGGTGGGCTACGAAGTGTGCTCGGCAGACTATGTAGATCTCCCCCCTAGGGATAAATGTCTTTAAACTAAGTATTAGCTAGGGCTCCTGACCCCTAATTATTCACCTTCTGTAACATCCCGACTTTTCATAAAAGGGTAAAATAGTCATTGGGTGTATTTACTACGACCTAATTATTATTTGTCCCAATTATTTAAGTGAAAAAGAATTAATTAAAGGATTTAGTTATTTAATAAATGGGTTTAATTAAATGGCTATAAAAAGAAATAATCCCAATTATTTCTCATAAGTTACACACGCTGATTCTGAAAAAAATAGAAGAAGGAACGGCGCTACACAGAAAGGCAACGCGGAGAGAAAACGAAATAAAAGGAAGAACCGTGTGATCAATCCGTTCATCTGATCAAGATGCCGCAGGAGAGAAAAGTGATCAGCGCGAGGAGACGCAACTTTGGAAAATAACATCTCTCAATTTCGTAAGTTTTCAGTTTAGCCCTAGTTTTCGGTATTCGTACAGTTCGATTCTTGAAAAATTCGTATCTTTTAATCCGTAGCTCTGTTTCGCAGCCATGAGTAGTCGAAGCGATCGTCTTGAAGCGTAGAATAATCTAAAAATAGTTTCACAACAGTAAACCCAGGTAATCTTCTGTTTTTCAGGCTCTTTCAGTTTCGGTTTTCAGCAAGAAATAGGATTTTAGGGTTTCTTGTTGATCACATAGGTTTTGGGGTTGAGGATCAACAGTTGTTGCAGCTTCTTGGTGTTTTGCTGTCAATTTTGCAAGAAATTAAGGTAAGAGGCTCTTCCTATGATTTCAATTATCGTTTATAAGGTTTAGATTAAGATTTAAGATGTTTAGATGCAAGAAAGATGTGTCTTTTCGTTGATCAATGATCATAGATGCTATGGTATGATTAGATAAGTTTTTCTGTGGTCTTTATGTGTTAAATTTGCTGTTATTTAGGTTAGAATGGATTATAAATCGAGTTTGGGATTTTAGGGTTCTAGCCGAAACCCAGGTCGGACGGGCGTCTACTTCATATGGACGGGCGTCTGCCTTGGCTACATTTCAGACGGGCGTCTGGTTTCTCTGGACGGGCGTCTGAGGTGTTCTTTTACATTCAGGTTGTAGTTGTCTTAGGGTGGACGAGCGTCTGGGGAAAAATGGACGGGCATCCAGTCTTGGACGGGCGTCCAGTAGGTTCTAGACGGGCGTCCATGTCTTTAAACGGGCGTTTGGGTGATGTTCAGCCTTATAAGTATGTTTTATCATTTCTAAACCTTTAAACGTGATATGTTAACACTGTATAAATATAAACAAGCCTGAATTGACCTTCTGATTCGTTCAGTTAAAACACCGAATGTGCTCTTAAAGGGAGTTGAAGTTCGGATCCGTCGGAAGAGCATGATAGGCTTGTGCTTTGATGAGTTAGCATTCATCAATGTCTGTGTAATTGCTAGGCCTTGTCCGTGTCTAGTGGTCTAGGAAGAGAGTAGTCAAGGTGAGGGAGATTATTTGAAAACACTTAGGTGGCTAGTTAACCATCCTAATAATCAACGTACTTGACTAGTAAAAGATTAAACAACATGTCTCTCTTGGCTAGGCACCAGGCTAAATCGCGATGCATGTGCTACCTCTGAAGGTGGAGGAACTCTGTAGGTCAAAGACCCTAAGTACAGAGGGACTCTGCTGAGGTGTGCGTGCTATCGGAGTCTAACTTTTCTAGACTCCGTGGATATTGGTGTGATCCACTAATATGTTGCAAAAGAGTGTTCCTGAGGTGGAAGAACTCCGTAGGTCATAATGACCCTAAGTACGGAGGGAATCTGCTAAGGTGGATGCGCGTAATGCCCTTGAGTGCGGTTGTAACACAGATAAGCTAAGTAGTAACGTTTAGTCAATTCATGTTGATGGACATGGAATGAACCCTAGATTGAGTCGGTTACACAAAGATAACTAACTAAACGATTAAATATCTTTTCTTTATAAATCTTAATTGTTGTCGTAGCTTCTCACTTTTACTAAGTACTTTGTACTTACCTCCTTTGCATTTTCTTTTGTATGCATTGTGGGGTGAGAAGACGAACAGGTTGATCAAGTGTAGACGACGGCTTTTGAAGACTTAAAGTCTTGACGAAGCTTCTAGATTATTTTCTTTGTAAAGGTTGTATTAGACTGGTTGTATTTCTTCTCTTAGATTTGTTGTACTTCTACTTTTAAGGCATCGTATTGTATAAGTCTTTGGGTTTTTCATCGTTGTAATCTTAACTATCCATCTTTAGCATGGTTACTTTCTATTCATAGTAGCTTTTATGTTTTTACCCGAGTCTTTTTAGCTTCCGTTTGCTTTTATTTGATACGACGACGTAGAGGCTTGCGTATAATATTAGATTTATTTAATGCTATACGCGCCGAACGTTTCTCTTCCGGATAAGGGCTCGGTATCCGGGAGCGGGGCGTTACAGTTGGTATCAGAGAGAAGCGTCATTTCTGCTCTAGGCATCTCTTCCTCTAAGATAAGAATCCTTTAGACCTTTTAGAACTTGAGCTTGGTGGTAATCCTCGTAAGACTAAGAATCCTTAAACCGTGGTCTAGTTATCAGGACCTAGTGAAGAGTCTTCTGAGACGAAGGTTAGGTTGAGTTCTCAGTTCACATCTTTTATGTGATCACCTCAGGTTTTGTTCCTTCTAGTATCCTTAGTAGAAACTCTTTCTTCTTTTGAAGTTCCAAACCATAGCTTGTTGCATAGGGTTGTGAAACTCCTTTAAGTAAAGCTTTGGGATCGGAGTCTTATGCCTACGCCTTAAAGTCGAGGTTCTCTTGGTTGATTTCCTTTTTCCTTACTTTCCCTATTGAAATCTCTTCACTTTCTCTACACATGAATATCTAAGTTTACTTTTATCTTGGCCTAACTTTGTAGAGAATGATATTTGATTCAGCTCTACAAGTCCCCCACTTTCTCTTTTCACTATCACTTGGTTGAGTTCATCAACATTTTTTGACATTTGCTTTGCTTGAGATGGTTCTACACGAACTCCATGTGTAACTCTGTTATCTCCAAGTACTCCTCAGTCGTTTCAACTCATAGTGTTAAAAGTCTCTTACTTTGGCACATACTTTTCATTGTCCTCGTGTTTGGATTTACCCAACATGAGTGAATGCTTTTGTTTCCGTGTTTCTTCCTTTAACATAAGACTGTCTTTCCCCACTCTAAAAAATTCTGAAAATTTTCAGCAAAGTAGAATACTGTCTTATCTACAATTTCTCCTTTTACACCAACTCGATAATCATTATGGATTATTCAGGAAATTCATGTTTATACCGAATACTCTGTCCAGAAAATCTGCAGCAACACCTTCACTTCTTCTTCTGTTTTGAACAGGTTAAACATCTTCAAACGACCTGAATTTTTGATATGTTGCAGACAAAACTGTTATCTACAATTTTCCTTTTGGAGTTTAGTTCAGATTCTTTTTCGGTTGATCTCGATTTGCAATTCAACTCAGTGTTTATGAATCTGGAAATTCTGACAACTTGTGCAATCGTCAGAAATAACTGTTTTTGACCAATTTATTTTCATCCAAAAAATCCAATATTTTTATATCACCTGGGAAACTTTATTATCTAAATCTTTTCTCTTTGGATCGTGCTCAAATTCCTCTTCGTTTGTTCTGTAAAAATTGATAATATCAGATCCAGAGTAAAAATCTTACACAGCAACCTAAAAGGAATATTCACCTCCTTGACTTAGAGTTTGGGCTAAGAGGGTAGTAAGTTACGACTGTTATGTTTAGGAGTTCTCTGAAGTTTGATCTCTTCTTGAGTTAAACCTTTTAGTAGGATGCTTATAAAGCTAACGTTATAGTTTCTTTTACAGTGTTAAACAAGAATTAAGATGCTATCCTCCAGCATGACATGTTTGATGTTCAGACCCTTTTCGTGCCCTTTTATAAATATACCTTTTCTGGTAATTTGTTTCTCATGTAATCGCTCATTTGAGATCTTAAAACGTAACAAATCCTCTATGCTTGGTGTCATGAATTATCTCCGAAACATATCTTCATAAGCCCTTCTTTTGAACAAATTCATTCTTTCTTACTTTTCAAATCAAGAAACAAATTCTCTTCAAAGTTCTAAATTGTTGCACTCCCATCATTCATACAAATTCAAAGTTTGCTGAATATTTTAATGTCAGAACATTATTTTTACTTGTGTCTATTCTCAGCTCCCCTCCTAACTCCTAAGGGTAGTGTCGATATTGTAACTATTTCACCTAATGCTGCCTGTTCCTTTAAGGCATGCATATCTTCTTTTACTGGTCAAATTTTTTTAAGCCTATCATGACATTCCTCTTCAGTTACTTATATTTGACCTTCTAGCAATTTACGCTAAGCTAGTTTCAAGCAGAAGGTAGCCTTTTCCAATGTGCCTTCCGAACTTATTTAGCCAACCGACGTTTGAGTTCCTAAACTTTTGATCTCCATTTCAGATTATTGTACCTTGTACCCTTCAGTTTTAAATCTCCTTCGGGCCGTTTAGAGCCATGAACCGCCATATACATCATTTTGACTTCCCACTTTCTGTTTGGCGTTTCTATTCCAATTTTGTTACACCGGTTGAAAGTCTATTTTATTTTAACCTTGAGTATTTATTCCTTGGAAGTGTACTATTCCTCTCGAGTAGTGCAACCTTGAATCTTTGTTTTGAATCATCAATAATCGTTTAAACTTCCTTTGAAACTTCGAATTAATTCTTGGAAATCAAACCTTACCCAACAATTCTTAAGTGCATGTCGTTTCCTTTTCACTTAAAAATCTTGCTTACCACTTACTTATCCAGACTTTTGATATTCCTTTACTATTCCTTGAGGGAAATTTCTATTTCTTTTAAATCTCGTAATAACCTCTCTTTGACTATTGCAAACTCGGACACTTCTTGACAAGTGTTTAATTTTATTCTGAGACCCTTTGATGTGCTCATTTTCCCTCCATAGCTACTTCACGTTGAGATTCTTGCTCTCTTTTGATTTCTAATTTTTTTTTTAGTCCTTCTGGTGCTCGAACTTGCATCGATCTTTACTTTGTTTTTCTGTTGGGTGATGTTTTCCTCTATGAAACTCATGTGAACTGGAGATTTTTCTAGTCCGCCAACATCCATTTTCTTTGTTGACCAAGTGTTTCACAATCAAGGTCACCTGCCTAATGTCTTCAAGTTTAGCAATCTCTTTCCTTCACAGTTAATGTCTTCAAGTCCATCTGGTGATGTTCTAACGTCTCCACTTTTTAAAGGTTTATATGAAAGCCTATTACCATTCTTCCAAGTTGCCTCTGAAGTCCTTGTAGACCACCGTATCTTGCGGAATCCCACTCTCTTAAAAGAACTTCATCTGCAAGGTGTTCTTTGTTGTCCTTCTAGTGGCCATCTTTTGTATTATGATACAGTGCCTCTTTCTTCATTCCAGAACCAACTTCAACTTTTCCCCAACGCGGATTTTTTCTTGTTTTGCTTGTAACCCAATCAACCTTTCTTATTCCAAGTGCATTGTACCCTTCTTGGCTTACCTAGTTGACATACCACCCTGGTACTCAACTTGTTACTTTCAACTTCTTTTACTTTCCAAGTTAACCCTAATTGGCACGAGGATTGGATCAGACCGTCAGAGAGAAAAGATGGTAAATGCATGTTCCCCACCCCCAAGAAGTCTCAGAAGTCTTTCAGCCGGGATCCTTGCAGTTCTTCAGCAAGCTTGTGGTGCCATGATGGAATTTGAGATCGAAGGAAGTCAAGTATGCCGGGAAGCTGTGAATCAGTTGGGAAGCTCAAGCACTAAGGGTATAGGTCAGCAGGAGCAATCAAAGAGTGTTGAACCGATGATTGCAAGACTCGAGGTAGTCGAGGAGTTCGTAAAAGAAACAAGATGAAGATCCAGTTGTTTCCGGTTACAAGTGAGTGGCTGAAGCCCAAGCGGCCATTGGTCACGGGTTAGATGAAGATGGCAACAGTTGGCATCGGAATCAGCTTTGGGTTCTGAATGCGGAGGATCGGGAAGGACAATGAAGAATGGAAAACCTCGAGATGACAATTGCAGTTCCTCTCGGAGTGACCAAGAAGTACAAGAATTGGAACAGTACTGCTGGCGATCTTTCATGACGATAGAGATAGAAGAACACGAGTTTCTGGGATGAAGTGGAGCGACAACAGAATATGAGACCAGAGTTGATACAGCAAGCCAACAGAAAGATTGAAGTAGATCGTCTCCACATCGAGATAGCTCAAGACAAGTGGAAGAGTTGGGAAGAATGGAAGAAGAAGAAGACTGTACGAGTTAGGAGACGAAACGCTTCGCAAAGTCCAGAGTTCAAGTACCTCTCGGTTATATTCGAGTTTCGAGGACGAAACTCCTCTTAAGGGGGAAGGAATGTAACATCCCGACTTTTCATAAAATGGTAAAATAGTCATTGGGTGTATTTACTACGACCTAATTATTATTTGTCCCATTTATTTAAGTGAAAAAGAATTAATTAAAGGATTTAGTTATTTAATTAATGGGTTTAATTAAATGGCTATAAAAAGAAATAATCCCAATTATTTCTCATAAGTTACACACGCTGATTCTGAAAAAAATAGAAGAAGGAACGGCGCTACACAGAAAGGCAACGCGGAGAGAAAACGAAATAAAAGGAAGAACCGTGTGATCAATCCGTTCATCTGATCAAGATGCCGCAGGAGAGAAAAATGATCAGCGCGAGGAGACGCAACTTTGGAAAATAACATCTCTCAATTTCGTAAGTTTTCAGTTTAGCCCTAGTTTTCGGTATTCGTACAGTTCGATTCTTGAAAAATTCGTATCTTTTAATCCGTAGCTCTGTTTCGCAGCCATGAGTAGTCGAAGCGATTCTTGAAGCGTAGAATAATCTAAAAATAGTTTCATAAGAGTAAACCCAGGTAATCTTCTGTTTTTCAGGCTCTTTCAGTTTCAGTTTTCAGCAAGAAATAGGATTTTAGGGTTTCTTGTTGATCACATAGGTTTTGGGGTTGAGGATCAACAGTTGTTGCAGCTTCTTGGTGTTTTGCTGTCAGTTTTGCAAGAAATTAAGGTAAGAGGCTCTTCCTATGATTTCAATTATCGTTTATAAGGTTTAGATTAAGATTTAAGATGTTTAGATGCAAGAAAGATGTGTCTTTTCGTTGATCAATGATCATAGATGCTATGGTATGATTAGATAAGTTTTTCTGTGGCCTTTATGTGTTAAATTTGCTGTTATTTAGGTTAGAACGGATTATAAATCGAGTTTGGGATTTTAGGGTTCTAGCCGAAACCCAGGTCGGACGGGCGTCTACTTCATATGGACGGGCGTCTGCCTTGGCTACATTTCAGACGGGCGTCTGGTTTCTCTGGACGGGCGTCTGAGGTGTTCTTTTACATTCAGGTTGTAGCTGTCTTAGGGTGGACGAGCGTCTGGGGAAAAATGGACGGGCGTCCAGTCTTGGACGGGCGTCCAGTAGGTTCTAGACGGGCGTCCATGTCTTTAAACGGGCGTTTGGGTGATGTTCAGACTTATAAGTATGTTTTATCATTTCTAAACCTTTAAACGTGATATGCTAACACTGTATAAATATAAACAAGCCTGAATTGACCTTCTGATTCATTCAGTTAAAACACCGAATGTACTCTTAAAGGGAGTTGAAGTTCGGATCCGTCGGAAGAGCATGATAGACTTGTGCTTTGATGAGTTAGCATTCATCAATGTCTGTGTAATTGCTAGGCCTTGTCCGTGTCTAGTGGTCTAGGAAGAGAGTAGTCAAGGTGAGGGAGATTATTTGAAAACACTTAGGTGGCTACTTAACCATCCTAATAATCAACGTACTTGACTAGTGAAAGATTAAACAACATGTCTCTCTTGGCTAGGCACCAGGCTAAATCGCGATGCATGTGCTACCTCTGAAGGTGGAGGAACTCTGTAGGTCAAAGACCCTAAGTACAGAGGGACTCTGCTGAGGTGTGCGTGCTATCGGAGTCTACCTTTTCTAGACTCCGTGGATATTGGTGTGATCCACTAATATGTTGCAAAAGAGTGTTCCTGAGGTGGAAGAACTCCGTAGGTCATAATGACCCTAAGTACGGAGGGAATCTGCTAAGGTGGATGCGCGTAATGCCCTTGAGTGCGGTTGTAACACAGATAAGCTAAGTAGTAACGTTTAGTCAATTCATGTTGATGGACATGGAATGAACCCTAGATTGAGTCGGTTACACAAAGATAACTAACTAAACGATTAAATATCTTTTCTTTATAAATCTTAATTGTTGTCGTAGCTTCTCACTTTTACTAAGTACTTTGTACTTACCTCCTTTGCATTTTCTTTTGTATGCATTGTGGGGTGAGAAGACGAACAGGTTGATCAAGTGTAGACGACGGCTTTTGAAGACTTAAAGTCTTGACGAAGCTTCTAGATTATTTTCTTTGTAAAGGTTGTATTAGACTAGTTGTATTTCTTCTCTTAGATTTGTTGTACTTCTACTTTTAAGGCATCGTATTGTATAAGTCTTTGGGTTTTTCATCGTTGTAATCTTAACTATCCATCTTTAGCATGGTTAATTTCTATTCATAGTAGCTTTTATGTTTTTACCCGAGTCTTTTTAGCTTCCGTTTGCTTTTATTTGATACGACGACGTAGAGGCTTGCGTATAATATTAGATTTATTTAATGCTATACGCGCCGAACGTTTCTCTTCCGGATAAGGGCTCGGTATCTGGGAGCGGGGCGTTACACCTTCTCTTTCCTCATTTATTATTTAACCATTTGCGGGATGACACGTGGCGAAGGCTACTCCGACCTCCGTCAACTTGGATAAGATGAAGAAGTCAACTGAAAATGAGTCCATTCACTGCATGTAATTGATGAAAATGACGAAGGCCTCAAAAATCATGAATCCGATTTGATTACAGTTGGGACAGTAGCGTTGTTGTGGACTACTACGGAGGCTAGTCTCATGGTTTCACCCATTTTTCACGTTCTTCCTCTTGGATTTCACTTAGCATGAGGTACATACACACACTTACACCATCTCAATGGTGTGAAATAAGATTTAATTATTAATATGGATGACGTAAAATCACACTAATATTATCACACTAAAACACCACACAGCAAAACAATGTGGATGAAAGTGTTCAAATAAAATTCACATGAAACCACATGATTTTGTTTGTGATAATATTAGTGTGATTTGGCATTACTCTATTAATATTTAAGTGCTCCGATTTGTTCGGCTCACTAAATCCATCAAGGACAATCTATATTTTAAGTCAAAAATCGATGAGGTCGAACCTCACTCCACCTCCGAACTTCAAAAAAAAAAAAAAGGAATATTGAGTAAAATATAACTTTGTGAAAAGATCAATTCGGGGTAGAATCGGGTAGGGACTCAACCTGCAACCCTCCTTCCTCATCCCGTCCCGACAAGTTTCGGTATTCTATTTTCCTTTGCCGAGCCCATATCCGACAAGTGTCGGGGCTCAACCATCGAGATACCCGAATATTCAAGAGCAAGTGCGAGAATGTTGCAGTAGAGAGAGTGCTTTAAAACAATTCATATTGCCATTGCGGGCAAGTCGGAGAGTGTTAAGCATAGTGCCTAGAAGAAAAAAAAGTATTGTTTCAATTAAATAAATTGACATTTATCATCTATCATTTATAGCGATACTTATCTTATATCTATTAAGAGCTAAGGGGCTCTCTCCACCTGAGGCCATGTGGCAGCCTGTGGGGCTGACATGTGGCACCTAAATTCTTTTTTTTTTGGCAGCAGATTATTTTTTTCCTTCGGTAAAAACCGTGATTTCGGTTATCTCGTTATATATATAAATCGATTTCTTTTTTTCGACTCTCCGTTACATAAATCGAACAAAAGTGTATATTTCGATACGGGTCATTTTTAGTGCCTTCAACAGACAGTGCGGATTCAGTTTTACATTTCAATCAACCGAAAATTTCTGATTTCTCGATTCGATTTCAGCACAACAGTTGAATATACAAAACAAAATGTATATTTCGATACGGTTCGTTTTTCCCCCTTCGGTAAAAACCAGGGATTTCGGTTATCTCGTTATATATAAACCGATTTTTTTTTCCGACTCTCCATTACATAAATCGAACCAATGGTTCATTTTTTGAGCATCCAACAGACAGTGCGGATTCAGTTTTACATTTCAATCAACCAAATTTTTTTGAATTCTCGATTTGATTTCGACACAACAAAGTGTATATTTCGATAAGGTGTTTTTTTTTTTTTTTTTTCCGGTAAAAACCGTGATTTCGGTTATCTCGTTATATATATAAACCGATTTATTTTTTTCGACTCTCCGTTACATAAATTGAACCAAAGTGTATATTTCGATACGGTTCATTTTTAGTGCCTCCAACAGACAGTGCGGACTCGGTTTTACATTTTCAATCAACCGAAAATTTTCGATTTCTCGATTCGATTTGAACAACAATTGAATATACACAACAAAGTGTATATTTTGATATGGTTCATTTTTTTTCCCTTCGGTAAAAACCAAGGATTTCGGTTATCTCGTTATATATAAACCGATTTTTTCCGACTCTCCGTTACATAAATCGAACCAAAGTGGTTCATTTTTTGTGCATCCAACAGACAGTCCTGATTCGGTTTTACATTTCAATCAACCATTTTTTTGAATTCTCGATTCGATTTCGACACAACAAAGTGTATATTTCGATATGGTTAATTTTCTTTTTCCCTTCGGTAAAAACCGGGATATCGGTTATCTCGTTATATATAAACCGTTTTTTTTTTTGACTCTCCGTTACATAAAGCGAACAAAAGTGTATATTTCGATACAGTTCATTTTTAGTGCCTCCAACAAACAGTGCGGCTTCGGTTTTACATTTCAATCAACCGGAAATTTTCGATTTCTCGGTTCGATTTCGACACAACAATTGAATATACACAACAAAGTGTATATTTCGATACGGTTCAATTTGTCTTTCCTTCGGTAAAAACCAGGGATTTCGGTTATCTCGTTATATATAAACCAATTTTTTTTCCGACTCTCCGTTACATAAATCGAACCAAAGTGGTACATTTTTTGTGCATCCAACAGACAGTTCGGATTCAGTTTTACATTTCAATCAACCAAAAAATTTGCTTTCTCAATTCAATTTTAACACAACAATTGAATATACACAACAAAGTGTATATTTCGATACGGATAATTTTTTTTCCCTTCGGTAAAAACCGGGATATCGGTTATGTCGTTATATATAAACCGATTTTTTTCCCGACTCTCCGTTACATCAATCGAACATGAGTGTATATTTCGATACGGTTCATTTTTAGTGCATCCAGACAATGCGGATTCAGTTTTACATTTCAATCAACCTGAAATTTTCGATTTCTCGATTCGATTTCGATACAACAATTGAATACACACAACATAGTGTATATTTTGATACGGTTCATTTTTAGTACCTCTAACAGACAGTGCGGATTCAGTTTTAAATTTCAATCAACCGAAATTTTTTGATTTCTCGATTCGATTTCGACACAACAATTAAATATACACTACAAAGTTTATATTTCGATACGGTTCATTTTTAGTACCTCCAACAGACAGTGCGAATTCATTTTTAAATTTCAATCAACCGAAAATTTTCGATTTCGATTCGATTTCGACAGAACAATTGAATAAAACCGTGTATTTTTTTATCTAATATTTTTTTTAAAACATCATTTATTCGGTTTTCCTTCGATAATAACCGGAATTTCGGTAAGCGTTATATATAAACCAAAATTTTTAATTCGACTCTACGTTACGTAAATCGAACCAAAGTATATATTTCGATACGGTTCATTTTTAGTGTCTCCAATAGACAGTGCAGATTCAGTTTTAAATTTCAATGAACCGGAAATTTTTGATTTCTCTCTTCGATCTCGACACAACAATTGAATATACACAACAAAGTATATATTTCGATGCGGTTCATTTTTATTACCTCCAACAGACATTGCGGATTCAGTTTTAGATTTCAATCAACCGAAAATTTTCGATTTTGATTCGATTTCGACACAACAATTAAAAAAAACCGTGTATTTTTTTTATTTATCAAATGTGTAAGTTCTCGATTCATTTTTCCCCTTTTCTTACAGCCGTTTCTTTTTTCCCCTCGGTAAAAACCGGACTTTCGGTAGCTTGCAGAGAATATGATGTGTTTCAGTTGTTTTATTTGTCTTGTGCCTGAATTATTACGGTTTAAGTTTACGTGATTTATTTCACGTTGGAGATCTATTCTTTGATGTTATCGTTGGTAACGATTTATGCTGGGCCCGTCGTGCCTTGCACGACTCACGTTCACTAGTATTAGATATTAAGTCTTTGGTGAAATTGACCTACGTATCTTACAATAAAACAACAATTAAAGCTCTAGAACACTTTGGGACCGTCTTATTCGGTCCTTCAATGTTTGACATCTTAATGGTTGCACATATATGTGTGATGTTTGTAAGAAACAATCTAATTTACTTACATATTTATGTGGAACGATATTTTGATATTATGATATTATTCTCTCCTATTAATTAGCGATTAGCATAACGATTGATTGATTTACTTATAGTAATTAGTGATTTGTTTTTCTTGATGGTGAAATCATTTACTGGCCATTCTATCTAAAATTACATTTGAGTCTCTGGAAGTGCTGTTAAACGAATAGAGTCATTCGTAAACAAGCTCGTGTTTAGCTAGTGTTCGTGCAAGTTTGTTCGTTCAGCTTAACGATCCGAGCTCGAACATGATTATGGACACGTTTGCTAAACGAACGAACACAAGTTTGATTCGTAAACGTTCGATTATATTCACGAATGTATGTATATGTATATGTATATGTATATATGCATGCGTGTGTGTGTGTGTGTAATATTGATGTATAATATGTTATTTTTGCACTATCACTTTAGATTTTATACCTTCACGAGACGAAATCGAGTCGAACTCGAGTCAAAAGGCAAAAACATATTAATACTCTTATTTGTGCATCTTCGTCGTCCCTTTGTCGTTTAGTCTTTTTTTTTTTTTTTTCCTACTCTAAAACGACGTCGTTTTCATATTAGGATAATTATCAGCTTCGTTTCATGCTCGACAATCATTCCACCTCGTTTTGAGACTTTCAGTGCGCTGAACACCACCGCTTCTCAAACTTCGATCCTCCACCACCGCTTCTCAAACTTCGATTCTCATAAATCAATCTGCCTGGTTTGATTTATGCCCAAAAAGCCTACCTTCATTTGCAGAAAGAATCCATTTCATTTCCAAGCCTTTCATTTAATCTCCAAAATTCCACACTCTTCACCGCCACCTTGCTGCACACCACCGCCTCCCTTCTCCTTTTTCCAGTCCGATTTCGGAGATGGTCGCCGGAAATGCAAGGAATTCGCCGGAAAAGCAATGGTTGCTCTCCACTTCTTAGTATGATATATCATATTTGAGCTTCTCTGTCTCTTCAATTTTTTAATTTCTTCGCAGTGTCGTCGGCTTCGCTTCCGGCATGGCGTCTCAGCTTCCAACGAATGCCATGACATTGATACCTCGCCCTTTCTTCTCGTTCAAAAAGCACCCCGGACCCATGGATTTTGCAGGGACGGTGTATTCTCATCAGGAAATCCAAGATTTAGGTATTGTTCTGCCTTACGAATTTATTCAATTTTGGGTTGTTACTGCTGTCGTTGTTTTCTGCATATTTCTCAGGAGTATAAGATTGTCATGTCTATGCACGAATTACCAGCGTGTGAAGATATCCCCTTAGGCGAAAGAATTATACAAGAATCGGATGAGAGAAGATTTTTCTGCAATTGTTGGCAAATCAGTTGCTGTCCTTTTCTTGTGCTTTTTTAATTTGGTATGCTTCAATCGATGCATGTTTCCTTTCTTATTCACTTCCTGCTGTTGGGGTCTTTTTGTAGTTAATTAGGATGTTTGCTTGGTATTGATGGTGTTATTTGGTTGTTAGTGAGGATGCATGCTTGTTTGGTGAGCCCGATTTTTCTACAATTGTTGGCAATTGTCTTCCATGACTCATCTTCTCTTCCATTCTGTCTGGGTGAACAATCCCTCTGAATCTTCCGCTACACTTTACCTGGTCCGATGGTGCCCCTTTCCTGATGAAAAGGTGGAAGCTTTCTTGGATTAAAGGTGATGTGAAGGTGGATAGATGAAGAAAAAGACATCTATTTGATGCTACAACATGCTAAGGCCGGTGATAGAGAAAATTGAGGCCAATGATGTCGTACTCAATGTATAAAATTGGGAGTAAAATTGACAGACCTTCTTCTTCTTCTGGGTCAATCTTTAATTTTCAAAGCCTTTTTGGCTTCACAGTCGTTGATTATAGCTTTAGTTGTGTCAAATTTTGTCAGGTATCCACCCAATTGACTGCTTGCCGGAGTTTCATCAGTGCCTCTGTGAGTAGCAGTCTCTTCTCCTCCTTTTATTTCTTCGGTTTCTTTATTGGGTGTTGTCTTGCTTAATGCATGTCGGTGTAAGAGAAAGTTTCAGATCATGCATTCCCAGATTCATTGTCAATTCTGGGTCTGTCTCTTTGCTTCGGGGCTTCATAACGGTTAATTGGTTGTTGACTGAGCTACATTTCATTTTGCTGGTGTATGGGTGAGTCGTATCAGACCGAGGAGGACAGGGATCGCTGCTACTCTTTGGTATTTTTTTTATTGCATGTGAATAAAAATTTGTGTTGCACTGGTGAATTGTGAGCAGAGGTGTTTGGATTGTGTTTGGGATGGTATGGATCATGGTTTAGCTTCGCCGATTCTGGTAATGTTCTTCTTTCTCTCTCTTTTTTAGTTTTTGGCTCAGGTCGTCATTTCGTCTAATGATCTCTTCTTTTTGGTGATATACTTGATTGTGAATTGGAATGGCTTGAGCCTTGATGTGCTGGTTTTTGTGTTAAGTATAGACTTTATTAGTACCACCCTTAGTTTAGGATAAGCTTTTTAATGTACTTCGTTAGGGCTTTTAATTTGTCTGACTGGGTTGTCTCCGAGTGATTCATGGTAAAAAGTGTTGTCAAGGCGATGTGTAGGCGTTGACTAGGCTAGATTCAATGGAGGAGCGCACTAAGGACCCGTAAGAAACAATAATTACTGTTGCATTAGCATTTTTATTTTTATTTTAAATGTTGTATTAGTCTTGATTAGTTCAGTTTTGATTTAATTGTTACAGTCAATCACTTTCTTTAAGATATAGTTATAGGGTTAGCATTTCTGTCTGTTAGAGGGCGTATATTATGGCAGCAGGATGTTGGACAGATTTAATGGGCTTTTGTATTCAAAAGAAACTTCCTCAACTTTCTTCCTAATATGATCATTTCTTACCTTATCTATTCATCATTTTATGCGCTCAAATCCATTGTCTTCATGCATGCTTGTTCACCTTAATTTTCTGTATAAATGATTGTGTGACATGTAGTGAAGATCACATGTAACATGAATATAACTTTTACAGTAACCTCAGGGATGCCCTTGCCCACCCGCACCCCCTCCACCTGCCCCTTTTTAGCTTTTAATCTTCTTCATTGTTGTTTGAGTCTATATTATATGCAGGTATTTTCTAATGACAGGATCTGAATTTACATTATTAAATATCCCCAATTTGATGAGTTATTGATTGTTGTCCTGTAGGTTTGTTGATGTGGAAAAAATAAAGGATCAGTTGCTGGAGAACAACAAAAGTACATATTGGGTACCGGATTTTGTCAAGGTTTGTGTGAAACATGCATACCTCCCTCAGAATTGTACACATCTATTTAACACTTTCCAATCATTCCCTTCCTATATAGTCTGCATGTATACACTCCCCATAAAATCTGCACATTATAAATGCTTTGCTGTCAGCCACATCCTTCATCCATAGGGGTTTCATGCTATGTGTTGCATGGTGATAAATGGTTTGTGATAAATAACCATCTCATCTAAGCTTTTAACATGCCTCTCGTGTCCTGGCTTGCTAACATGTGGGCATGAATCAGTAGCAATGGAGGAGCAGCAGTAATAAATATTTTCTTTTTTCAATGGATGAGACAACATTGATGTTTAGTGCTTAGGTATCATTTTGAATTACCATTCCACTAAATACCGTCTCACCCAAAATCTTAAGCTGATGGGAAAGTAGGTAAGTGAGATATTTCATACCTTAACAATTTGTAAAGTAAATCGTGGACCTCGTTTCAATGCTAATCTGATAATGTTGTTGGCTACTTCGACTTTGCTTTCTGTTTATATTCTCTTGGTGGTGTTAGAAATATGCTGAAAATGATGATCAGAACGATTCTGTAAATGCGCCTAAAATTAAGTGGCACAAGGTATGTAATATGGCCCTTACTGTATATTTTTTTGGGGTCCGTTTAACTAATGGAAATGGCGAATGCTGCAGATTCTATGGGCCATTCTGTGGCGAATGGGTCCGAAAGAATGCTTTGATCTCATACTACAGAAAACGTTATCAAGAGAAAACGTCATGAAGAGGAGACGCAAAGGGTTTGTGATGAAACAAGGCACTCTTTGAATCCTTAACTGTAATTTTACACATTACATGGAAAACAAGGCACTCTTTGAATCCTCAACTGTTTGAATCTTTGAATGGAATACTACTACCATGAACATGCATGCACCAATGCATTAATACATACACAAACGAATGTGACATTAATATAACCTTTGACTACAACCCACAAAAAAAAGGCCAAACAACAACTCCAAATAAATAGAATGCAACCACAAATAAAGATAACTAAGATACATATAAAAAAAAACCGGAAATTATATCCAGCTGAGGGCCCAAAACGCGCATCGCGCGTTTACCGACATCTAGTATAAATATAAATGTTGACACGCTCTTATTTTCATCTTCTATTCAATCGAAAAATACAAATCTAGCTCACAAAACGTAGCTAAAAGAAAGCCTCTGTGATCAAGATAAATACTTGAATTCAATTCAATGAGAAAACAAAATTGAAATAACTATAAAATCTGGGGGCTGAATAAAAAAATAAAAATTAAGAATGCAAATATGAGTTCTTTGATTGTGTATCTCTTCCTCCTTCAAGAAGAAGAAGAAAAAGAGGTTGCAAGGCATTCTTCAACTAATTCCTCAAGGGCAGGAATTTCCAATGCTGCTGCCACTCTTTCTTTAATTATCATTCAACAGTTTATTTACTGCCCACAAATACAACAACATGGTGGCAAATTTTCCGAAAATCCCGACCCGTCCCGAATCCCATCCCGGTCCCGTCCTGAAAAATCCCGATCCCGAAAGTTTCCTGATCCCGAAATTTTGGGATTTATCCCGACCCGAAAAATACGGGATCGGGTATAAAACTCAATCCCGTCGGGTTCCCGATCCCGACCCGAATACACACACACACACAAATATATATTGTACACACAAGGAATGAAAGATTTACGGAAAATATTCTTTTATGGTATCGGATTAGGTACGGATCCTAATACTGCTTCCGCCTTTTGTTTGTCTTTTGTTCCTCTTGCAAGCCATCCCTTACTCCGGTTGACACTAAAGGGAAGATAACTGCCTCGGGTGCTGCCCCTTACGAGGATCCGACTCTTTATCGCAGTCTTGCGAAAGCCCTCCAATATCTTACGTTCACTCGTCCGGATATTTCATATGCGGTTCAACATGTGTGTCTTCACATGCATGATCCCTGTATTGACCATATGCAGGCTCTCAAACGCATTATCCGCTATATTCAAGGCACGTTACATCTGGGTTTACACTTATATCCCTCTTCTGTGTCGGATCTGGTTGCCTATACTGATGCGGATTGGGGTGGATGCCCTAATACTCGACGTTCCACGTCTGGATATTGTGTCTTCTTAGGTGCTAATTTACTATCCTGGTCGTCCAAACGACAACCTACTCTGTCTCGTTCGAGTGCTGAAGTAGAATATCAAGGCGCCGCTAATGTTGTATCTGAGTCGTGTTGGCTTCGGAATTTATTGTTGGAACTCCATTGTCCGTTACGCAAGGCTACTATGGTCTATTGTGACAATGTGAATGCTATTTATCTTTCCGGAAATCCCGTTCAACACCAACGCACGAAGCACATAGAAATGGATATTCATTTTGTTCGGGAAAAAGTGGCACGTGGTGACGTGCGTATTCTCCATGTTCCCTCTCGGTATCAGATTGCAGATATTTTTACGAAGGGTCTTCCTCTTGTTCTTTTTGAAGATTTTCGTACCAGCCTCAGCGTCCGCGAACCTCCCGCTTCGACTGTGGGGGTGTGATAGAATATATTTGTAATTAATGTAATTAATAGAATATATTTAGCTCCTAGTCTTTAGCCTTACTTTACGCTATCAGTTATGGTTGTATGTTGGCTATATATTGTACACAAAATGAAAGATTTAGGGAAAATATTCTTTTACCGACGCTAATCGGGTACGGGTTCAGGAAGAAAAATTGAATCCCGAATCTTATCGGGACGGGTTTCGGGTAGGAGGTTTACGGGTTGGGTCCCGACCTGATGCCACCCCTACATACGTACGTACGTAAGGGGAAATCACACTTTCGGTCCTTTTTGTTTCACATTTTTTGCACTTCTATCCCCCAATGTTCCATTTTTCCCACTTTTATCCCTCGTGTCGTGTATGCCTTTTTTTATATTTACATTTTCAGACTTTCAATCTAAAGTGCCACATGTCAAACAAATGACCGAGGGAAAGTGTTACCTGCAGCTTCAGTAGCATGACTCCCAGGGGCTACTCTAATATCCACCTAATTAATACAATATATAGAAAATGAAAATCACCAATGTCAAGTTTAAAGATGCAAGAAACTACCCTGAAAAAAGAAAAACAGATGCAAGAAACTAAATAAAACAGACATTCCATTACAAGAAACAACCCGCTGGTCTGATGTTCGTCAAATGCAGAAAAATATAGCCCCAATCTACGCATGAAACTGGAATTGCAAAAATGTTCTCAATAGAGATGTGTAATTTCTTCAAGGGAGGAATAGAATTTTGCAGTTTTGCTAATCCATAGGGTGAAGGAAAAAAGAAAAATCAATAAACCTCGATGAAAATCAATTCCAAATTTCTAACGCTTTTAAAAATCACATTTACAATACTTAGTAGTGTTAAATTTCAGTTAACAAGAACAGGAAACGATAAAACCACCAAGAACATCAATCGGACTGTAAATCATCTTGAGGAAGAAGAATCTAAAAGTAAAAAAGGCGGGAAACCGAAATCTTAATTGTTTACAGAAATTAATTGTGTAGAAATGTAATTGAAACTTCTAGCAGCAATCATGCACATCCAATTGCTATTTATAGAGCAAGGATGAGCTGAATTGGCGGTTACAACTTGAACTAACTAACTCTATCACAAGTGCTTGATGAAATGCCTCAAAGAGCAAAACAACCACCCCATCATCCTTTTAATCTTAACACCCCCCTCAAGCTGATCATGGCTGAAATAAAGACATGGTCAGCTTGCAAAACAACGACCCCATCATCCTTTAATGTGATACAGATCTTGTAGGCGTAGAGCCTGCAACAGTCATGTGAAAGTTGCCTAGTTCATTGGTTTTTTATGAAGATCAGCTGGCTGTTGTGTTGTGTTAATTGGAAGAGGTTTCAAAGTCTTGTCTAAGTATTTTTCCGTGACAAAATGACAGTCTACTTCTATGTGCTTTGTCCTTTCATGAAAACCCGGATTTTCTACAAAATGGAGTGCACTGTCACTGTCACTGTACATTGGGACTGTGTCTTGTAGCAGATCTGAAAGTCTTGTAAAAGATAAATGAGCCACTGGATCTCACAGGCAGTGACTGCCATGGCTCTATACTCAGCTTCACTGGAGCTCCTAGAGATTGTAGGCTATTTTTTTGATTTCCAAGAAATAAGAGCACCTCCTAGATAGACCAAATAACCTGTCACAGACTTCTGGTTTTAGTACAAGCCCCCCAATCTGAATCACTGAAGGCTTTAAGTGTAGTGGAGCATGTGCTGGGAAAGAAAAGGCCTTTTCCAGGGGATGAGTTTAGAAACCTAAGAAGCCTATGTGCTGCTGTCATGTGAGCTTCATTAGGTTTGTCTAGGAATTGGCTTAATTGATGTGTGGCAAATGAAATATCAGGCCTGGTGTTGCCTAAGTATAATAGCTTGCCAATTAAACTTTTGTATTCAGTGTTTGAATCCAATGGTGGGGCTATGACAGAAGTTAGGTTTTGAGAGGAATCCATGGAGGGTAGATACTGGCTTGCATTCTGAAAAACCAAACTCCTTTAGTAGATACAAACAATACTTCCTTTGATTAATGACAATTCCAGCCTGATTTCTTGCTACTTCAAAACCAAGAAAGTATTTAAGTGTTCATAGGTCTTTGGTAATGAAGGCATTGTGTAGTAAGTCTTTAAGTTGCTGAATTTCTAAAAGATTGAGACTTCCTACCACAATGTCATCAACATATACTAATAATGCAATGAAGTTCTGTCATGTGCCTTTAGTGAATAAGATATGATCATTCTGGGGGTTGTTTATATCCATGATCTAACAGTTTTTGGGTTAATTTTGCATTCCATTGTCGACTTGCTTGTCTCAAACCATATAAAGACATGTTGAGTTTGCACACCATTCCGTGACTTTGTAAACCCTATGGTGGCCTCATGTACACAACCTCATCTAAGTCACCATGAAGGAAGGCATTGTTGACATCCATTTGATGTAGATGCCAACCCTTCTGTGCTGCCAATGCCAAGAACAATCTGATGGTAGTCTGTTTAGCAACATATGAAAAAGTCTCCAGAAAATCAATACCTTCTGTTTGTTTGTACCCTTTAGCCACTAATCTTGCTTTGTATCTCTCAATGCTGCCATCTGACTTCCTTTTGATCCTATACACCCACTTACAACCAATAGGTTTGATTCCTTTTGGTACAGGAACCAATGTCCAGGTGTTAGTTTTGTCAAGGGATTCTAATTCTTTATTCATGGCATCCTGCCAATTAGGATCAAGTGCAGCATGTTGATATGTTGTAAGTTCTGACTCTGAATTGATGTTGTTGATGATCCCTTTGTAGTTAGAAGATATTTTTTCATAGGAGATCACATTTTCTAGAGAATGAGGGGATGTTCTTTTTGTAGGGATAGCACAAGTATAATCCTATAGATAGATAGGGATTGATCTATGTCTGGTGGACCTTCTTTGATTTTGAACATTGGAAGACTCTGAATGAGTTGTAGGATTTGTTGAGCTTGAAGGATCACCCTTTGATAAGATGTCTGTATTTGTATGACTCTCTAGTGTATCTATTGTTGAAGGAGCAGGTTCTGAATTTGCTAAAGGCAATGGTAAACACCCAGAATCATCAGAAGAAACATGCTCAAAAAATGGAAAGGTCTGTTCATGAAATGTTACACTTTTGAAACAGATATGGATCTGTTTTGAAGATTTAACACTTGGAAACCTTTAATGTGAGGTTCATATCCTAGGAACATAGAGGGATTGCTCCTAGGATCAAACTTACCCTTGCCCCGCACTTGAGTGGAAACAAAACATAAACAGCCAAAGATTTTCAAGTTATCATAAGAATGAACCTTATCAAACAATAAGTGATGTGGTGTTTTGTTGCCAAGTAGATGAGAAGGAGTGATATTAATCAGATAAACAACATGCTTTACAAAATATCCCCAATAATGGTATGATAGATTGAAATTTTAATGCCTTGGAAATGTTTAGAATGTGTTGATGTTTTCTCTCAATTAAACCATTTTGTTTAGGTGTCCTCACACATGCTTTTTGGTGTACTATGTATTTTTGTCTGTAAAATGCTTTCATATTGAATTCACCTCCATGATCTGATCTAATTGTTTTAACACATCTGTCATACTGATTTTGAACAAGTATACAGAACTGCTGTAATAATGAATTAGCTTCAGATTTTGCTTTCATGAGAAACAACCAAGTAAATCTACTGAAATCATCAACAATGGAAAGAAAGTAGTATTCACCATTTACTGTAGGTACCTATTATGGCCCCAAATATCCACATGAATGAGATCAAAACTTGAAACAGAATTAGAAACACTGATAGGAAAATTAGGTTTCCTTTGTTTAGCTAATGGACATACAATGCATGAATGAGTAGGAGATGTAATAGCATTGTCTAAAATCCTAAAAGCTTTCACCCTGTCTAGAGAAGGATGTCCTAATATAGCATGCCATAGTAAGGAATCCAGATTGCTACAAGACTAATGATCGGACTTTTCTAGGTGTCCAATCTTATCGGTAGTGTACCGGGTCAATTGTAGTCTAGTAAGTGGTCAAGGTCGTATCCACGAGGATTGTGAGGTTGAACACCAAAAATATATTATTATCTTGATCTAAGTCTCAAATTAACAAGAAGGTAAATGTATCTATGATTCTACTACTACAAAGGTGATAAAATGATAAAAGGCCTAACCAAGACAATTCAATGATCAAGTATATCTCTACTAGTATCATGGGAATTAACTACCTACCAACCTTCCATTAATGTTCAAGTGTGTGTTACCGGTGCAATCCCAAACTAGCAGTTTCCCCTCATATAAGTGAATGAAACTACTATATGTCTCCTCCTTGGTCTAAGTACCCTAGACCTAATGATTCAACATGATTAAGATCTTGAATGCAATGACAATGTCAATAATCCCCGGAAAAGAAATCGAATTCCAATTAAGGTCAATTTTACCTTCCGGTTTCCCTATTCCTTCTCCCTCACCTAATATCTCCTTTCGGTCTCAACTAAGAGTGTGTGTGCTAGTGCTAGGTGATCAATCCAACACCAACAAGAAATACATTGCAAATAGGAAAAGATAACAACAACACATAAAGCTATGAAATATATCAACTAACATCCCCAATCAACTAATAGAGATTAATAACTATCACAACAACATCATATTGGCTAGTGGTGAACTAGCCACTCATGATTGAAAATATAAACTTGTCAATGTAACCATTCAAAATCATAAGAACAATTAATTCAAAGTAAAGATTAAGAATTATATCAGTCACAAGCTACAACTTGAAATTGGAAGCTTCATTCAACCTCAAAAGATTTCCATGGAGTTTGGTGCACCAAAGTGATGAAACCTCTTCCACCGAATACTCTAGAAATCAACTAACAATCCTTAATGTTTTCAATGACATTAAGAGCTAAAATTATGATAATTTCGGCTAGAACACCCCATTGGGACGGTCTTGGTGCCTGCAAGGAGAAGAGAAGAAGGGGGAAGAAAATGGGGTTTGGAGAAGATGAAGTTGGGGGTTGAAAATTGGGGAAAATTCGATCCAGAATGATGTTTATATGCTGAATTATGATTTCTGCAACATTCGGCGTACGCCGCAAAAGATCCGGTGTGCCGGAATAACTAACTCTGACAGCTTTCTGCGACATTCGGCGTAGCCGCAGAAGATCCGGCCTGCGCTGGTCTTTAGAGCATCTCAGTAAAATAGACATAACTTGAGTTGTAGACCTCCAATTAATGTGATTCAAGATGCGTTGGAAAGCTCATTTCTTGATCTACAATAATAATATATAATGATTCTCCATAAAATGCCTCCAAGTGGGGTCAAAAGTCCGTTGAATATAGGCTACGGTAGAAGCACTAAGGTCAATTGATCCGTTTGAACTCGATAGCTTCTGGCACACTCTTCTAGCCCTCAAAAGACGTGTCTACGCTCAACACGTATTGCCATTGAGGTCTTGGTCAACCTATAATCCTGCAATAAATCACAAAAACACCAAGTGTAAACCCAACACGACGCTCCGGTTACTAAACCGGTAAAAAACCTATCAAAATATGATATTTTATATAATAATTACTACTTACACATTTAGATGAAACTAAGAAATTAAGGACTTGAATTGGTACAATAATGCTCAAAGTGGTATCAGAAATGGGGTAAAATGTCATAATAATGAGCGACAATTTGTCTCTCATCAACCGACAAGCATTATTAGCAGCAGAAGATGAAAGCTGTGGATCAGAAACCAGAATGTAGAACCCATTTTGCAAATCAGGTGTACTAATCTTCCTCAAAGTTTGGTGGTCCTGCAACATACAAGCATTAGGAATGAAAGAAACAAGTATTCTGTTATGATGAACCAATATTCTTACTGAAATCAAGTTAAAACTAAAACTAGGTATGCAAAACACAATTTGTAGGACTATAAATTCATTTATCTTTACTTTGCCAATGTGTGAAACTGGGACTGAGGTGCCATTGGGAAGTTTAACTGAAGTTCCATTGGGAAGTTTAACATTAAGATTAACCACAGGACAAAGATCAAACATGTTAGAAATGGAAAAAGTAATATGATCTGCGGCACCCGAATCAAGTATCCAATGATTCAGGCTATCAGAAATACCTTGGCCCTGATTAGAAGCTGCCATTACCACAACATTGCATTGATAAGAAGATGGTTGAAGACCTTGAATAAGAGACAACAAATGGTCATAGGGATTGAGTAATAGGTGTTGAATCACTTGAAGACTTGTCAATGTTTGCTTTTGGTACATCTTCAGATTCTCCATGACTGACATTGTTTGCCATAGGACCTGCACCCCTGCCATAACCTCTCAGATTTTGTGGAAAACCAAACTTCTTGTAGCATTTCTTCACAGTATGACCTTCTTTGACACAAAAAGTGCATTGAGGCCTCTTTCCATGTGTTTGCCCTCTGCCATTGCCCTTCCTTGATTGTAATTCTGACCTCTTCCTTGATTATAATTCTGATTTTGACCATAACTCTGATTCTGATATCTTGCCTGTGTTACAGCATTGGAATGATTCTTGTTTTGAGTATCTTGATCAGATTGAGAAGCAAGAATTACAGAATCAGTACTGGAACTTGTGTAATCCAGTTGTTGTTCATGATTTATAGCCATGACAAAGGCTGTTTTTACATCAGGAAGTGACAAGGTCATCAATACTTGGGACTTCACGTCACGTTATTGAAATTGCCATTAAGACCTTTCAGAAATCTGGTAGTGCATGCATTTGCATAATATTCTATAATGATAGGCAACCCTGCACAAGTACAATGAGGAATTGGCTTCAATAGTACACATTGATCCCACAATGCTTTCAATTTGGTGAAGTAATCTGTCACAGACAAGTTCCAACAAAGGTTTACTCGCTATCGCTCCGTGGCTTACCTTATAACATATATAATATTATATAAGAAAGTAGTAACGAGCCGAAAGCATCACTCGATTACGCTCTAACCCAAGTAGCATGGGGCACGTGGTATCCAGGTTGTCTCTTGCCTGCTTATGGATTTAGCAGGCAGGACCCCAGACAGAAGAGTGCACTAAATCAAAAAGAGAAGCAGAAAAAGACGTGTTGTCCAAGTTGCCAAGAAATTATTTTTTTCTTCTCCGTCCGGCCTGATGAAACCTTCGCACGCCTCCGTTACCTTTTGAGAGGCCTATGCCCCATAGAAACTGTCTACCTGAGACTGTCCCTTGGCCCGTAGGTCCTGACACAAGGTTAGAATTATAGCTCGGAATGAGCTACCGAGTTGGAAAGAAGCAAGATTATGCTCAAAGATGGGCACAACCATAAGCTGGATTAGGGTATGCGTATACCTACCCACCCAGACGACTCCCGACCATATGACCTAAATTGCGAGAGCTTCACCAAATTCAACCGAGGCCCACTTTAAAAGTTTAAGAAAAGGTAGTCCGGAAGCTTCCACTCCATCGCCGGGGAAGAGTCAGAAGACAGCAGGTCATCCAAAGAACCACGAAGATGGCAACACCATTAGAACCAGAAGAAAGATTCCCTGCTTCACTTTCTCTATTTCTTCTTCAATATTTGACAGATTATAAGCAGTTCTTCTACTAAACCGGTCCTGTAAATCAAGCCAAATCTCTCGTGCAGTATCAAAGAACATCACATTTTCTGCAATGTTATGAGCTATGGAATAAATCAACCAAGAAACGACTAGATCGTTGGTCTGCAACCAACCTTGATACACTCTAGTATTGATTTCTGGCATTGGGGAAGAACCATCAACAAAATCTAGTTTGCCCAGAGAAGAAGAGCCTTAGAAATCGCCCTTTTCCATTGAAGAAAATTATCTGCACCTTTCAATAAAGGTTGCACCAGAATAAGACATGGATTATCATTGTGACTATGCGAAGTCACAGCTGGTTCAGCCATTGATGATTATAAGTGAGAAACTGTAATTCTGAGTCAAAACGAAGAACAGAAATCGATCAAGAAGAAAAGAAAACTGAATCCTGAGTGCGAATGCAGAATTGTTGCTTTGATACCATGTTAAATTTCAACAAGAACAGGAAATGGTAAAACCACCAAGAACATCAATCGGACTGTAAATCATCTTGAGGAAGAAGATTCAAAAAGTAAAAAATGCGGGTAACCAAAATCTTAATTGTTTACAGAAATTGATTGTGTAGAAATGTAATTGAAAGTTCTAGCAACAATCCTGCACATCCAATTGCTATTTATAGAGCAAGGATGAGCTGAATTGGCGGTTACAACTTGAACTAACTAACTCTATCACAAGTGCTTGATGAAATGCCTCAAAGAGCAAAACAACCACCCCATCATCCTTTTAATCTTAACAAGTAGCAATTTAATTACAAATATAAGCCTAAGAATTTACCTGCGAGCTCACTCAATGTATGTGTTATGCTCGAATTTAGGGTTCTGGGTCTGCTACTCTGTAACACCAATCATCTAAGCTCGATGTGTGGAAGAATGGAATAGGGTTGGGATTAGAGCTGTAGGGTAATTCTTCCCTAGTCACTCTATTTGCATCGCAGACACACTTAGATGATTCTGGACTACACAGTTTGAATTTGTGTTAAAACTATGTGGTTCAGATTCATCCACATATTTTATTCTTCAAATGGACTCACCATAGAAAAACTTCCCGAACCGTAGAAGCCGACACCCAAGTGTTTCTTAGGAAGATGAATTTTGAGTTAGGGTATAGAGTAGGATGCTTGATATATGCAGTGATATTCGAGTAGCTCGATTTGAGATCAAACTCAAATCGGATAAATTTTTTTACAAATTGAAGGTGAATAAATCATGTATGACTTGATTCATTTATAGCCCTACGTCTAAGAAGTAACGTTCAAAAAGCTTATGATCCGACATTAGATTTAGGGTCGATCGAGGTTCGATCAAGTCGGTTATTGCACTGTTGAGGACTGAACAATTGAACGCGCATACAACTTGCGATTCATATTTAACATTTGAAGGAAGAAACACAACAACACCGAAACCACCAAACTCTACCCCTAACCTGAATGTAAATACCCCAAGAAAATTTCATAAAAACCTAAACATTTACACACAATCAACCTACACGACAGTACTCATAAAACATCAAAAAAACACACCTATAACAACTTAGCAGACCTTAATTATATTATATAAGCTGAAAGTGATTCGGACGCACAACAAGCCAAATTGCAGGGTGGACCAAGACACCCAACCCAACTGATGATTATATTTAAAGGCAAATCTTTTGAGGGAGAATAAGAAGGAAAAAATCTTAAAAATTATCACTGTTCATTAAAAAACAATAAAAATGGTACCATCATACCGAATTTTCTTCCTAGCATACTGATCAGCCTTTTCTTAGTGTCCAATCTCACCAGCAGTGTACCGAGTCAACTGTAGCCTACGATTGGTGAGTCAAGGTCGTATCCCACAGGGAATCTGGTCGAGTACCAAAGTCGGTCTCGTTCCTAGTTTAGGTCAACACAAATGTTGAACGTGGTGATTTGTCAGATCACCGGTTCTACAAACTAAATACTCCCTCCGTCCCATTTTATTTGTCCTGTTTGACTTTTCACACAGATTAAGAAAAGTATAGTTAATGCTTTGAATCATATTAAATGATATAATATTTTTACACTTATGCCCTTTAAGTTGTTGTTGGAGCATTTAATGCTACACATTTTTTATTGTAAATATGGTAAAGAGAAAATGGCATTTGAAGAAATTTAGCAACTAATGCACAAAGTGGACACTTATTTTGGGACAAACCAAAAAGGAAACACGGACAAATAAAATGGGACGGAGGGAGTATGCACAAATGAAAAGGGTTTAAACTATGAAAAACAAGATAGCCGAGCTATAATCCCATCTAATACTCACATACCCCTAGCTAAGTCCGGCGGTATTCTTGATTCACCTAAACGTTCTCGATGTCACACCGGGTGTCGTTTCCTAGCTCTGAGAATAGACATTATTTCAATAATCTACCTTCCTATGTCAGGTTCAACAGTCCGCTGACCGGATTTAATTGACCTCACACGGTCTACGATTCATAAAACGCTCGACAAGTCAAAACAAAACCTCACACACGAAACCGAATCTAAACAACTCAGTCGGTTTTACAGGGTGATCCTAGAACCCCGGTTCCTGTATCCTCTCGCAAAATACATGTGTAAAGACGATACGTGTGATACGATTATCAAATGGTCAATTTTACAAACATGATAAGAATAAGTTCTAGAACTACGGTAACATCGAGAATCAACAGTCAAACATCAAGAACACCACATGAACAAGCTAAGGTTCGGTTTCGAAGACTATCACATAACTCGACTAAAAACGGATTACCTACTCATTATAACAACAAAATACAAGAAATCAACAATAAAAGTTAACAAAAATAAAGATCAAAAGTAAGAACAAGAAAGGAAAATGAAATACCAAATATATATATAGCTGTAGAAAATCGAATCTCCGAGCGAAATCCCGTTAATAACGCGTCAAGCTATCTTCGAGATCCTCCGGATTACAACAATCTACAACTAAACTAACCTAATTTACCTAAAAACTAATCTAAACTAAGGAATATGTGCGGAAAAATGGTGAAAAATGAGTTGGGGAAGAAGAAGTAAGTATAAGATCCAAAATGGGGGTATTTAAAGTGTTTTGAAGAGATTTGAACGCTAGGCGCTAGGAAAGTGCAGGCGCACGCCTAGTATGTTGAAAACACGGACTGAAACTTTGGCTATTTTCAGCCCCATAGGCGTGCGCCTAGATGACACTCATTCAGTAAATTGGTCATAACTTTGTGTGTAGACCTCCAAATCAAGTGATTCAAAATGCGTTGGAAAGCTGATTCAAATGTCTACAACGTTCATGAAGGTTTCCAGCCCATAAAATGCATCTAATGTGGATCAAAATGTAGATCAATAGAAGGTATGGTTTTAGTACCACCGCGTTTTGATCCGTTTGAACGTTTAAGCTTCGGGCACACGTTCCAATCCTCGTATCTCGCCTTCCGGTCATCTCGAACACCTAATAACTGTACAAAATCATAACAAATACCACACGTAACCCCAACAGGACACTAGGGTGACTGAGAGTATAGTAAATACACCGAAAAAACCGAGAATCCCGGACTTTACGTCCTAGGTCCCGAAATGATAACCAAGGTGTAATACATCAAAATACAACCAAATGTCTACGAAAACATATAAAATGAGGTATAAACGGGGTATAATCACATAGTAAATGATAGTCAATTTGACTGTCATTACATACAACATGCATCATTCAATCTAGGCAAATCTGTCAATCTATGGCCTATTGTTGTACAAACTCACCCAACACTTGAGAGCACCTCAAGTGGAGAACCGTCTTACTTTAATGTCCACCGCACACATCTTGAAACCATATACCCATCCACCAAATCTCGTATCTTCCCACTGCACAAACCCTAAGCGGACAGGTGAAGCGATATCAACCCATACGGAGAGGAAGAAAAACGCAGTCTCAACCCTTGGAGACCACAACAACCGTTCAGCATTTTTATTTTTCCCAAAATACAAAGAATTTTCTGAACCTTCCTGTATAAGTATATAACCCTTTTTTTTGGGAAATTTCTTGGGTGGTGAGGAAACTTTTATTTAAGTGACCCATGGGTTGATCGGAGCCACACAGTTTACATTCAGGATGTGAACTGTGTGCCTCCGATCAACTTACTGGTCACTTCGACGCACGTGGAGAGCGCACCCAAAATGTTCTTTTTTTAATGTTTACTATCTATTTGTGTATAATTTATATTATACTAGTGGATGCACCCGCGCGATGCACGGGGCCCACTCATTTTTGTTTGCTTTTAATAATTGTATTGTTGTGTGGGATATTAATTAAAAGATGCAAACAAACATGTAAAGAATATTAGATTAACAAAGGTGGGTGGGCTCATAACCTTGAGGTCATGGGTTCAAATCCTGTCTCCGCAATATCTTGCTTATCAAACAATTTTCTGGTGGACTCACTATTAATTAATTGATGTTTTTTGGACTAATATTTTATTTGATATGGAGAGATTGACTAATTGATAAGAGCAACTGTAATGATTTTTATCTAGATGTCATTTAAAACTAAATCAATGTTTTTAGAAATAGTCTTTATTTTTACATCCTTATAGTAGCTTGAAAATAAATTGTTGACTTCTCCCCGATAGAAGATAGATGTCAGTCTAGACTCCATCTATTGGCATTATCTAATTATTTTTCCTTTAAAATTCAAATTTTGTTCTTTTAATTTTTTTCAGTTTTCACATATTATCTACACAAACAAACCATAAAATAAAATAAACAAAGTACTCACCAACGTAAATTTGTTTTAAATTTTATTTATTAAATTTAGACGTAAACCACCACGAGGATCGACTTGATTTAACTTATCAAAAACATACCCCATAATAAAATAGATTACATTAAACGTGTTGACCATTACAATTGCTCTAAAGGTATTAGAGCATTTGAATCAGATGCTCTAAAATAATACTCTATTTTACGGTTTTAAATACGTATTTTTCTAGTTTACAGAATCTCTATCTAAGTTGAAATACATCAGATTCTCTATTTTACATAATGAGTTAGATATAATTTTTTTTTTACAGAATCTGTAATTTACATTAAAATGTAGAGTATCCACTGCAATGCTACTTTTTCTAAATCTAAATTTTGAAATCTTTAGAATACAATTTTTAAATGATTTAAAGTATCTACTGCATGTGGTTTTATAACGAGAAGTAGATGGTTGTCCATTTTAACAAATTGGTTTTTTCAATGTCTTTTCAATCCGATTAAATTTTAAATATGTCATTCTCCATAAAAAATCTATAACTTTTTATCTGTTGTAAAGAAATTTCAAGATAGATTTTTTTACTAAACTTATAAATTTTCTACTTATCATTTTCTAGTCTTTTTTATTATTTGCTCGGTATATACATTTGCATAATAAACAAAGCATAAGCTGGAATCACTTGAAAATGTAAAAAAAAAAGGTAAAGGGATGGGAATGTTTATGAAAAACAAGCTGGTCATGTTTTTTTTTTTTTTTTTTTTTAATTTTAAATAAACAGGCCTAAACTACTGCTAATGGAGGAAAAACAAATACCGGCTGAAATTGTTAAGTGTACACTTGACAGCCATAGAAAGACTATTTGAGAAATGACTTGAGAGAATCCAATCCCGCAAGTTACAATGAAGTGGAAAGTTAATAAATATGTTAGGAAATACAAAAGTGCAGCCCCTCCTCATTGGCCATAGAGACCATACCTCTACTTTTTATTACGTGAAAGAAAGATATGCACTCAGTGGCGGACCTGCATACAGCTAAAGAGAGACCCGAAAAAATCCTACTAATATATGTAGTACGTATATTGTTTGCCCTTTTAAAATTTGTATTTGTCTCTTTAAATTTTTTACTGCCCCTTCTTACTCGAGATCCTGCATCCGCCACTGCATGCACTATGCATATTAAATCAGATCATAACAAATTTGCAAGTCATTATTCGTCAAACTATTTGCAATCCATGAGTGAAAAGATATAGGATAAGATAAGGACAAGTGTCCTATCTAGATTTGATATTATCCTTTATTAGATTCTGTGTGTTGGAGTTTGTGTAGTTAGTTATAACAATGTGGTTGATATAAGGGTGTAATACACACAAATCATTATTGTCAAATAAAATTATCTTCAGTTTAATTACCTTACTTGGTATCAGAGAAAGGAATGGCGGAGCCACCGCCGATTCGATCCACTCCTCTCACCGAAGCCGGAGGTGGAGGAGGTTCTAGTTCACAAATTACCAGCACTGAGTTACTTTCGTCATCTCTTACTTCAGATGTAGTCACTGGAATACCAGTGTCTGGGTTTCCGTCATCAGCACCCTTCTTCTCCGGGAGCACTTCACACCTCGCCGGAGCTCACACTTTCCCTGTGGGAACATCCTTACCCGGTTTGAGTCTTGGATCCACTCTTCCTCCTTTCATGCAGTCATCTTTGTTCTCCAGACCTGAGTCATCTCTTGTTTCTCTTCTTCGATCTGTAAGTCCTACATCGCCTTTTAATCAGTTAAATCCCATTCCGTTCACTGGTCATCTTAGTCAGTCGACAACTGTTAAGTTAACAAGAGATAATTATCTGTTGTGGCGCTACACTGTTTTGCCGGTGATTAAAGGTTATAAGCTTGAGGGTTATTTGTTTGGTACAAAACCAAGGCCACCTGAGATCCCAGGCCTTCCTCTGAATCCAGCTGTAGCTGAATGGGATTCTGTAGATTCATTGCTTCATCAGTTGGCTACTAGGATCTATGACAGAGCAAGCTTTGATAGAAGTGGTTGGCTGCTCCTCCTCTCATGAAATCTGGTCCACTTTGGAAGTTCTCTTCAACAATCAGTCTGAATCTCGAATGCTGGAGTATAAGAGTGCTCTTACTCGAGCTAAAAAGGGGTCAAAATCCATGGCAGACTATTTAGCAACTACGAAGTCTTATAGTGACAATTTGACAGCTGCAGGATACCCTATCACCAAATCTGAGTTGATTTTGGCCACTCTAGGAGATCTAGACAAAGACTATGAAGCTTTCATTGTTAATTTGACTGCTCAGATTGGATCATTGTCCTGGCAGGAAGTTTAGTCTCAACTTATTACTCATGAGAGACTCCTGGCCAGGTTCAATCCTTTCTCATATGGATCAGTTACTAGTCCTGCTGCACATCTTGCAAGTTATAATCAGGGCTTTGGTCCAGGGAAAGCAAATGTCAGGCCACAAGGACAAAACTCCTACAGAGGTAGGGTGGAGGAAATCGAGGTGGAAGAAACAGAGGTGGAGGAAGAAGTGGAGGCAGAAGTTCAGGGAATGCTAAGGTTCAGTGTCAACTTTGTGGCAAGAATGGACATACTGTGGCAATCTGTTGGCATAGGTTTGAGACAGATTTTCAAACTCCAGACCTCTCTAATGCATCTAAATCTAATCAGCCATCAGCTTATATGGCAACTCCTAGCACTGTTGCAGATCATGCATGGTATCCGGATAGTGGGGCCACAAACCATGTGACATCAGACTTGGGTAATCTTACTTAAAGTGTTGTTTATCATGGCAGTGATACACTGACAGTAGGAAATGGTGAACATTTGCACATTGAGCACATAGGTCACACTGTTTTACACACTCACATTGGCCCTTTATTTCTTAACACTATTCTTCATGTTCCAGCAATTACCAAAAACTTACTTAGCCTTTCTAAATTGATGTCTGATAATAATGTGCTTACTGAATTTGTTAATAATTTTTGTATTGTTAAGGACAAGGTAACGAAGATGCCAATGCTCAGGGGTCAGCTCAAAGATGGTCTTTATCAGATAGTGCCTCTGGATGATCTGTCATCAAAGATCTCCCTTCAATCCAAGTCTGTCCAGTTCCAACAGTCCACTGCTCTTCTTAGTGAAGTGTCTTCTAGATCTAGAAAAACTCAGTCTCTAGATGTTCTAGACCCTAATAAGGATCCTAATGTGTGGCATAGGAGGCTTGGTCACCCCTCTAGTAAAATTCTGAGTCAGATTCTGAATGATTGTAATGCTGTTATCAATGAAAAACTGATGTTTTGTGATGTTTGTCAATTTGGAAAATCTCATGCTTTACCCCATTTGAATTATATATCTCATGCTGCTTCTTTATTTGACTTGATTCACACTGATATTTGGGGTCCTGCCCCAGTTAAATCCACAGAAGGTCATTTATATTATATTCATTTTATAGATGATCACTCCATATTTACCTGGATCTTCCCTTTAAAAGCCAAATCTGAAGCCTTATTTGTGTTTACTCACTTGAAAACCCTAGTAGAAACACTGTTTAATTCTAAACTTAAATGTGTTCAATCTGATTGGGGGGTGAGTACAGAGTGTTTGAACCATTTTTGAAGCAGCATGGCATAACATTTAGGCATCCCTGCCCCCATGATCATGCACAAAATGGGAGGGCAGAGAGAAAACACAGACATATTACTGAATTAGGATTGACTATGTTAGCCCAGGCCTCTATGCCTCTTACTTTCTGGTGGCATAGTTTTCAAGCCTCTGTGGCCACAAGTCTCCTTATGAGTGTCTTTTCCCTAAGAAACCCAACTACAGATCCTTTAAAACCTTTGGCTGTGCTGTTTATCCTTATTTAAGACCTTTCCATACCACAAAATTTCAATATCATACTGCTCAATGTGCCAACCTAGGTCCCAGTCCTCATTACAAAGGGTATAGGTGTCTTGATAGGCCAGGCAGAATATATATCTCCAATAATGTTAAGTTTGATGAAACTAAGTTTCCCTTTTCATCTGGTTTTACTCAGGGTCCATCCAAACAGATTCTTTGTACGCCTGACCTCTTCACTAATCCCCTTCCTTTTGGTCTGTCTCATTCAGAGGGGAACAATGAGATCATCACTGTGGCTGAGCCAGATTCACTGAACTGCATTCCTGAGCAAAAGGCAAGTGAACACCAAACTGGTCAAAATGATACCTCTGGTAATTCTCCTGTACCCTTCATGAGTTATACTAGTGAACATCAAACCACATCTGTTGGTTCAAGTCACTCATCTGCATCATATATTGGATCACCTACGTCCCCACATACTGAATCATCTACATCCTTTATGCTAGAATCACCCTCTGCATCATCATCTGTTAATGTCTCACCTAACACTGAAGTCATCACCACCATTGCTGCACCACAGAACACTGTCAAAACTCACCACATGCAAACTAGGTCAAAAAGTGGCATATTTAAGCCTAAAACCTATAATGCATCTCTGTGTAAGGTTCATGCTTTTCTTATTGAACCGACTAGTGTATCTGATGCTTTGGTTGATGACAAATGGAGACAGGCAATGGTTGATGAGTATAAGACATTGCAGCATAATAGAACATGAGACCTAGTGAGGCCTAGTTCAAATCAGAGTACTGTTGGATGCAGATGGGTGTTCAAGTTGAAGCTAAATCCAGATGGAAGTATTTTGAAACACAAGGCAAGATTAGTTGCCAAAGGATATCTACAACACTATGGGATTGATTTTACTGAGACATTCAGTCCAGTAGCTAAGCTTGCAACCATCAGGATTATTTTGTCCATAACAGTCTCAATGCATTGGCCCATAAATCAAATTGATATTAACAATGCATTTCTGAATGGACCACTGAAGGAACCAGTCTATATAGAGCAGCCAGAAGGATTTGAAGATCCAGAGAATCCAGGGTATGTATGCAGACTGAATAAGGCAATCTATGGGTTGAAGCAGGCCTTCAGGGCTTGGTTTGAAGCTCTTAAATCTCAGCTGCTTGACTGGGGATTTACTCAGTCTATGTGTGATACATCCTTGTTTATGTTCAGACTTGACAAACAAATTCTGTTTGCACTTGTATATGTTGATGATATATTGTTGACAGGAAATTCACCTAAGTTGATCCAGAAGTTTATCAAACTTCTTGACTCCCGGTTTGCTCTAAAAGACTTAGGGCAAGTGTCTCATTTTCTGGGAATGCAAGTAACCAGAAATTCAGATGGATTGCATCTCACTCAGTCTTATTATGCATCCCAGATACTGAAGAAATGGCATATGGAACACTTAAATCCCTGCTCAACACAATGGTGCCTGGAAAGCAACTGCTCCTACAGGAAGGTGAGCCTCTAACAGAACCTACTGTGTACAGAAGTATCATAGGTGCATTGCAGTATCTAACACTGACCAGACCAGACATAGCCTTTGCTGTGAATACTCTGAGTCAGTTCATGCAAAATCCCTACACTACTCACTGGAATGGCTTGAAAAGATTACTGAGATATATTCAGGGTACACTCAGAATGGGATTATTGTTCAGACCCTCCAAGACACTGGAACTGCATGGCTTCTCTGATGCTAACTGGGCAGTTTGTCCAATAGACAGGAAATCAACTGGTGGTTACTGTGTATTTAGGGGACTCTCTTATATCATGGAGCTCCAAGAAGCAAACTGTTGTGTCAAGATCTAGCTGTGAATCTGAATACAGATCTTTGGCAAATCTTGCAGCTGAGGTAAAATGGATTAAACAGCTGCTGAATGAGATGAGGTTCAGACTTCCAAATATCCCTATACTGTGGTGTGATAACACTGGAGAAAACTCTTTAGCTCAAAATTCAGTGTATCACGCAAGAACTAAGCACATAGAAATGGATATTCACTTTATCAGAAACATGGTTTTGAATAAGGAGTTGATAGTGTGTTATGTGCCAACAAAGGACCAGATTGCAAATTGTCCGACAAAAGCACTACATGTTGAATCATCTAAGACATTCAGAGACAAACTCAATGTGACTGCTCCACATGTTCGTTTGAGAGGGACTGAAAAAATATAGAATAAGATAAGGACAAGTGTTCTATCTAGATTTGATATTATCCTTTATTAGATTCTGTGTGTTGGAGTTTGTGTAGTTAGTTATAACAATGTGGTTGATATAAGGGTGTAATACACACAAATCATTATTGTCAGTAAAATTATCTTCAGTTTAATTTCCTTACTATGAGTAGCTTTAAAAATAAGAGCAAACGTTATTGTTGGCTCTAATTTAGCAATCGATTGTATAGCAAACATTATTTTTGTCTCTAATTTAGCAATCGATTCTTATACAAGGTCAATCCACGTAGCGTTTTAGGATTGAACGGAGATTGTAAAATGAATTAGAAGAGAAAAATGATACGTACACATAACATATTATGTAGTGCACATACAGTACCACCACAACTCCGGTTGATCAAAGAGTACCGATTAAATTTTACGTGCACATATTATGTAATACATGCACATACATTACCATCATAACTCCGGATGATTAAAGAGTACCGATTAAAATTAAGGTTAAATGTTGTAAATGACTGTTTTTGATCTAAAATGAGAAAAATGACAAGAAAAAAAGATAGTGGTTGAGAAGGACAAAAACGCACATGTTACTACATGTGTTACTACATGTTGCTACAACCAAATGTAGTAACACATGTAGTAACATGCGCGTTTTTGTCCTTCTCAACCATTTTTTTTTTCTTGTCCTTTTTTCTCATTTTGTATTTTATTTTGTCCTTCTGGCCCATTTAAATTATTGGCCAAGATTGTTTAGTGGAATGAAATTGTACTCCTTTACGAATGAAACCAAACCTACGCAACATTAATGAAGAAAAAAATCATGTCAAGATTTTTTGAACTCCATCAACCCATAAAACAAAAAAGACCAGTTGTCCACAATTTTGAAATAATAGATGACTGCAACTCTCTTCTTTGATAACCAAAATAAACGAAAATTGATTTAGAATAAGAACACCCAGTTCTTCAACTCCTATGATAAAAACAGAACCAAACATATACAAAATTGGTGATAAAGAAACAAGAAATTCATATAAAAGATAATATTGCTGTGAAAAAAAATTAAAAATCAGAAAATTGCAGATCTCCTCTTTGCTAACAAAGAAGATGAACATCTCGATCAGTAGAAAAAACACCCAGATCTACTCCATTCATACCAAAAAGAAAAGAAACAAAAAAGAAATTTCAGATCATTTTAAGGCTCAGATCTTCTAATTGAAGAGAAAAAATAAATAACAAATTTGAGGCTCAGATTTCACAATTCAATCCCGCTGGAGAAATAAATTATAATAAACATCACAACACATATTCTGCGAGGAGTGAACGCATCAGCAAATCCCATTGTATGTAGATGTGTTATGTGTAAGTCGGTGAAGGCTATGGCGGTTGAATAAAAAATATACGTGAGAAAGCACAGGTGTCGATCAAGGTGGAATCGAAGGAGGTAGACGCGTGGAACCGTGAACAGTAATATAAGGCAAACTTGACAACTGTCCTGGTAAGAAACGACGTCGTTTCTACACAGGAGGATGAAAATAAATAAATAAATAGACGACGAAGGTGGACGACCAATTTTCTTCACGCTTATTAAAGCTTCTACTAGAAGGGCGTACCGTGCGTTGCACGGTGGGCCCTGTCTTTTTCAAAATTTACGAGTCTGTAATATAGGACGGTTTATTTCTGATGCGATTTTATCATATATATTATGTGATCAAATGGTCTCTGGTTATTTGTAAACCTGTAGATGCCATTTTCCACCTGTGAGTTGATTTCCATGGCATCCACAATAGCACAATTCTCCTTTGTTGGGTTGCATGTGTTCTCAGTTACTCTAGAACTCTAATTCAATGGTTCAAATGTTATTCTGTAGGGGAAAATTGGGAGAAGAAGGAAAAATTGAATCGGTTAATGATCGAAGAAGAACATTAACAACTGAAGCACCTTCCCCATTTCTTAGGGCTTTATGAGCAAGGGGAACAATTATAACGACAATTAAAATAACCACAATTATTTGCAACCACAGCAATAACCAGAAGGAAGTGAATACATTTTCCAAGTAAGACCAAACCTGAATCTTTGATCTGTTGGAATGTAGCTGCGAAATCCAATTCTAAAGTATATCAAAGTACAAGACATGTTGAGCTGTCACCCTCATCACAGTCGTCGTTGCTGTAGATACCACGGAGGAGAGCATTTGGATCTAAGAGATGATGGGAGAACGACAGCAGGCCAAGTATCCGGTGTGCGTTCTGAAGTATATCAAAGCACAAGCATAAAGGGACTGCGCATACTGGCGATTTCTTTCACTATAGTGTTCAATAATTGGTTTCCTGTCCAGAAGACAAAAAAAATCCAAATCAACAGTAAGAGGAAGCTGAAAATGACCATGTGATATGATTGTAACATTCACAAGGTTAGAGTACAATGGCGTAAACCCAAAAAAAATTGGATATTGACATTGCAGAGAACGTACCTCTTTGAAAATAAAGTGTTTCAGTGAAGCCTTCACTCCTACACTTTATTCATTAAACTGCTTAACAGAGCATGTAGCTCAATTTCTGTCAACGCCATTTGTTCATACAGAAAATCTCTGATCTGCAGCATGAGAAGCAAGAGACATTCCATGTCAATAAACATCTTTTTTTAGGGGATGTCAATAAACATCTAGGGGCCAAATTATAATGGAAGACCATGATGCACTTCTCACCACTTCATCAAAGCCTCTAAAAACTTTCTTCTGTCGTATAAATACATGAACTTCACTTCCCGAACCATTGATGATACCAGCAAACTCAACAGCAACATACCCTCCCCCAACCATAGCAATCTTTCTGGGCTTCAAAGGTAAACCAAGGGCATCAGAATCAATTGCATACTTTCTTCCAGGTATATCTAAAAAATAAATAGCAACCTACACAGTAAAGCATTAAAGTTGTAAAGCATTGAAATTTTCTAAAAAATAAATAGCCAATGATGCTCCCTACACAGTAAGGCTTCAAGGAACAAACTTACCAAGTTACAAATGCAGCTTTATTGAGCTCTTCACTGAATCTTCTGTTACCCCCACAGAATGAATCTCTCTTCTTTGTTTCATCAATCACAGTTGCTTCCAACTCAATCTTCTCACTCTGCAAAGAACAACAAAGTGACGTTTCGTTATCTCCAGAAACCTCAGAAAAGAAATTGAATTGAACATTATTATAGCTTGCAATTGCTCATGAATAGCCATAAATACTGCTACACTAAACTCCAACAGAAAAGCAAGTACCTAATAACATAATTTTGCAGAAATTTATTTAAATTCAGACAGAACATTGAAAAATAATTACCTGAACAATCTTAACGTTGGCAAGAGCTTGAACTTGACCTGGGATATTCTCAGACTTGAAAGAAGAATAGAAATGGGAGGAGAAAACAGCAGCAGAGTAAAATACCTGAGGGACAATCAATCGGCGGAACAACCAACAGCACAACCGCATACACAGACGGGAAAAGAGATGGGAAATGAAACCGATAATAAGCCCCACCCACATCTTCCATTCCTTACCTTTCAGGCGGCCATCAACGATCGACCATCTTCGAAAATCGGAGTGCAAAAAATAGAAATACAGAAAGAGAGAAGGCGGAGAAGAAGAAGACAGGAGTATTAGAATAATAGCAAAATCATCACCACAATCTATTTTTAGTATGTATATATTTTACATTGATTAGGTGATTTGGTAGCCATTATTATTGACATGATTCTAGTTTAGCAAATATTCTAAATTGATTGTAAATCAGTGTATATATTCTAGCTCATACATCAATGAAAGCAGGGAAATATTTTCCTACACAATCTTACATGGTAGCAGAGCCTTTGGTTTGAAACTTCCTTTTTTTTCAGCGTGCCTTCTTCTCCTTCCTCCTTCCTGTTCTTCAAACCTTTCGACCATGGCTGCCAGCTCTTCAGAAAAATCACCTCTTCATCCCGCTCTTACGGTGTCTAACATCACTAGCTTTATCAAAGTTACTCTCGATATTGAGAAGGGCCAATATGTCACCTGGTCAGAACTCTTCAAGATTCATGCCAAGGCTTATCAAGTCCTTGATCATATCATCCCTCCACAGACTGAAAAAGGCACACCAAAATCCAATCTGAAAGATACCAATCCCGAACTTTGGTCACGGGTCGATGCCGTCGTCCTCCAATGGATTTACGACACCATTTCTGACGATCTTCTCCACACAATACTTGAACGAGACTCCACAGCCCAAATTGCCTGGGATAGGTTGAAGGATATATTCTCTGACAACAAAAATTCAAGAGCTCTGTATCTAGAGCAAGAATTTTCGAAGGTACAGATGGACGACTTTGCAGATGCGTCGTCCTATTGTCAGCATTTGAAATCCCTCTCCGACCAGTTGTCTAATGTCGGTGCTCCCGTATCCAACGAATGCCTAGTTCTTCAGCTTGTCTCCGGCCTTACCGAAGCATACTCCACCGTGGGCTCTCAGATTCGTCACGGTGATACTCTCCCTCCGTTCTACAAGGCACGCTCAATGCTGGTACTGGAAGAAACAGCAAGGGCCAAGAAAGCCACTCTTTCTGCTCCAAATTCGGCCTTCTCGGCGTCTCATAGTGATGGGCAATCGGAAAATCGTAGCGCGGCTCCTCCGTCGAATAATAGCATTCGTGGCTCCACCTCTCGTGGTAGAGGAAGAGGGGGACGGCGCAGAGGTCGGGGAAATCCAAGCGGAAATAATGGCAGCAGTCGAGGTAATAATCAAAGCGGTTCTCATCCCTCACCCGCTTCTCAGTCGCAGCAGCAGCAATGGTGGTCCGGTGGTCCTCCTCAATGGTTTTATCCGCCTTGGAATGGACAGTGGCAGCCATGGGCCATTCATCCATGTCCATACCCCACTGCTCCATGGCCTCGTCCTAATTCCACTCGCCCACAAACTGGAATTCTCGGTCCCAGACCTCAACAGGCTCATGTCGCTGCCGTCAACAACCAGCAGGAGCAGCCCATGGATGCATACGTTCCCACTGATATTCAGGAGGCTATGCACACCCTTTCTCTCACTCCGCCGGATGACCAGTGGTACATGGACACCGGGGCTACGTCGCATATGACTGGTAACGAACAAATTCTTACGTCTTATTTAAATTCGAGCAAAAATCGTAACATTATTGTTGGAAATGGCCAAAACATCCCTATTAAAGGTCGTGGTAATGCTTCCCTACCCGCACCCCACCCTCCCCTTACTTTAAATAATGTCTTGCATGCCCCTCAATTGATTAAAAATCTCATTTTTGTCCGTAAATTTACTACTGACAATCACGTTTCTGTTGAATTTGATCCTTTCGGTTTTTCTGTGGAGGATTTTCAGACGGGGAAGGGTTTAATGCGATGTAACAGTGTCGGGGAGTTATATCCAATCACTACCCGACCCGCCCCTGGTCATTCACCACAGTCGGTTTTTGCAGCTCTTTCTTTGGATTATGGCACAACCGTTTAGGTCATCCGGGAGATCCCGTTTTAAATTTTCTTCGTAAGAATAATTTTATTGCTTGTAATAAAGTTCGAGACAATTTCTTTTGCAACTCATGCCCCCTGGGCAAACAAATTAAATTACCTTTTAATATTTCTTTATCGCACACCGTCGCCCCTTTTGATATTGTGCATAGTGACCTCTGGACGTCTCCTACTTTAAGTTCCGGTGGTCATCGTTACTACATTTTATTCCTTGATGATTTCTCTAATTTTCTATGGACTTTCCCACTTGCAAACAAGTCCCAAGTTTATTCAATTTTTCTGTCATTTCGCGCTCATATTAAAACTCAATTTGAACGCGATATTAAGTGTCTTCAATGTGATAACGGTCATGAATATGACAACACTTCCTTTCACACCCTATGTAATTCCAATGGCATGAGTTTTCGGTTCTCATGCCCTCACACCTCTCCTCAAAATGGAAAAGCCGAACGACAAATCCGCACCATTAATAACATCATCCGAACTCTTCTTGCCCACGCTTCCCTACCCCCCTCCTTCTGGCACCACGCCCTACAAATGGCCACCTATTTACTTAACATACTCCCCACGAAAATTCTTAATTTTCAAACCCCCACTAAAATTCTATTCCACAAAGATCCTTCTTACTCTCATCTCCGCACTTTCGGTTGTTTGTGTTATCCATTGACCCCCTCTACCTCTATTAACAAACTACAAGCGCGATCCACACCTTGTGTATTTTTAGGATACCCACTCAACCACCGCGGGTATAAATGCTATGACCTCTCCAACCGTAAAATCATCATCGCTCGCCATGTCACTTTCGATGAAAACACCTTCCCGTATTCTAAAAGTCCCTCACCGGTCCCTTCTTATAATTTTCTCGACCCTGGCCTCCTTCTAGCTCCAGCCCACACCACTGAATCGACCCACCTCCAAACAGCCCTCCTCGGCCTTCTTCTCCTTGGGCCTCTACCCCACCGCCGGCCCATTCAACTCAGCCCATCTCCCCAACCTCTCCTCATACAGACTCTCCTTCTACACCACAATCTAACTCCCCACCATCACCTCCCCTCGCCCACCCCCCTTCCCCACCCACAGCCACCCCACCACAACCTTCTCCCCCATCACCTCGCATGACTACCCGAGCTCAACACGGAATATTCAAGCCACGCAATATTCTAAATTTACACAACACAACTACACCATCGATTTCTCCTCTTCCTACTAACCCACTCCGTGCCTTACACGATCCTAATTGGAAAATGGCCATGAAAGACGAATACGATGCTCTTATTGAAAATAAGACGTGGGAATTAGTTCCCCGTCCGACTAACGCCAATATTATTCGTAGTTTGTGGATTTTCAGGCATAAAAAGAAATCAGACGGATCTTTCGAACGGCATAAAGCCCGTCTTGTTGGCGACGGCGCTGGTCAACAACCTGGCATTGACTGTGGTGATACTTTTAGCCCGGTAGTCAAACCGGCAACTATTCGGATTGTATTGAGCCTTGCACTATCTAAGTCATGGTCCCTTCATCAGTTGGACGTAAAAAAGCGCCTTCCTTCATGGCAATCTTGATGAAACTGTTTATATGCATCAACCTCCCGGTTTTCGCGATCCTGTCCATCCTGATTATGTATGTCTACTCAAAAAATCTTTATACGGGCTCAAGCAAGCTCCCCGTGCCTGGTACCAACGCTTTGCGGACTATGTGACCACTATTGGTTTTTCACACAGTATTTGTGATCATTCATTATTTATCTACCGTCATGGCAACGACATGGCCTATATTCTCCTTTACGTGGACGACATTATTCTTGCCACCTCCACCGATGCTCTCCGCGAGTCCATTCTATCAAAACTCGGCTCAGAATTTGCAATGAAGGATTTGGGCCCGCTGAGTTATTTTTTCGGTATTTCGGTCACCAGACATTCAGGGGGCTTATTTCTCTCACAACGAAAATATGCAGAAGAAATCATTGACCGCGCACACATGTCACAATGCAAGCCGTCGTCTACCCCTGTTGACTCAAAGTCCAAGCTGAGCAGTTCCTCTGGCAATCCTTACCATGATCCCACCGAATACCGCAGTCTCGCCGGCGCTTTACAATATTTAACATTCACTCGACCGGATATATCTTATGCAGTCCAACAAGTTTGTCTATTCATGCATGATCCCAAAACCCAACACATGTCCACCCTGAAACGCATCATCCGCTACATTAAGGGCACTCTTGATTATGGCCTTCACATTTACCCATCCTCCACGCACCAACTTGTTGCTTATACCGACGCCGACTGGGGAGGATGTCCGGACACTAGACGCTCCACATCAGGCTATTGTCTTTATCTTGGAGACAGTTTAATTTCATGGTCCGCTAAAAGACAGGCTACACTTTCTCGATCTAGTGCCGAGGCCGAATATCGTGGCGTTGCCAATGTCGTCTCAGAATCTTGTTGGATTCGAAACCTGCTTTTAGAACTGCACTGCCCTATTCAGAAAGCGACTCTGGTTTACTGCGACAATGTCAGCGCCGTTTATCTTTCCGGTAATCCCGTTCAGCATCAACGCACTAAGCACATTGAAATGGACATACATTTTGTTCGTGAAAAAGTCGCCCGTGGTCAAATACGAGTTTTGCATATCCCTTCACGCTATCAAATCGCTGATATTTTCACCAAGGGCTTACCCTCGCAACTTTTTGACGATTTCCGAGACAGTCTCAACGTCCGCTAACCTCCCGTTTCAACTCCGGGGGTGTATTAGAATAATAGCAAAATCATCACCACAATCTATTTTTAGTATGTATATATTTTACATTGATTAGGTGATTTGGTAGCCATTATTATTGACATGATTCTAGTTTAGCAAATATTCTAAATTGATTGTAAATCAGTGTATATATTCTAGCTCATACATCAATGAAAGCAGGGAAATATTTTCCTACACAATCTTACAAGGAGGAAAGAACTGACACAGAATCAATCGCCGGAAACGGATACCGGAAAACACCCTTTATGTAATCGAGAAACAACCATGAACCGGGTGCAACTCATGCCAATCTTCTATAAACCAGCCAAACCCCTTTTAGTGGAATTCTTAATTGGAGAACCAGAGCGATTAGAGGCGAAGGAGGTCGGTGGTGGAAAATGAAATCGGGATCAGAGTCGGCTGGAAGTTTCTTCTATCCATTATGTATCCACCATAAATCAGCACAGATGTCAAAAGAAAAGACAAACACGTGTCCTAGGTAGAAGAAGATACGACGTCGTTTCCCTCGCATAGAAGAAAAAAAAAATCGCAAACAGACAAACTAGTAGTACTCTTTATCGGCATTTAAATGGTACTAGACAGGCTTCCGTGCGATGCACGGTGAGCCCTGTCTTTTTTAAATTTTACAAGGTTGTTAGTTAGGCCGGTTTTCTGTGATGCAATGTATGTGAAGTTGTTGTTTTAATTATGTTACGTAGGTCACCAAATGAAATATAAGTTAGTTGTTAAGCTGAATGTTTTAGCTTTAATGTACATTTCAAAAGTATATATATACACACAATGGTCCGATTAGATGATAAAGAATCCCAAATGTAACGTCAAGATCCATCTCCAACAGACCCATTGGCACCATTAGCAACGCCATCTCTCTCTACCATTATGGCATCCGTTGAAGCCGCAACGGCCTCCGACCTGAGATTAACTACCGTAAAATTCAACCAAGGCGAAACAAAAGAAATAAAACTCATAGATTTTGAGAAGAAAGAAAGTAACTACTATTAACTTAGAAGAATCATAATCAATTCATCAGAAATGATAATTTACAAGGTAGAATGCTACACGAAGTCGTCATCATCCGCTACCAACTTGAGATGCATCGCCTACCTGAGAATGATTTCAGAAGAATGTAGGCGGTTACTGAATAAAAAGTGCCTAATATATATGAATCTATGCATGTGAGTGTACCTGGGTAAACAGAACTGAGAAACTGGAAGATAAAATTTTCATATGAGCTATGTGCACAAAACCAACCTCTACCTTTTCTTTGGGTGGATACATCCCGAATATCATCAAGGATGCCAGGCGTAAACACAAATACACAACATTTTATCCGGTCACTTACCTGGATTACATAAAACACATGGTCAAACCGGTCTTTAAGGTAAATTATGTGATATTAAACTAAAAAGAGAGAAAAGTAAAACCTCAAATGTACAAATGTTTCTGGTTTCTCAGTAAAGTGTAAGAGTTCATTGGTAACAAGATCTACCACCAACTCACCAAACTGGTTTGCTGACTCTGGAGGAGCCTGCGAAAAAGAAGAAAAATAAATGTGAAACAACCACAAACAAAGTGATTATGATCGTGGAACGTACTTACAAACCTTGATTATAGGAAAGGTACCAATCCTCCCATATCCTTTGTGAGCCTCTGCAAATTCATGCAGGATAAACAACTAAAAAGCACAAAACATTAATGGAAGTAATGCATGTACGGCAAGGACTGAATACTTTCAACCATTTGGTGGCAAACCTTGCTAATAATAAGAGACAGAGAAGAAAAAAGAGAGATACAGATACTTTCGAGCATGTCAGGCAATGGAAAACTGCAGCAGACGCCACAATTCAGTTAAAATTAATGTGTGATTGCCTGGGAAAAAAAAAGAAAAACTATTTGAATAAAAGATATACATTAACCTCACAAACAATCAAAAGAAGTAAAATTGAGTAAGATCAGCTAAATTTCGAACCAGGTTGTCTTCTATGATAAGGTCTCTGAAGTTGTAAAGTCCACCAGCTGAACCGTTCGGTCTATCCTCTCTCAAATATATAATGATAGAGCCACATATTTGACATTAATCAACAAATCTCAAATAAAATTCAAAATTCATATTTGAGACCAACCGTGCGCATGATAAGCACCAGAAAATTCTAAATTCAACTAATCGAAAATGGATAGATTTGAAAATCATAGATTTTGAGAAGAAGAGAAAAACATTTATGAGATTTAGCAGAATCAAAGTCATGAGGAATAGAAAGCTGGGGAAAATTTAGAGTCACTCATCATCAATTTGTCTGTTAATTCAATATCATGACTGCAGAATCAAGAAAAATTGGGGATAAAATAAAGGAGGCCGATAAGGAAGATGATGCTAACAGAATAGCAAACGAAGCAACCAAAAAGCCATACACACACAGAACACCCGCACAAATGTGAGATTGAAAATAAACACAGATAGAAATCGGAGGAGAGAACAGCAGTAGAGTAAAATACCTGAAGGAGAATGAATCGCCGGAACAACCACCTGTACAATTGCATACACAGACGGGAGAAGAAATGGAAACTGAAACCCATAATACGCCCCACCCAAATTTTCTAACCTTGAGTGAATTCATAAGTGGAGAGGATTAGTGGAGAGAAACGACGATCATAGGGAAGGAGGGGCGGTAGTGGAGATGGAAACCAGAAGACACCCACGTATAGAGATACGGCAACCACGTGTACACCGTATAATAAAAATTATTAGGATTAGGATTATTAGGAAACAGGGAAAATATGTATATAAAATATATAGAGGAATAGGGAAAAAGAAGGGCAGAAAACGACAAAATAGTCATCCCTAAACTAATTGTCAAGAAATTAACTACTAACTTTGCTAATCTAACCGGCTGTTATACTCTACATGCATTTAAGTTACAATCTCTCTATTCCCAGTTCCTGACGCAAATTGCCAGGAGGTCCTGTGAAAAAAGCATATTTAAATGTAATAGTACACCTACATGCTATATTATACAGTAAGCCACACTTAATCAGTTGTTACATTAGGCATGATACTCTTCTAAAGATAATGCCAAAAACATTCTATTTACTTTGTTTCAATACTCATTGGCACATTTATGTTACAAAACTGGATGCAACATGTAACCAAAAACACTAAAACTGAACCTTTGAAGCTGACATAAGTATCGAACCAAGAACTAAATTTCTTATAAAGCATAAACCAACCAATTATAGTGCCACTACAATATCCAAATTCAAGAAAAACGAGCAAGACTGGATGAGCTTCTACAAGCATATGGCCTTCTTGTTCTTACGAGAAGAGCTGGACTTTATCTCTAAAGCAAACAAGAAAAGGATCAAACTTTAAAGCATATCCAAAGAACACACATTTCCCAGCAATATAATCAAAAATGAACTCAGACTCACCTACCCCAATTCCCCTAAACCCCTAAAAAACCGATTAGAGAATAAAATTGTTACATATTTATGCGATGAGGAGAAGGAACATGAGGAAGAGCTTTGGTGTTATTCCCATTATTAGTCCTAGAAGTCTTATTCTTCTTTTCCATAGCACCATCCACTTTTTCTCCCCTTAAAGCAGCAGAAGAGTTTTCCACTTTGGATTTTACACATCTCAATCTCTTCCTGTTTCCCCACTGTAAATTATCCATCCCTGAAAATTCAAACAATTTTATCCGAAAAAGAAAGGAAAAAGAAAAACTGTTGCACAAAATTGGCAGAAAGAGAGAAGAAAAATGCAAATACATATACTTGTTGGGCTTTACTCTTTACATAAATAGCAAAAAAAATACTGCTACCTTAAGATCTATAAGAAAAGCTTCAAAATGCTATTTGTTCAGAATGAAAGTCAATGTCCTCCAGCGGAAAAAAAACCCATCAAGAACTCAATTTCTTACTTAAATCAATGAGGGCTCTACGGCAACATATTGCCATACGAAGCAGCCGTGAAGCCATAGAAACACAGAACAGCCGCATAAATCAATTTAAAAATAAACACAGAAGAAGAAGAAGAATACCTGATGGAGAATGCTTTGCCAGAAAGAACAACCGAGCAGCAGCAGATGGAGACGGTAGATACAACAACAATTGAAACCCATAAGCCCCAGGCAGATCTTTTACCTCCCACTGAACTCTCTTAGTGGAGATGGAAGACGGTGAGAGGGGAAGAGGGGCGGTGGTGGAGATGAACATGGCGTGTAGGGAAAACGAGCATTCTAACACAACACGTGTAATATTTGACCAGAAATGCACACGCAGAGACATACAGGACGACCACGTGTGTTGGGTGTGTGTAATACACAAAATGGCAGAGTATCCTATTGCATACGGCGTCGTTTCAGAATACACCACAAAAAAAAATATAGGAAGACGACAAAATAGTCGTCCCATTTATCCGCAATTAACAAGTACTCCCATTTACGATACTAATCTAATGTAAATACTATTTTAAAAATAACAGAAGGAATACTTCCAACGGGCCAGGTAGTTAATTACACCAAAAGCCCACCCAAACAATGCATTTAATTGCACAAACAGCCGAAATAATTGCACCAACTTTCGCTATAAACGGAAAAAAAAAATCAAAAAAAAAAAAAATCAAAAAACAACAACAAAAAATCAAAGAAAAGTGCATTTCGATCGAATATAGTAGAAAAAGAATCCAATTGCATTCTTTATATTCTTATCCGGTTGGTTTCTTACAAGTCCATTGCTTACAAAGTCATCTATTTGGCCCAAATTTTTGTTGTACTAAAGAATCCAGCGACCTCGATCTTTAATGGAACTTTAATGTAAAAGTAAAACCACAATCGCTTGGACCTAGAAGGTAGGTCAGGGTAGAAGAGACTATGTCATCTTAAGTAACAGATGTTTTCCGGTGGGAGGAAAATTTTTATAAAAAAAAAATGTGAAAAAAAAGTCAACAAGTCAAGTTTTAAACTCATTACCTTAGAATAAATAACAAAGATTCTAAACAGTTAAATTAAGTGAATACTTATATTGGAAAACGTCTGAAATAATATACATACACAGTTTTAATATTATGAGAGGCGTATATTACTAACTTCGCCCGGAAATTTGAGTGGGGTCCATGCACCCCACCCCTAAGGGGCTGGGTCCGCCCTTGGTTTGAGTCATTGTGGATGCAACAAACCTTGGTAGGAGTGGCCTCCATATTTGGTGTCCGACAGTATTTCGAAGAATTAGTTTCAGTCTGGGATACCTTGCGAAAGCTAAAAATAAAATCACCTGAACCTCATCGATTGATCATTCTTGTTTTCTTGTCCGGGATACCTTGCTAAAGCTAAAAAAGAAATCACTTGAACCTCATCGATTCTTCATTCTTGTTTTCATTATGTATACTTGATTAGGTACAAATCTGAATCATTTCAAAAGTTCAAGGAATCCAAAAGTAAAGTTGAGAAGCAACTAGGGTGAAAAATTAAAATCTTTCGATCAGATCGAGGTGGTGATGTACAAGCAAAAGCATGGAAATGACGATGATGAAACCGATTCACCATTACCTATGTTTAAATCTATTAGGATTTGGCTTGCTATAGCTACATCCCATGATCATCAAATCTAATAGATGATTGTGAAAATAGCTTTCGCTTTCCTTAATAAGAATCTACCTGATAATGTAAATATATATACTTTGGCACCCATGGGTGGCTAATTAGTGTAATGCCTATCTTTCATTCAATAGTCATTTTTCTTTCCTAAGTGTTCATTACTAGCATATCTCCAAGGTATCGAGGAGTATATTGGCTCAATATTAGTGGCGGATTCAGAAACCTGCCTCCCGCCATCCATATGGACACCCTGTCTACTTACTTGCTATATCCCCGTCTCGTCAGAGGATGTGCCCATGGTATTTCAGTTTCGATATGGCTCTTTTCTCACCCTCTCATTCTGCTTCTAAATGTCTATTTCCACAAATTTTTCATAGTAGATCGAGCGATGTAAGTGAGTAGTTCTAAAGACTGAAGTCTATTCTCCAGTTTCATTGAAGGAATTAAATTAAAAAGGGCTACAGCCGCCCGACTGGAACCGCGGCTTCTTTTCTTTCATGACATTCAGCCCTGCTTTATGCATCTTAAGAGGAAAAAATACTCTTAAGAGGAAGGGTCAGGGAGTACGAAAATTTAGTTAGAGGCTTTATCCTAGAAACAATGACAATTTCACATTACTCTACTACAATCAGCAATGAGCTCTTTGATGTAATTTTAATGTGGCCGATTTCACCTCTTTTGCAATCAGTTTCGCTACAGCACCCGCTGCTCTAGCTAATTGTCCACCCCTTCCAAGTGTGATTTCTATGTTGTGTATGACTGTGCCTGTGACGACCCCGATCCGGATACTGAGTCCATAACCTATAAAGTACGTCTGACACGTATATAATTAAAATAAATCGGTTATATACGTAAATCTGACATTATCAACACTAGAGTAGCGGAAAACGAAAACAAAGACACGGAAAAAACTTAAAAGATCATTGCAACGATCGACAAGTAACACGAGGCTGCAACTAAAACAAATCCCAAAAAAATATACACAAGGTTGAATATCCATTCAACTAATACAAACCATTCTTTACAAACCAAAGGTATGCTAGATATACAGAAACCCGAATCCGGATCCGATCCACAATTGGATCGTATTTACAGCACCGATCGAGACACTCGATCTTGCACAGCGGAAGCTACGAATAAATTCGCATGCCATTTTACCACGATTTAATTCACATAATAAATTAATCTACAAGAAGGCTAGTAGATTTACCTAACCGAAGAGAAGCCGTGATCTTCCGGATTGTATCTCCAAGCGACGACTGGTGGACGTCGATCCTCGTAGTAGAATCTCTTCGAATATGCTCAAGTTAAAACCTAGTTTTTCTTCTCCCAATGGCTAAGACAAGAAAACAAAATTTCTCTCTCTTTTCCAACTAAAGTGGCGCAATTTTGATAATAAAAAATTGCGTTGATATTGTTAATTTTATGTTGGGAGAAACTCTCTTTTTATAAAAAAATAACTTATAATTTGAGAGTTTATCTTTTACGCACAAATTTATCTTTTCCTTTTAGGAAAATAAAACCTTTATCTAATAGGAAAACAAATTTCTTATTTATCCAATAAGAAAACTAATTTCTTATTTATAATTATTTAACAAATAAAAAATTATACTATCCACATTATAATTAATTAGGAGAAAATTTCTTTTCCCAAAATAAAATAAAGTGGCGCTATTTTTTATGCCAATTGGGATAATAGAAAATGTATTTTATATTTTATATATTATTTACCAAATAAATAATATTTGCATATTCATTAAATAGACCAACTATTTAATTTATTCTCGAGGTTCCACAAAACAAGAAAACACTCGCGTGTTAGGAGCCAACCCGGGGACCATGGACCTATAACCAGTAGCTACAATAAATTGAATAAAACATTCATCGAACAGAATATTTCTACTCAACTTATTAATTTCGGAATTACGCCACCTAATCCGAAACTGAACTCTATCGATTATAGATATAACTTATTCTTAGAAAGTCGAGTCAATAAGTGTCCATTGATATATTCATTACATACAGACTAACCCTCCATAGACTATCCGTAATGAAGCAAGACTATTTCCGTAAACATTTTTCAATACATCTTATCCTTATTTACCATTAACCCACTAGTGAACAATTAATTCATAACCAATACGAACTCCCGGGATCGATCAGTTTGTAGGATAAACAAATAAGGGGATTGTCTTTTTACTTCCCGCAGGAAGGAATGAATTCCATATCCGTGAGAAACACACTTCTCACTCATCCCAGAATAGTGTCAACGTGAATGTGATTCAGATCAAACCCTATATTTAAACAAGTAGGAGTATGCAATCACTTCAGGATTAAGGTTAATCCATATATGATCATCTTGTGATTTAACATGATTTCTCAATCACGGAATTATATGAGAAATACAGAATAAATCGGTCTAGTCCTATATGACTCTCCATATATGATTATCTTGTGACTTAACAAGATTTCTCAATCACGGAATTATATGAGAAATACAGATTAAATCGGTCCAGTCCTATATGACTACATCATATATAAATGCCCCACTTAGACAACCATTGTCGACGGTCCGGATAAGACGGCACACCATAAAGTGTTCTGGGTGCATTAATGGTGGTTTAATCAATAGACCCCATACATTGATTTAAGTTCACCATGGATTAACATTTCAAGTGTATCACCATACACTTAATCCTCATGTTTGACACACACTAAGTTATATGGCTACATATGATACGACTTAGGGTTTTTAGCAGTGTATTAAATATAAGCACAAAGCAAATAATAAGATGAAATAAAATCTGTCATTTATTAAATAAAAACAATAACATAAATTGTCTTTCGGGCGCCACTTCCAACAATCTCCCACTTGCCCGTAAGGACAAGCAACAATTATCTTTCGGGCACACTAAATCTAACAATCTCCCACTTGCCCGTAAAGACGAGCAATGATTGTTTTTAGAGCACCACACCCTTATTCTATCTATCAACAACATTCTCCAACTTACTTTAAAGCAGATGAGTCATATCTCCCAATTTTATACCCGCCAAGCGCTTATCAGTGTCATTAGATGCCACACGACTCGGTAAACTGATCAACTAGGTTGTCGGCTCGAGGCGATCTTTTAGGACCGGAATGTCACCTCTCTGCACGGTCTGTCTGATTAGGTAGTACTCTCTTTCAATATGCTTTTGACATCTTGTGACTGTGAAAATCATTTGCATGAGCTACCTCTCAACTGTTTTCACAGCAAAATGGTATCGACTCATCGAGACCTGGAATTACTTCCAGATCCAACAAAAAATTTCTCAAGCCACACTGCCTCTTTAGCTGCTCCGAAAGTTGTTATGTATTCGACTAACAGAGTCAAATTGGCAGTGTTGGATTGCTCCAGAATATAGCTCCATCACTATGAGAAAACATTGTTAACGGTGATTTTTACGATATATATGATTTTATTTCGTGACAATTACCTTCGTGTTTTACTAATTTTTATAGAAAATTAGGTGTTTAAGTGAAATATTGGAAGAATGCGTATGGAAATCATTAAAGTGCAAAATGGAGCTAATTACGTGGTTTTATTGGTGTTTTCTATCTATATGTATGATTTTACATTTTGCATGTTTTTGCCATGTTGTAGGTATGCTTGCATGTTATGGAGGAAGCTAAAATGATGTTCACTTGAAGTTTAAATAGAAGGAAGAAGATGCAAGTCAAACTTGGAGTGAAGATACACTTGCTGAACGTGCGTTTGCTGATGCGTCCACTGGACGGGCGTCTTGTCCAGCTCGGCTCGACTCGAAGAAATTTACTTAAAGTGAACGAGCGTCCACCCTACCAGACGTGCGTCCAGAAGATCAGAAAGGATAGACTTGGAATTATCTTTATTTTTATTTATTAGGGTTTAGACTTGCTAATAATAAAACCCTAAGTCGGCAAAACAAGTTATAAAAGGAGAGGCATCAGCAGAAAACGAAGAAAAATTCTGTTGGTCCCTTGAAAAGGCTTTAGTTAAGTTTAGAGGGGGGGGGGGTGAATAAACTTAACACTTAAAACTTTGGAGTTAACAAATTCTGCAACTTCAGCAGCCTGCTGATAAACAGTAGTCTACTGACAGTTCAGTTTGCTGAATTTGTGCAGCGGAATAATATCAAAATTAAGCCTTGTTACTTGTTGTTAAATATGTTACTAAGTATTAGATACTCAGTAGTGTATGTGTGTGAGTTCAGTTGCTAGATTCAGCAGGTTGATATGAATAATGACTAAGTGCAGAAAATAAATGCTGTAAGTAAGTGGAGAGATTTTTATAGTGGTTCCAGGTGATGTAATCCTGTACGTCCACTCTTCTCCTGTGATGTTGGAGGAAATTCACTAGTAATCTTTGAGTTATCTGTTACAAAGAATCCTAGGTTGCTTGTCCTTCACCAATAACTATGGCTTCACAAACCGAAAACTAAGAACAGGTAGGATTGCTGCTCCTGAGTCTTCCACTGGTCCTTGAAGGGTAGAATTGCCTCTTCACCAGCTTCACCACAAACCAACAGTCTTTCACACCTAACAGATGCTTCACTGTCTTCAGCAGGTTCTTTATAAAATAAAGAATGAATCAAGTAAATGATTCAGTTGCAGCAGCTTGATTAGGATGATATAATCAGCAGCTTGCAGTCTTCAAGTGTGTATGCTTGATGCAGCTTGAACACAGAATGCACTTGAAGAAAATAACTAGATCAGCAGCCTTAAGCTCAGTAAGTTCAGCAGGGTGTTTTTCAGCTCAATGTTATCACTTGATGTTTATACCAAAGTTCATCATCTTCCTCTTGAGTTGAAAGTCCTCTATTTATAGGTAGGAATGCATGTGACTTGAATTTGAAATTCAAATGTGACCGTTCCTTGTATTTGTCCCATCCTCACTGCATTTTGTCACTATTCATAGGACTGACACTGTCAGGATTACTTTTTGACAGTGCAGTCTGTCCACCCCTTTGACTTGTATCCAATGGATAAAAATATGGATCATCCCAACGTCTTTTTAATCTCAGCCTTTGATTTGCTTGATAAGTCAGAGGTAGTTGGATGTTCTTATCCATGTAACTTCCCAATAATCTTGAATTAATCGAGGTATATATCAGCAGGTTCATCAGTCTGCTGTAAAACCAATCAGTCTGCTGGACATCATATTTTTGTCTGTAAAATATAATGCAGCTGAATCTTTTTATCCAACTTTTGTTTGTGAAGTTAGATTACATCATTTAAAGTATAACCAAGTTCCAAACATCATCCAACTTGTGGAACTTAGACCTTCTACACAAGGTATATGTAATCGGTTTAGGTCATCACAGACTTGCCTAAATACGATTCCATATCCTTGACATTAAATACTAAGTTTGATCCCTTAGCCTTCATTCACTGAGTTTGAACCCTCGGCCTTCAGTCTTCAGTCTTCAGCAGGTTGCAGACCAGTCTACTGACCTATCTACCCTACTGACCTAGATCAGTCTGCTGATAAACAATCAGCAGCCTTTTACAGTGCTTGTTTGATCAAACCTATTTATGAATCAAACTCTAATAAACCTATACATTTTATCTAGACATCTTTTTGCCTTTTCACTATAACAGCTAGTATGGCACTCATCATCAAAACTGAGAAATAAGTCCAACAATTTCCCCCTTTTTGGTGATGATGCCACTACCCTCACCTAATCAGCAAAGCAAAAAGATAAAAACACAAACAGAACAAATTTAGTCAATTCTCATTATAAACATTTGTTCAGTTATTACAACTAGATACAGCAAAGATAAACAATGAAAAGTAGCTGATCTATTGTCTCTTTTCTCTTTCTTGTCTAGCCTTCTCAGCTTGCTCTTGATAGGCTCTGATCTCTTCTATCATTTCAACCATCCATTCATTCTCAATAAGTGTAAAGTCAATATAAGAATTGACTTGTTTCCACCAATTCCATGCTTCAGGCAGGACAAGATTGATCTGATTCACCTGAAGCCAAACTTCATATACAGCTCCTTAAATTCATCCAGTGAATCTTTTGCTTTTGTAATTGGCAGCACCTTTTCACCTCTGCTACTCCTTCTGCCTCTGGTAGTTGCTCTTAAAGCTCTAATCCTTGCCTCCCAAAACTTCAAACTTAAGAAAGAGTTGAGACCTTCATGAAATCCCATGTCACGATAGGGTCTCCTTCTGTTATGAAACTCTTTCTTGTACTGTGATAGGAGATCATCAGTAAGTTGCACTCTGCCAGGTGCAGGTTGCCTAAAAGCATTTGTATCATCAGTCCATCTCTTCTGTGCAAAGAGTCTAGCAGCCTCCTTTGCTGCAGCTGATTGGCCCTCTTCCCCCTTAGTGACATCATCAACAAAACGTGAGATGAGGCCATGAATAGCTTCCTGTGACACTATCACTCTGTGTAATTGACCCGCCATAGTTCCAGTTCTAGTATCAAGTGAAGTAATCCTTGATTGCAGGGTCTCTTCCAGTCTGTTGATCCTTTCAGTAAATTTGGGATCAGGCACAGCAGGTTGTTGTGCAGCAGCAGGCTCAGCAGCTTCAGCAAGCTTGTCAAGTTTTTGATGAATGGATGTAAGTTGATCTTTCAAAAACTTGTCTTTCAGTGTGTTCCCTTGCTTGATATATCTTACATCATATATCATATCATTTATAGCATTTTGAGTAGAATCAAAGTTTGAAGCAACTGTATCAGTAGATTGTCTATTATCATTTACCATCTTCATTAGTTCTTCAAATCTCTGTTCTTGCCTGTCCAATTGAGTTCTTAACTGTTGCATATCATTTCTTACAGTTCTTAACTCATTGACAACTTCAATTGGCACTCCACTGGCCATTCTACTGTCAGTAGATCCATCAGCAGGCTCCTCAACTCTATATTGTGCCTGTTGTCTGCTGGTGACCATGGCTCTACTCAAATCTCTCCCAGCAGGGGGAGGTCCTTCCTCAACCATTGCACCAAGAACATCTTCAAGATAGGATCTTGTGCAGGTTCTTCAACAACTTCTTCTTCTCCAAAAATTTGAAATTCTTCATCACTGTAGTTATAGTCCAGCAGCTGCTCATCCTCATTAACAGCAGTCTGCTGACTATCTTTTCCTACAGTGGCCTTGGCTCCAGCAGGCTCCACTACAGCAGCCTCAACAATAACAGGGGTTTCCTCCAAACCCAAATCTGGTTCCAACCTTTGTCCAGGTGCTGTTTGGGACTCAGCAGCCTGTACCTCCTGTTCCAACCTTTGTCCAGGTGCTGTTTGTATCCCAGCAACCTGTACCTCCTCTTCGACTTCCTGTGGATTGAATATATTGGTATTATCCACTTGAAAACCTTCTGCATGACCAATCTTGGTCAGAATCATGGCAGTTTTGGTGAGAATCCCTTCAAAGTCAAATCCACTTTGATATTCAATGGATTCCTCAGAACTAGCACTTGGTTCACTGAAGTCAGTGGTCTTTTCCACATCCAAATCAGCATTCTGTACATCTTCAGGTTGTGTAGTAGGCTCTACAACATGAAATGTGCTTGGTTCATCAGTCAGCCTACCAGCACTCAATGTAAGTCCCTCAGTGATTAGTGCTTCTAGCTCATCCATGGTGAGATCTTGTAGATCCTCATCCATTTCTCCAGTCTGCTGGCCCTCAGCAGATCTTCCAGCATCAGTGGACTGTTGCACAGATGGTACATGTGTTAGTGCAGCCCCACTTGATTCTCCTGGTCCAGAGGGAAAATCTCCTCTACTATCTGATGATGAGGAAGAATCATCAGGACCATCTCTTGGATCTCTAAATTGGATACCCTCCTCCTTTTGTTGCTCATCAAACAGATCCATCAGTCTTGATTGCAGCAAGGTTGTATCAATCAGATCCAGCAAATTTTCCACTCCCAACTTGTCAAAAACCCATTCTTCAAAATCTGTCATTGGTTGAGCAGCTGGTTTTTGTCTTTTGTAGAACCCAAACTTCCACTGGAAGTAATCAACAATTTGCTGAAGTTTGGGATCCACATACTCTTCAGTTTTCTTGCTCTTTTTCACATGCCTCTCAAATGGCATAAAAGATCTTCTGGGAGCAGCTCCAGTAGCTTGTTGACCTCCAAAGGATCCAACAAGCAGATTCAAGGTATCTTCTACAGATGTTTGAAAGTCAGCAGGTTGCTGTGATTGTACATTTGTACCTACTACTTCCATCTGTATCACACTTGGTTCCCCCTGACTTATATGCTCATCAGCAGGGTTAGCAGCAGACTGCTCTTCCCCCTGAACTATTGCCAAATTTGCGGGGTCTTCAACCAAGTCTCCAATCACCTCTTCAACCACCACAGCAGGTTCAGGTCCAGTGGTTTGCTGTGGTTCTTCAGTGGATGCTACAGCAGGCTCAGGGTCAGTAGACTGCTGTACATCCTCTACAGATTGCTCAAAAACAACCTGTTCAGCATCAGTAGACTTGATAACTTCTTCATTTGAGGAATCACTGATAACAACTGGTGGAATGATAGTTAGAGGCTCAGCTTCAACAGCCTCTTCTTCCTCCTCTACTGATGCTTCTTCTTGGGCCCTCTGTGCCTCCAAATCTTTCAACTCTTTCCCCTTGCCATATTTCTTCTTTTTGGCAACTTCCTTCATCCTCTTGGATAGGGGTTCATCATCATCATCTTTTCTAGTCAATTTTCTTTTTCTACTTGCTTCCTTCTGTTGTTCTCTAAGAATTTCACCAACAGTTTTTCTTGAAGCTACAGCAGGGTCAGTAACCTCCACTTGACCCTCAGCAGACTCAACAGTCTGTGCTGTTTCCTTTCTTGTTCTTTTTGATTTCAGGACTTCTGTAGTCTTTCTAACATCAGCACTCTTCTTCCTCTTTCCAGCAGTTTTCTTTGGTGCAGCAGGTTTGATGGAAATCTTCTTAGTTTGCTGAACCTGCTCACCACCAGTATCACCATCATCTCCATCATCATTATCATCAGCAGCTTCTTCAGCAATTTCTTCATCATCATCAAGTCCAGGAATTGCATAATCAATCTCCTTCTTGTATCTAGACTGATTAATATCCATAGGTGCTACATCGGGAATTTCAAGATGATTCAGCAGAGTCTGGACCATTAATCCTAAGGGCAGTGCCTTGGACTTTCTCTTCCCTAAACTCTCTTCCTTGGCCACTTTCTTCATATAATGAATAAAGTACCTGGCCCAGTCAAACTTCATGCTCCTACAGATGATAATCATCAACTCTATCTTGGGTCCCGATAGAGTGTCCATACTGCCAGCTAGCCCAAGTATGTTCTTTGCAATGAGCTTGCTCAGCAGACTGTATTCAATACCAATGTGTTTGCAGTTGATGCCTGGAACGGATTTGATTTACGCATCTGTCTTAATCTGATCTACAAACGCCAATTTGTCCAATCCCATTGCTTCAGGATTGACAGAGCCGTCCACCACTTCAACAAATCCAAAAACTTCCCTCAGCAGACCGGGGGAAACTTCAATTTCTCGCCCATTTACAGCAGTCTTAAATGCTTCAGTTCCTTCCTTTATTTGAATGTTTCTCCGGAAACTGACAACATTTGTATAAGAAATTGTGTCCGATCTTATGTTTAACACATTTTCCAGACCGACATACCTCCTTATTCTTCGACCAATGTTAATGGCCAGTTCGATTCTGTTTGCATCTTCAACAAAACCTCTAACACTTTGGCTTGATTCAATTTGTACATCAACTTTTTCCGCCATTATAATGAGAAGAATGAGATGAAGAAGATTGAATCTTAAATCTGTGTTCACACAGTGTAACGATTGCAGTGATAAAGTAGATTTGCAAGTGACGATTCTCCTGAGTAATAGTCTGAATATATAGACAGTGGGTGGTTGAAACTGTCATAGCACGTACATTGAGGTAACCACGATTAATCTGAACAAATTCTGTCTTGACACGTGGCCCATTACTCCACCATAACGTTTGTAACCGTTGGATGGTTTAACTGTGGTAATAATGGATAAAATAAATATCCCGCCAAACTGCTTTTTGACCTTAATAACTTTGACTGAGTAAAGTTCCCTTCAGCAAGGTATCCCTCAGCAGGGTGGGCTCAGCAGTCTGCTGATAATGTGCTTCAGCAGCCTGCTGACAAAGTGACTCTACTGATCCTTGTTTTCTCCTTGTTTTGTTCAATTGATAATACAAGATGAAGTTTAACACCAATGACTGATCTGTCAAGTGAGCTCACCCAACATGACAAAGACCAATCCCCTTGGCAACCTCATTTGCTCAATTGTTCAAACATAAGTACATGGAATTGTTGATACCAATGACTAATCTGCTAAGTGAGCTCACCCAACATAGCAAAGACTAATCCCCTTGGTGAATTCCAGTACACTGCTGAATATCAGTCAATCTTTATGATTCCAAGTTCAGTCCTTAATTTGGCAAATCTTTCACTATCAAGTGGCTTAGTGAAAATATCAGCAAGTTGATCTTCAGTAGGGATGTATAGAACCACCACATCTTTCTTTTCAACATGATCTCTTATAAAATGATGTCTCACATCAATGTGCTTGGTTCTTGAATGCAAAACAGGATTTTCTGTGATTGCAATTGCACTTGTGTTGTCACACATGATTGGAATTTCCTTTTCTTCAATTCCATAATCCCTTAATTGTTGTCTTAGCCATAGTACTTGTGCACAGCAACTTCCAGCAGCAATGTATTCAGCTTCAGCAGTGGAAGTTGAAATAGAATTCTGTTTCTTGCTAAACCAGGAGACCAGTCTATTTCCCATTAACTGACAGGTTCCTGAGGTGCTTTTTCTATCAATCTTGCATCCAGCATAATCAGAATCTGAGTAGGATATTACCTTGAAGCTTCCTTCCTTGGAATACCAAATTCCTACTCCCAAAGTCTCTTTTAGATACTTAAGAACTCTTTTGACAGCACCTAAATGACTTTCTTTAGGTTTGGATTGAAATCTTGCACAAACACCTACAGCAAAGGATATATCAGGTCTGCTGGCAGTGAGATACAGCAGACTGCCTATCATCCTTCTGTACAAAGTCTGATCAACATCTTTGCCTTCTTTATCTTCATCCAATCTGATGTTTGTACTCATAGGAGTTGAGCTCTTAGTGCTGTTTTCCATACCAAATTTCTTCAGCAGCTCTTTGGTATACTTGGTTTGATGAATGAAGATTCCATCCTTCAACTGTTTAACTTGCAATCCCAAGAAGTAATTCATTTCTCCTATCATACTCATTTGGAATTTGCTCTTCATTAGATTTGCAAACTTTTCACAAAGTAAATCATTCTCAGAACCAAAAATTATGTCATCCACATAAATTTGTACCAGCAGGGTGTTGTCCCCTTCACTGATTCTGAAAAGTGTCTTGTCAATGGTCCCTTTTGTAAAGCCATTGTCCACCAAGAATTGAGATAGAGTCTCATACCATGCTCTTGGTGCCTGTTTCAATCCATAAAGTGCTTTGTTGAGTCTATACACTTTATCTTCTTGATCTTTAACTTCAAATCCAGGAGGTTGCTGAACATACACTTCCTCCTCTAGGATACCATTCAAAAATGCACTCTTGACATCCATTTGATATACTTTGAAGTTCTTATATGCAGCATGTGCCAAGAATAATCTGATAGCTTCCAATCTTGCAACAGGTGCATAAGTTTCATCAAAATCTATTCCTTCTGCTTGAGAATAGCCTTTTGCAACTAGTCTGGCCTTATTTCTTACAATGGTACCAGATTCATCAAGTTTATTTCTGTATACCCATTTAGTACCAATGATATTTGCATGACTTGGCCTTTCAACAAGTGTCCAAACTTGATTTCTTTCAAATTCATTTAATTCTTCTTGCATAGCAATTATCCAATCTGGATCTGAAATTGCTTCTTCAACAACTTTAGGTTCCATTTGAGATAGAAAACAAGTAAACATAGCTTCCAATTGTCTTCTAGTCCTCACACCTTGCTGTACATTGCCAATAACTTGTTCAGCAGGGTGATTCCTTAACCATTGTGGATTTTGGTTATTTTGATTTTCGTGAATATCATCTTCAGTAGGGTCTGCTGTAGTTTCTTCTACAGGGGGGTCAGCAGATCCTTGAATTGCTTCAGTTGTTGCATCAGTAACATTGTCAGCAGGGTGTTCAGCAGGGGCAGTATCAGAAACTTTTAGGTCATTGAATCTTTCCAAAACTTCAACACAATCTGGATCGGTGATTTGTTGATTTTCAGCAGGTTCACACTCTTTATCTTCCATACCAGTAAACTTAGGTTCATCAAACACAACATTGATTGTTTCTTCATGTTTCAGTGTTCTTTTGTTCAGTACCCTGAATGCTCTGCTGGCTGAAGAATATCCTAAGAAAATTCCTTCATCCGATTTTGGTTGGAATGTTTTCAAATGAACTTTATGATTTAGAATAAAACATTTGCTTCCAAATGGGTGAAAATAAGATATATTAGGTATCCTTCCATTCCAGATCTCATAAGGTGTCTTCAGCAGCTTCTTGTTTATTGATGTTCTATTTTGTGTATAGCATGCTGTGTTTACTGCTTCAGCCGAATATCTTTCAGGTAGCAATGCTTCACAGATCATTGTTCTTCCTGCTTCCTTTAATGTCCTGTTTCTTCTTTCAGCAACCCCATTTTGCTGAGGTGTACCAGCAGCAGCAAGTTGATGGAGTACACCATTCTGTTCACAATATTCTCTTATAACTTTGTTGAGAAATTCAGTACCCTGATCTGATCTAATCTTTATAACTGTTAAACTTTTCTCATTTTGTAATCTCTTCAAAAGATTAGGCAAGCTTTGGAGTGTCTCACTTTTCTTGTTCATGAATATCACCCAAGTGTATCTAGAAAAATCATCCACAACCACCAAGGTGTATTTCTTTCCTGTCACACTTGTTGGAGTTATTGGTCCAAAAAGATCTATGTGCATAAGCTCCAACACTCTGTTAGTTGATTGTTTAGTCTTTGACTTGAAACTTGACTTTATCTGTTTACCTTGCTGACATGCATCACAGATAGCATCCTTCTTGAATGTGATCTCAGGTAACCCAACCACTAACTTTTTCTTCACTAACTGATTAATATCATCAAAATTTAGATGATTTAACTTCTTGTGCCATAACCAATTTAGTTCAGATTTGGTATGCACAATCAGGCAGGTTTCTGGAACTGCAGTAGACCAATCCACAACATACATGTTCTGTTGTCTTCTACCAGCAAGTACAACTTGATCACCTCTTTCACTAATGACAATACAATTGTTTTTGTCAAAAGTGACCTTGTATCCCAAATCACAGAATTGTCCAGTGCTCAGCAAGTTGTAATCCAGTCCTTCCACATATGCAACATTCTTGATTGTAAGTCCATTTCTGATAAGTGTGCCATATCCTCTTGTATAACCAGGTGTATTTTTGTTGCCAAAATTCACCCTTGGACCATCTTTTGCCACAAAGTTTGATAGACAGTGCTTATTCTTTGTCATGTGTCTGGAACATCCACTGTCAAAGTACCAGACACCCTACAAAACAAAGTTAATGCATTTTAGGTACCCAAACCTGTTTGGGTCCATAGTGGTCAGTGGCAAGCATGACCCTTGGTATGTTTCCATAAGGTCTTCTCCTAAATGTGTCATACTTTGGTTCATACTTTGGTTCATACATGTATTCCACACATCCATAAGTTCTAACAGTAGGTTGTGTAGGAACCACATATGTTTTCTGGCCTTTTGGTACATAATGTTGTTTGAAATGATTCTTGTTGTTAGAAACATTTGCATAACCATAGATGTGCTGTCTGTTAGGAGCAGCCCTGTAATATGGAGTCTGCTGAGGTCTTATGTAAGTCCTCTGCTGATTCCATTGTCTAGGTTTTACCCTAGCAGTATGGTTATACTGACTGTTTCTAGCATTAGATGCAGGAATATTCCAATCATTATTAGCAGGGAACAGTCTACCTTTCCCCCTGAGATAAGTATCCCTTGAATGATCAACATTTTTGGATTTAGGATTCTTATTCTTGGAATATTTCTGTTTCTTTCCCTTCTGTGGTCCAGCAGACTTGGTAGCAGGTCTGCTATCAGCAGGCTTAGAAGGCACAGCAGTTCTATTTTTGGATTTATTCTTTTTACTAGGAGCTGTTGACTTCTGAGACTTCTGATTTTGCTTCTTTGAGGCATTCTCATTTGGTTTTACTGCTTCAGCAGCCTTCTTGGGAGATGGATCTAGTGCAGGCACAAACTTAGGACCAATTCTGGTACTAGGTTCAGTAACCTTACTGGATCCACTCTTGTTAGATTGCTGAGTTCCAAATCCAAGCCCAGTTCTATCTCCATAAGGCTTTCCTGATTTGTATGCAGTATTGGAACAAGATGGTTCAGCAGATTCAGAGGCTGCTGGATGTTCAGCAGACTTATGCTGATTCTGTCCAACATCTTTTTCCTTACCTTTGAAAACCCTTAATTCAGCTTTCAATCTTCCAACTTCTAACTCAAGAGCCTCTTTTTCAGCCTTCACAATCTCATAACCAGATTGTATTATCCTCGATTGATTAAGGATGGCATCCAAAGTCTCATTGTTGTCGAATTTCTAGGATTTGAACCACAGGTTGATTCACAATCACTTCCAGCAGGAGTGTTTATAGATACAGTGTTGTATACCTCCTCGGTTTCATCCATGTTGGCCATCAAAGCATAATCCTCCATATCAGCAACCAGTGCTGTGTCATCTGACTCATTTCCTTTTTCAGATCCCACTTCATATCCTGATTCATCTTCAGCAACCATAGCCTTCTTGCCATGTCTCCTTTGTTGACTTTTGGTCTTCAGTAGGTCTGGACAATCAGGTCTAAAATGTCCAGGCTTCTTACAGTTGAAGCAAAGATAATCAGGTTCCTTGCCTTGTTTCAATTCAGGACAATCAGGTCTGAAGTGTCCTGGTTTCTTGCAATGAAAGCATAGATAGTCATTATCTTTCTTTGGTTCTTCTTTCCTTCTCTCAGTAGGCCTCTTTGTGAAATTTCTTGTAGGGGCCTTTCCGGTCTTCATCATTCGATTTTCTTGCTCAGTAGGGCAATCTGCTCTTGCATCTCATCCAGCATATCATCCTGTCCTCCTGATGTTTCTTCATGATGTGAAGCAGCCAATGCAGTGGTCTTTGGCTCTTCCTTTTCAGTTTCGGGCACTAGCTTCTTGCTAAATTCATATGCCTTAAGATCAGAGAACAGTTTGAAGGTGTCTTCTTCATGCAGCTTTCTCATTTCTTCAATTGCAGTCACCTTCATTTTCCAAACATCTCTTGCAGGTAAAGCTTCCAAGATTTTGGTGTTTACTTCCTCTTTTGAATAACTTACACTCCGCAGAGTAAGTTCATCTAAGATTGCATTGAATCTGGACTCCATTTGCTCAATGGTTTCATTAGGTAGCATTTTGAACTTTTGAAACCTTTTTCTGGCCACACTGATTTTGTTCTTCTTTATTGCATCAGTGCCTTCACAGATTAAGTGAATCTTATCCCAAAGTTCATTTGCAGTCTTGCAATCTTTGACTTTCATGTACATATTGCTATCCAAGGTTCTGTAGATGATATCAATAGCAATGTTGTTGAGGTTTGCTCTTTTCCTGTCTTCTGCATTCCATTCTCTCTTTGGTTTAGGAATGTACTCAGTTCTGTCACCCACTGTTACTGCCTTTGTAATCTCCAGTGGTCCTTCAGTTAGTACATCCATCATTTCATCATGAGTAGCAGCAAGATATGCCTGCATTCGACGTTTATACTCATCAAATCTATCAAGAGAGCACATCAACATGGTTCTAGCATACTGTGTGTTATCCATGATGCAAGTCTTCAAAATCAGAAACTTGAAAGAAAGTTTTAAAGAATTTTCACAAGCACAACAAGTAGGATTCCTTCAGAACAGAAGCACTGCTCTGATACCAATTGTTGGTCCCTTGAAAAGGCTTTAGTTAAGTTTAGAGGGGGGGGGGGTGAATAAACTTAACACTTAAAACTTTGGAGTTAACAAATTCTGCAATTTCAGCAGCCTGCTGATACTTCAGTAGTCTGCTGAGACCTCAGTAGCCTGCTGATAAACAGTAGTCTACTGACAGTTCAGTTTGCTGAATTTGTGCAGCGGAATAATATCAAAATTAAGCCTTGCTACTTGTTGTTAAATATGTTACTAAGTATTAGATACTCAGTAGTGTATGTGTGTGAGTTCAGTTGCTAGATTCAGCAGGTTGATATGAATAATGACTAAGTGCAGAAAATAAATGCAGTAAGTAAGTAGAGAGATTTTTATAGTGGTTCCAGGTGATGTAATCCTGTACGTCCACTCTTCTCCTGTGATGTTGGAGGAAATTCACTAGTAATCTTTGAGTTATCTGTTACAAAGAGTCCTAGGTTGCTTGTCCTTCACCAATAACTATGGCTTCACAAACTGAAAACTAAGAACAGGTAGGATTGCTGCTCCTGAGTCTTCCACTGGTCCTTGAAGGGTAGAATTGCCTCTTCACCAGCTTCACCACAAACCAACAGTCTTTCACACCAAACAGATGCTTCACTGTCTTCAGCAGGTTCTTTATAAAATAAAGAATGAATCAAGTAAATGATTCAGTTGCAGCAGCTTGATTAGGATGATATAATCAGCAGCTTGCAGTCTTCAAGTGTGTATGCTTGATGCAGCTTGAACACAGAATGCACTTGAAGAAAATAACTAGATCAGCAGCCTTAAGCTCAGTAAGTTCAGCAGGGTGTTTTTCAGCTCAATGTTATCACTTGATGTTTATACCAAAGTTCATCATCTTCCTCTTGAGTTGAAAGTCCTCTATTTATAGGTAGGAATGCATGTGACTTGAATTTGAAATTCAAATGTGACCGTTCCTTGTATTTGTCCCATCCTCACTGCATTCTGTCACTATTCATAGGACTGACACTGTCAGGATTACTTTTTGACAGTGCAGTCTGTCCACCCCTTTGACTTGTATCCAATGGATAAAAATATGGATCATCCTAACGTCTTTTTAATCTCAGCCTTTGATTTGCTTGATAAGTCAGAGGTAGTTGGCTGTTCTTATCCATGTAACTTCCCAATAATCTTGAATTAATCGAGGTATATATCAGCAGGTTCATCAGTCTGCTGTAAAACCAATCAGTCTGCTGAACATCATATTTTTGTCTGTAAAATATAATGCAGCTGAATCTTTTTATCCAACTTTTGTTTGTCAAGTTAGATTACATCATTTAAAGTATAACCAAGTTCCAAACATATCCAACTTGTGGAACTTAGACCTTCTACACAAGGTATATGTAATCAGTTTAGGTCATCACAGACTTGCCTAAATTCTGATTCCATATCCTTGACATTAAATACTAAGTTTGATCCCTTAGCCTTCATTCACTGAGTTTGAACCCTCAGCCTTCAGTCTTCAGTCTTCAGCAGGTTCCAGACCAGTCTACTGACCTATCTACCCTACTGACCTAGATCAGTCTGCTGATAAACAATCAGCAGCCTTTTACAGTGCTTGTTTGATCAAACCTATTTATGAATCAAACTCTAATAAACCTATACATTTTATCTAGACATCTTTTTGCCTTTGCACTATAACAGCTAGTATGGCACTCATCATCAAAACTGAGAAATAAGTCCAACAAATTCATCCTGGAGAAAAGCTGCAGCACAAAAACCGAGAAGAGGCACACTCGGTCGACCGAGCCACGGTTTACTTTTTTTTATTATTATTTATTTGGTCTTTCTGGAGATGAGTAGAGGCTGAGGCCAGTTCGAGCAAGTATGTGAAACCGTTTCTGCAACATCTTGATCCCAACTTTGGGATTGTTTTGTGAGTTTTTATTAAAGTTTGTATCTTTATTATGTTTATGTGTATTTTATGCAATTAAATCGAGAGATGTTTGCATGTGTGATGTTTAACGTTGATGAGAATCGTTGTTAAACTCTAGATCACCATATTAAAGATTGGACTTTTAACCTAAAAATAACGAGAGTTGTTAGGTTGAATTTCTAGGTTGCTAGATTGAGAAATCTTACACCTTTGTTATGGAAGCGTTAATCTTTAAGATCGAGAGATGAAAGATTAATAGGCGAATTATCTATGAGAGTAGAAATTCATACCTTTGATAGGTGAACCACATCTTTACTAAATCTTCACTAAACGATCTAGGGTAGAAATTGAGAGTTGCGAGATAGGTGGATCATTGCTTGTTCCTCGTTAACTTAATTGAAAGAATCATTGTGCCTTGTTCTTCGTTGCTAGCTTAGAATTTTATTTTCGTTTTAGTTTATAGAATAGAATTAGTTATTTTGGGTCCGCAACTATATTTCCTGGCTTTGGATTGACAACCCTCTGTCCAGTTTATTGTTTTTCGTTTTCATTTTTAGTTATTTCTCGTGACAATTTAGAAGAATTAAGAACTAGACCAACCTCGATTCCCTGTGATTCGACTCCGGTTGTAATCGCTATACTACGATCCCTGCACTTGGGGTAAACCGGATTATTTTTATTACTTGTTTATTTTTCATTAGATAAAATCCGAGACAAGTTTTTGGCGCCGATGCCGGGGAATCGGTACGGTTGTCTAGTTTATTAATTTTTTCTGATTTTCTGTTAAAAGTTGGGATAAAAGGGATCGTTATGGCACATGGTAGTAGTTTGGCCGTAACTTTCGACTCGAGTGTCCGTTTTGCGCGCAGGACCCCAATTCGGAAAGCTCGTTCGACACCATTTTCAAGGTCAAAATCTGCTGTTTTCCCTTCCATTTTGGCCCCAGAAGATTTCAACACGTTTTTTTTCACCGTCTTAGAGTTTTTTTTTTTTTTCTGTTTTAAATTTTTCATAGGTAGATTTCTATCTCTGTTTCCGTTTCTTTTTCTGTTTCTTTATCTTTTCTAAAAAGAATTTAAAAATTTAAACGAAAAAACAAAGGGGTCATACAATCTTCTATCTAGGATTGAGGGCATGGATGAGCAAAGTCAGATCGCTATGCTGCAGCAGGTGGCAGCTCTTATGATGTTACGCAATCCAATGAATCAGACCCAGTCTTTTCCACAGAACTCTCGGGTTCTGTTCTGTGCAAGATGTTGTCGGCTTGGCCATGCTGTTGGCCAGTGTCAATTTCTTTCCCCTCCTGCGTATCAAGTTAACACTGTCCATAATCAGGGAAGTTTTAATCTAGTCACATGTCAAAATTGTGACAATGTGGGACACACTTCTCGTTTATGTCCCATGAGTGGACAGAACGCTAATGTAAATGCTTCCCGTGGCCAGCAGTATCAGAGATTTAATAATCAGTTCTCTGGCCAAAGTAGTTTTCAGAATCAGGGTTTCAATCAAACTTGGAATTTCAATCAAAACCCGAACTTCAGTCAGAACCCAAATATTAATTCTTCCAATCAAAATCAGTGGTTCAATCAGAATAGTCCCAATCCTATGTTCCAAAGTTGGCCTAGCCCATCTTTTCCACAACACTTTTAGAATTCCTATCAGAGCACCTCTCAATCTATTAATCTTGAAGCTAAGCTGGAGGAGCTCCAATCCTTTCAAAAGGAGCAAAACGATAATTTCCAACTTCTTCTTGGTATGCTTGCTAATATTGAGAGACAGATCGAGCAAATGGCCCAGACTGAGTTCGATCAAGATGAAGGCAATTGGCAACAAGAGATGATTGATGAGCTGGAACCTGATATGGATCGTCTTAAGTTACAAAGGTTAGAAACTTCCTTCCCTCCTGCATAGTGTGATGATGAAGACGGTTGTCCTATGATGGATCCGACATCAGAGATGGTTGAAGATGTTAATCACCGAGAGGGTGAAGAAATACACCCGGTGTTGGAGAACATAGAGGATGATGTGCCTAAATTAGAGATAAGTCACCCGGAGGAAGTCGCATTTGAGGAGCCGTTGAAGCCAATAAGTGTTGAGGTGATTGTGGACGAGCGAGTGAGCGTGAAGGAAGTGATCTTCCCACTTGATCACTATGTCATGAACTGGGAGATGGAACCCCCTAATCCCATTCTTCTTTTATTGTGAAGATACTTCATAAAGGTCCTTCGAGCCATGGTTCCATTAATTTCCTATGAAGGTGAGTTGGATGGCTCGCATGCTGAATATTCGTTGAAGAACCATGCGAGAAGGACGTATCCGTTTGATAATGGATAGTGAGCTAAGTGTGTCTAGCCAAAGACACTAAAGAGAGGCGCTTGTTGGAGGCAACCCAATATTAAGAAAATTTTTTGCTATTATTATTTTATATTATTTTGTTTTTTGTTGAATAAGGGGGGCTAGTTTTGTCTTGTGTCGTCTAGGTTTTTGGAGTCGGTTTCTGTGGCCCGGTAACTTGCATGAGCGGAAGCTACTGTCGGTTTTCCATTGCTATTACTTTCTGATGAATCTTGTAAGCCTTAACGCGCATTTGCACTTTCAGTTGGAGTTTGGTATTTCTGTATGCACATGTTGGACCATATCTGTTTTGTAAACCTATGTGGTTATATTTGACGCTTAGATGCCCTGTGTTTTCCCTGTGTGGTGATTTTTCCATCTGAGCAATTATATCATGTGCTTATATCAAACTTTTCGGCGCAATATGTTATATTCCCCTATCCCCGAGATCTTGTCTTGTTTTTCATGTGTGCAGGATATTTGCGATAGCAATTGTGAGTGTTTAGACGATATCAGTTTTCCGGTGGATGGTCCACAGTCTACTGATTTCTTCAAGCATTTCTGGATCTGACTCATGACCACTTCCTGACTTGCACCTTCGAACTACAATCAGCTAAGTACTTTATCTTTTCTTTAATTCTGCACAACCTGAGGACATGTTGTGGTTTAAGTGTGGGGGAGGGATTGGTTGTACCTACAATGTGCTTAATTTAGTATGCTACCACCAAAATTCAACAAAGTTTGAAATTTTTTTTTTTAAAAAAAATTTGTCCCGAGCATGATTTTATTTTGGCTTACTTACTTGTTATATTTCCATACTTGTGCTGAGTTGACTAGTATTTTTGCATAGACCTTTGTTAAATAAGCCTTTACTCGAATTCTTTTCACGTAAGCCTCTTCGATGATGAGCTGAACTTAGGAAACTGTACTCATTTAAACCGATGATGTTTGATTCTGGTTATCAGACCGTTCGCTTAGTGCTCATGTCATGGAAATTGTAATATGTGCGTAGTTGGAATTGAAATAGGAAGTATCGTGAATATACCGAAGCCTGAATGTGATAAGTGAATCGTAACTACTGTGCTTTGGAAAAGTTGTTTTAAGATAATTGGGTGTGTCGAAAGCTGGTCGATGATTTGAGTGAGGTAGGTCATATCTCGAATGTCCTATACCACTATGATGACCAAAAGCTCACGACAGTCAGAAGAAGCTGCCTTATGATTTGAGTAAGGTAGGGTATATCTCGAATGTCCTATTCTACTATGACGGGCAAAAGCTCATTCTGATGTGCGTATAAATGTGAATTAATTAAATCAACTTACGAAAGAAAGTGGTATGAATAAGTGAAAGACTTAGTTATCACCTACCTTATCCCCAGTATAGACCAAGGTATATGTTGTAGGGAGTATCCTCTGGATACGACTGAAAAGATTTCGAAAACACATGTATTACTCTAGTCATGACATGAGTAGTTTTGCAGGGCGTATGTGTGGTAATTCATTATCTGTCTCTAATGGGTATTTGTTGGTTAGCTTGAATTTAATTGTCAAGTGTGGAATCGGTGGAAGTTGAAGAAGGCTTTGCACACACTACACATTCGAGTAATCGTTTATTGCATGGGATGTATGTTTTTGGTGCTAGTCGACCGGTTGTGATTTGATATATGGGATTTTATGTGGTTCAATGCATAAGTAAGCCTTGGTTTTCTTGTTTTGTTTTGCTCGGGACGAGCAAAAGCTAAGTGTGGGGGAGTTGTTAACGGTGATTTTTACGATATATATGATTTTATTTCGTGACAATTTCCTTCGTGTTTTACTAATTTTTATAGAAAATTAGGTGTTTAAGTGAAATATTGGAAGAATGCATATGAAAATCATTAAAGTGAAAAATCGAGCTAATTACGTGGTTTTATTGGTGTTTTCTATCTATATGTATGATTTTACATTTTGCATGTTTTTGCCATGTTGTAGGTATGCTTGCATGTTATGGAGGAAGCTAAAATGATGTTCACTTGAAGTTTAAATAGAAGGAAGAAGATGCAAGTCAAACTTGGAGTGAAGATACACTTGCTGAACGTGCGTTTGCTGATGCGTCCACTGGACGGGCGTCTTGTCCAGCTCGGCTCGACTCGAAGAAATTTACTTAAAGTGAACGAGCGTCCACCCTACCAGACGTGCGTCCAGAAGATCAGAAAGGATAGACTTGGAATTATCTTTATTTTTATTTATTAGGGTTTAGACTTGCTAATAATAAAACCCTAAGTCGGCAAAACAAGTTATAAAAGGAGAGGCATCAGCAGAAAACGAAGAAAAATTCATCCTGGAGAAAAGCTGCAGCACAAAAACCGAGAAGAGGCACACTCGGTCGACCGAGCCACGGTTTACTTTTTTTTATTATTATTTATTTGGTCTTTCTGGAGATGAGTAGAGGCTGAGGCCAGTTCGAGCAAGTATGTGAAACCGTTTCTGCAACATCTTGATCCCAACTTTGGGATTGTTTTGTGAGTTTTTATTAAAGTTTGTATCTTTATTATGTTTATGTTTATTTTATGCAATTAAATCGAGAGATGTTTGCATGTGTGATGTTTAAAGTTGATGAGAATCGTTGTTAAACTCTAGATCACCATATTAAAGATTGGACTTTTAACCTAAAAATAACGAGAGTTGTTAGGTTGAATTTCTAGGTTGCTAGATTGAAAAATCTTACACCTTTGTTATGGAAGCGTTAATCTTTAAGATCGAGAGATGAAAGATTAATAGGCGAATTATCTACGAGAGTAGAAATTCATACCTTTGATAGGTGAACCACATCTTTATTAAATCTTCACTAAACGATCTAGGGTAGAAATTGAGAGTTGCGAGATAGGTGGATGTTTAGGGTCAAATTGTATGATTTTTAACGATATATTTTCTATCAATTTCCCCCATATATGGATGTTTTCCATAGAAATCGAGCGTTATATTGAAATATTGAGTAAATGATGTTTTTAAGAGTTAAATTGCAAAACGTAAAGAATTATGTGCTTAAATGATGAATTTATATTATTTTGGAATTATGTTACGCTTTGGTATGTTTGATCCTCTTGTAGATACTCATTGATGATGGAAAAGATGATTTTAGAGAGCTAAATTCGAAGTTGGAAAGAGCTAAAGAGATTTATGGAAGATTGGAAGATTAAGGAAAGAAATCAAGTTTGTGATCTTCAGCTGGACTGGTGTCCAAAGAAGTGAACCGGCATCCACTGGAGCGAAATCAGATCAGAGAGTTCAGAAACTTACCGGACGGGCGTCCAGAGGAAGTGGACGGGCGTCCAAGGCTTGAATGATCACCCCATGTGCTTAGCTTGCAAGGAAAAATATCTTGGATATTTTCTGGGAATATTCCAAGCATATTCCCTTGGATATTTATTTGATCACAAAATAAATATCATTGATATTTTGATCACCAAACTTGGTGATTAAGGCTTTCAAAATATCCCATGTAACAACATGTTTTGAGTCCTCAAAGATGGATTTTTTAGGAAGAGAAGAAGATGCCACGAGTTTACGAGATCAACGGATCAATATTTTCCAACGCACTTCTACCGTAACCTGTTTTCGATGGAAATTTGACCCGACTTAGAGGCATTTTCAGGGGACGAGGTCTTGATGAAAGTTGTAGATACTGAAATGATCTTTCGAACGCATTTTGAATCACGTCAATCGGAGGTCTACAACTCAAGTTATGATTTTTTCTTCCAAACAGCTGAAATTTGGACGAATTGGGAGATATTTGGCTCATTTCCTTGCATGTTACCTTCAATGATGGCAAAGATTCCTCCCCAACAAACTCCACATGCTTGTAACTAACTCTTGCATGACTCATCACCCCTACCCACCATCTCCTACCCACCATATCCTAACAAACTAACAAACTCATCATTACATCCTAACAAACTTCTAACCAACTTCTCACCTCCCTCAAATGCTACCTCCCTTATACACCTCCCATTATATATACACACCTCCATCACCACAAAAATACACACTACCATTCACCTAAAAAAGAGGCAGCCGCACTTCTGAGGGGTTTCAAGGCCGATCACCCGAGCCTTGTGCTCGGGTGATCCGGGTTAGATTAGGATGTTTTTTTTCTCGTTTTTTTCATCGTTGATGCTTGAAGATCAACCCTTGTATGAACTATGTGAGTTTAATCTCTTTTTAATTTATTCAATCTCTAGTTTATTTTTATGATCTTTAATTTATTTTGTATCCTTCTATGATTATGACGCTATTGTGTGAACTATATCGAGAGATTGTTTACTAATCGTTGTCTAACGCCGATGAGAATCTTTGTTAGGCTAGATCACCATAGAAAGATAGGATCTTTAATCGTTAATTCGTGACAAGTTAATCGGTTAATTATCTAGGTTGTTAGATTCTAAAATACGAGAGTTAACTTGAATCTACACCTTCGTTTTGTATGGAATATTGGTCTCAATATTCGGAAGAGGAGAGATCGATAATTGAATTCACTAAGGAATTAGGAATTCATAGCTTGAGAAACGGATTCACTAAGAGATTAGGAATTTGTATCTCGTGTAAAGGTGAAACCACAATTTGAATTAAAATCATGAGATGAACTAGGATTGAGATCACTTAGTTTGTATTCTGCTTGATCCCATGTATCTTTAGCTTAGGTCGTTTTTATTGTTCTTAGCTTAGATTTATCTTATTTGTTCTATGTTTGTATTTCCTTTATTTGTTTTCTTGAGTGATAATTTAGAGGAATTAATAAAATTAGATTCAACAGCCCAATTCCCTGTGGATCGACCCCTTACTCATTACGCTTTACTAGCAATTACCCGATATTCGGTCGGTTAGGAGTTAGTTTGCATATAGGTTAGGGATTTATAAATTGTTTTTGTTTAGTGGTGCAAAATCCTCCGAACAGTGGATCATTGCTTGTTCCTCGTTAACTTAATTGAAAGAATCATTGAGCCTTGTTCTTCGTTGCTAGCTTAGAATTTTATTTTCGTTTTAGTTTATAGAATAGAATTAGTTATTTTAGGTCCGCAACTATATTTCCTGGTTTTGGATTGACAACCCTCTGTCCAGTTTATTGTTTTTCGTTTTCGTTTTTCGTTATTTCTCGTGACAATTTAGAAGAATTAAGAGCTAGACCAACCACGATTCCCTGTGATTCGACTCCGGTTGTAATCGCTATACTACGATCCTTGCACTTGGGGTAAACCGGATTATTTTTATTACTTGTTTATTTTTCATTAGATAAAATCCGAGACAAACACTGAGCCCTAGATCAATTAATGATCATCCTTAATCTGACTGTAAGTCAGAATCAGTGTAGTCAACAATACTCAGGTATGCACCTGAATATAGACGCATATTACTCCTTGTTCTCCGAAGATACTTATGGATGCACTATACTGCTACTCAACGTCCGAATCCAAGATTCGACTTTAATTGATTCAATGATCTGAATTTCTCTATCCAAAAGAAAATCCATCGCATTTTCTCTATATCCGAAAATTGAGAGAATTATTCTGTTTGGGGTTGGGCAAGAAACCTCTCGTTGAATATTGCCTACGAAAATGCATTATCATCTTAAACAATAAGATGGATGGGAAACTGCCACAACTTGTTCTCATGAGTTCGATCGAATCAAATTCTAAGAATATAGTCCACTTCTTTGATTAAGAGAAGCTTGGCTCGTCAGTTCCTGACTTCAGATAACACACTCATGTTGTCCTCAACTGTTGCAGTGTTATCCTTTATAAACACTAACGTCTACTACTTAACCAATATTGATTTTTGTCACGGATTTTATTAACAAAAAAAAAACAAGTAATAATCCGGTTAACCTCAAGTATAAGGATCGTAGTAATAGTGGTTAATGCCGGGTCGATCTTACGGGGAACTGGCGATTGCTAACCCTAGTTTTTGTTTAACTAACTAACCTGTGTCACGATTACTAAACTAAACAGATACGAAAACAATAAATAATTCACAAGAAAGATAACAATAACGTAAACTAGACAGAAGATCAAGGATCTAAAGCCAGGAAAGATAGTTTCGAACCAATTTAAACTAAACTAAATCTAGTATGCAATAAAAGACTAACTAAGCTAAACAATTCAAATTCAAGGGGTTTAAATCAATAAGTTACGAACGAACAAGCAATTGATCCACCTATCCTACAACTATCAATTTCGATCTAGATTATCTCGTGATTTCTAACCAAGTTGTGATTCACCTAACCAAGGTACGAACTCCTAATTTCTTAGACAAGTTCTCCTATCAATTTTTTAACTTTCGATTTAAAGATTAACGCTTTCAAATCAAGGTGTGAAATCTCTCAATTTCTAACCTAGAAATCTAACCTAATAACTCTCGTTGATTAGTTTTAAGATCTATTCTTTATCACGGTGATCTAAAGTTTAACATGGTTTTCATCAACATAAACAATCAACATGCAAAGATCTTTCGATATAAATTGCATAACAACATGAAAGACATGATAAAGAAACAACTTGAATTAAAATACTCACAAGATAACCAAGAACAAAACTGAATCGTTGATTGGATGGCTTCACAACGCTTGTTCAATGGAGGTCTAGCCTCTTAGCATCCTCTTTGAAACTCGAATTGTTTAGAATAAAATTGCATAAAAGAATCTAAAGAAAAACTGTTTGTAAACTAAAGAAAAACGCAGCTTAGCCGCCCCTAGGGTTTAGGGCTCGAATATATATCATAATTGTGAGGAGAGAACGCAGCTATATATAGAATTCTAAGTCGGTTCTGCTAAGTCGGCGTTCGGACGCCCGTCTGGAAAGGGTGAACGCCCGTCCGGCTTATGCAAACTTCTTCGAGTCGGGCCGAGCTGGATCAGACGCCCGTCCTTCTTTAAATTGGACGCTCGTCCAGGAAAAATCTGAACTTCCTGAATGTAAAAGCTCCTCCTGGACGCTCGTCCACTATGTCAAACGCCCGTCCACTCTGGACGCCAGTTCAAGCTGCTGGACGCCAGTCCAGGATCGACTTCATCTTGATTTATTCATCTCTATCTCTTTTTATCAAATCAAATCATCATTATCTTTTTTTATCATCAATTAGCTCGACTCTTATCTGTTTTTGGTCAACATTTGAGCATCAAACATGTACCTATAACACATTAAAACATCGCAAAATGTAATATCGTCCAAATAATAATAAAAATCACAATTTAAACACCAAAATTAACCAATTTTACGATTAACTCATTAAAAACATCATTCGCTTAATAAATCTATTAAACACTCGTTTCTCATGCAAATTAATACAAATATGGGGAAAAATACCATAGAATATAGCGTCATAAATCGTATAAATTCACCCTTAACAACTCCCCCACACTTAAGCTTTTGCTCGTCCCGAGCAAAACAAAACAAGATAAAGGCTCGAGAAAAGATAGACATCTCAGCACATATAACACATATTCAATAACTTAGAAGTTCACCCCGGTGTGTGTGCAAAGCCATAGAAAACTTCCACTAAATCCAAACTTGAGAAACTCGAAGCAAAACTAGCTAATACTCCCTCATAGACTAGTAATAAATGACACTCATAAGGTGTACCCTACAAACGTGACATATCCCGAAAAAGATGATAGAATATATCTAGGGCCTTTCTGAAATACTCAGAGGATAGTCCCTACAGCATATCTATCAGTTTCTACTGGGGACAAGATAGACGATAACTTAGTCTTATATCTTTTTCATAACAATTCACTAGTTGATTTAATTACTTCACTTTAAACACACATCAGAATGAGCTATTGCCCTGTCATAGCAGAATAGGATATTCGAGATATACACTACCTTACTCCAATCATAAGGCAGCTTCTTCTGACTGTCGTGAGCTTTTAGTCATCATAGTGGTATAGGACATATGTGGTATACCCTATCGCACTCAAATCATCGACTAGCTTTCGACACACCCAATAATTCTTCATATTTTTCAACTTTTCATTTGACAATAAGTCACGTGTTACTTATCACATTCAAACCTTAGATATTCACAGTATATCATACTTCGGATCTAAATACACACTATCATAAGTCTCAGGATATATACGTAGCACTAAGTACATGACACATAAGAAAATCAGAAATCACTCGTCGAAAAGGGGTATAACTTTATAATTAGCTCGTCATTAACTATGGCTCGTGAAAAATAGATCTCAGGTGAAACAACTAACTTACCAAACATACGATATACAGCTAGGATGACTGTAAAAATAACGAACATTGCATTGAATTGCCTACTCAGGACAAAACAAAAACAAAAGTGTCAAAAAATTTTGAAAATTCTAGCTCATTTCGCATAGAAACATAATGAATTAAGCAAATGTATAGATACATATCAAATCATTCCCCTCCCCCACACTTAAAGATCAACATGTCCTCATGTTGTGCAGAACGAAAGAAAAAGGAAAAGACTTAGCTGATTTAAACCGATACTCGAAACGTCGGTCAGGCCGGAGCCTATACATAGTGACACTGAGAACTTGTAACCGTACAATGTAGTTCGACAAAACCGCTTGAAATACACCTGCACGACTTGACAAACACGGAACCATCTCGGGGAAAACGGGGAATTACACCAGAATGAAAAGAGATAATAAAAACGATTTATACCAAAAGATAAAGCATTGAATACATTCACCAGTCGAAAGAAAATATGAAATAAAAGTACTGATGCCTTATGGCTTACATGATCCATTGGAAAGAATAAACAGTAGCTAAATACAAAATACAATGAATCACGTAATCAAAAGTAGCAAAAATATACAATCACAGTATGTAGGGCAAATCAAAATCGAAAAATAGACAAAGAAATCATGATTGCCCCGGAGCCGTAGAATCATCAGCCGGAGGTGCATCACCCGCAGGGGCATCAGGCTGCTCCTCATCCGAAGAAGACTCAGACTCCTGAAGAACATCCGTAACGGCCTGCTCAATCTCATCTGAATAAGTAAAATCAATGAGGCTCGGAGCGAAGACTCTGTCATCTCGGATAGGCCGGCCCTCACTCATACACTTCAAAACTGTCAAAATATTATTCTGGGACGTCCGGATATCCTCCAACCAGTTCCGCAGACTGTTTCCTATATTTAGCCTCAGCCGGACCGAAGGAGTCAAAGGTGGAAGTGAGGATGGTCGAGGCGGTGCCGAAGAAGTAACAGGCTCACGTGCTATCTCAGCCTCAGCCTCAGTCTGACCTGAAGATTTCACTTTCTCCCTCTGCAAGAACCTAGGATTCTTCGGTTTGTGATCGGTCTTGTACTCGGGAACTCCAGCATCTTGACAGAAACCGTGGATCAAATGTGGACATATCAAGCATCGTGTGTATACCTTCTGATTCATAGAAATCTCGTCGAAAATCGCTTGTCCTACATCAACATTGAGCTTGAAGTTCAAGGCATATAGCATCCCAAGGTCACCAATGTGGAAGTGAGTCAGGTTGTTCTTAGGCAACAACCTGTTCTGGATAAACCGACACTGGACCTTCCAATCCTCTGTCCAACTCGTAGTTATCAATTCCTTCCTATCTCCACCCGGCCTAAGTGTCCACGGTACCTCCGGGCACACCAACATCCGTAACTCCTCCAACGGATCCTCACCGGCATCTTGTTTAGCTTTAATTGCCTTCTTATAGTCCAACCCCTCAAAAGGTGCCAAGGCATACTTCTCGTTAATAACCTTGGGCGTAAACGGCACCTTTACTCCCCGAACCGTCACAACTCCGGTTGCCCGTCTCTGAGCAATTGGCATAAAATTCACGGACTAACGTAGCATTTACCGGGGTCCTCGGGGTTATCATCAAAGCTCCCCACTTCCTATCCCTCAATAACTTCACAAGTGACGGATCAACTTGAGGCTCAAGGACATCTCGCTCGATCAACATCGTCCTCGTTAGATAATGCTTATTATAGACCTCCATCGCCTTAGGATTGATGAATCTACGAGCAAAGGGAATAGGGATAGCGGGTCTCACTCTCTGTCTAGCCGGCTCAGCTCCCTCAGTGGCTTCCTCAGCTCCACCCCTCGGTTCATGTGCATCTCCCGCACCCCGAGTCTCTGACACCCTAGCCATCTTGCTCACTAAGGTCTCATCATCAATGTCAGAACCCGACTCAGACTCATCTCGCAAGGGAACCCTAGATTGACCTCTAGGAGGATTCTGACGTTCTCCTATACGAATGCCTCGGTTCGGATTAACTAATGGGGGGTCTACAGTCTTTTTCTTCTTAGCCGGTTCAGTAGCAATTCCCTTACCGTGCCTCTTTACTACCGCTTTACGTACCATTGTAAACTAAAGATAAACAAACACCAATCCCAAATCCAAATTCAAACAAAACCACCCGTTTATCGTCCAAACGGGATTTCCCAAACAATCCAACACCAAACCAACGTCAAAGCAGCAATGCAGACCATCCAACACCATCCATCATCCCAGATCACCACAAAACAAGAAAGAAGAACAGAACAAGAAAAAAAAAACAAATAAGAGAAAATTCCTATAAAACAGTCGACTCGAAGATCGAACTCAAAAAAAACGTGCAATACTCTAGGAAAAGCTTTTAAAATCTTACCAAGTATGATGATGGGATGAGGGTAAAACGGATTAGAAGTCCAAACACTGCCAAAGTGAACCCAAAAATCAAATTTTTCTTCAAAATAGTCGCACCAACTATATTACTGAATCGAATTAATGGTTGTTTGTTGGAAGATTTGGAGTGGAAAATCGACAAGAGGGGATTGAGAGTTGTTTGTGGGACTTTGAAGCGCCCAATTTGGTGTAGAAACAAGGATTTTAGGGCAAAAGGAGGGCAAAAGTCGGGTTTGCCTTTCAAATTTTCTGATTCGAATAAAAAAATTGAAAGCAGGGGATATATATAGACGCAGGTCTGAACGGGCGTCCATGATCACGGACGGGCGTTCAGCTGGATAGCATATGAACTGGACGGGCGTCCATATAAACAGACGCTCGTCCAGATGGCCAAATCACGTACAGAGTTGAAGGGAGTTTAGCAGTCGGGCGTCCAAGAATTTTGGACGCTCGTTCACAAATTGTGCATGGCGGACGGGCGTCCTGTTCACTGGACGGGCGTCCAAGGCAGAAAAATGCAAAAAGTATAAAATTTCATACAATTTAAATTCAAACTTGCATTATCTCATTAACCTTAAATAAAACTCCAAAAATACAAATGAAAATCAACGAAGTACATAAAATCACTAGAAAACAAGGAAGAACAAATAGAAAAAAGTGGGTTGCCTCCCACCAAGCGCTTTTGTTTTACGTCGTTGGCTCGACGAAACAACTTAAGAACGCTAGTCATCGTAAATGGCCGACCAATCTATCACTCAAATAAGACGGCGGAGCATGTCAATCACCGGAGGGAAGTCATACTCATCTTGTAGTCCCCAATCCTCACCAGCTACATCAACACCTCGAAAATGTTCAGCTTGCAGCACTAGCGCTAAATCTGTCAGCATCGGATCATTGAGGATAGTGTACGGACGTCCTAGAGCCTCCTGTAACTCCTCAGTAGTGAAGTCTCCACCTCCCGGACAGCGGGGAACAATAAGAACATAGGTGACAGTCTTGACGCGGGTACTAATGTCAAAATATACGTGCAAAACGATAGTCCCTCCCGGTCCATCATCTACAGTGATAAGTGGGATCTTCCTAAGGAAAGGCAACTCCTCTGGTAGAACTCCGAAATCCATATCTAGAAAGCACAACTAACTGACAGATATAAACAAAAAAAACTTATAAAGCTAAACTTAAATACTAAAACTTAAATACTAAAACTACAAAAGCAAAACAAAAACATCTAAAACTAACGATATCTAGGATGCCTCCTAGTGGCGCTTTTGTTTAATGTCGTTAGCTCGACACCGTTTAAGCTCAGCCTGGATCAGGCCACTTGACCTTTCTGCCAGCCACTACCTCGTCTAGACTTTGGTTAGCAGTTTGGCTGCAGAAACAACACCTAACACATGGGGTGAAACCTTTAATAGCTTTCCAAACGCGCTTAAACTTCCCCATGGTTGACCTCTTCATTCTCCGAGCCTTCTGATGACGCTTCAACTGACGCTCCCTTTCAATTTCTTCCATATCCCAACTCCCTGCTAGAACTTCTTCAGATTGACTAGTACCGCCATCCTCTGAAAACAGGTGGGGTGAAAACTCGTCGAATTTTTCGACTTCCGTAGCACCACACCTGAGGATATCGAGGAAACGGACAATCAAAGGTTTCTCTTTAGGTTCACCAATATAGTGCTTGCACCTTTGACCATTCACTCGAAACGGTTGGTCACCATAACCTCGCAGTTCTAGAACGCCTCCAGGAATAATTTGGAGAATTTCAAAGGGACTGGACCAACGTGTCCTTAACTTTCCAGGGAACAGATGTAACCTAGAATTGTATAGAAGAACTTGTTCTCCGACTTGGAATTCTCTTTTCTTAATCTTAGCATCGTGGAGGAGTTTCATCTTATCTTTACTAATCCTGGCACTTTCATAGGCCTGGAGTCTGAATTCGTCAAACTTATGCAACTGCTGCAGTCGATGTTTTCCACAAGATTGGGAGTCAAAGTTCAGAAACTTGGTAGCCCAGTAGGCCCTATGCTCTAACTCGACTGGCAGATGACATGGCTTACCATAAACCATTTGATATGGAGATGTACCTATAGGAGTCTTATAGGCGGTCCTGTATGCCCATAGTACATCATCCAACTTCAAACTCCAGTCCTTTCTATGACTGTTAACTGTTTTCTCCAGGATTTTCTTAATGCTTTGGTTGCTTCTTTCAACCTGACCACAAGTCATCGGATGATATGGTGTGCCAGTTTTGTGACGAACACCATACTTTTCAAGGAGTTTTTCTAGGGGTCGGTTGTAGAAGTGCGTCCCTTCATCACTGATCAAGGCACGTGGACATTCAAACCTCACGAAGATGTTTTTTTTTAAGAATTTCATTACCGTCTTATGATCATTGTGAGGAGTGGCTTGAGCCTCTACCCATTTTGACACGTAATCCACGCAGACTAAGATGTATTTATTACCACAAGATGATGGGAATGGCCCCATAAAATCGATACCCCATACATCAAAGACTTCGTATTCTAAGATGGGTTTCAAAGGCATGTCAAAACGCCTTATCAGAGTACCGGTTCTTTGGCACCTATCACAAGCTTTACAGAAAGCGTCTGTGTCTTTAAAGATCGTGGGCCAATAGAAACCGGATTGGAAGATCTTAGCAACGGTTTTCCACGGACCAAAGTGACCTCCAGTGGGTCCACTGTGGCACTGCTCAATAATATCGCGCTGCTCAGACTCAGGAACACATCTTCTAAGCAGACCATCTTTACAGATCTTGAAAAGATAAGGTTCATCCCAAACGAAAGATTTCAAATCAGAGAAGAACTTTTTCTTCTCCTGATAAGACATTTCTGGATCGAGATAACGGGCATGAAGGTAATTGACAATGGAAGAATACCATGGAACATCAGGAGGACAACCGTCGATAAGCATAATGTTCTCTAGAGGAAAGTAAAGATCTATATCATCTGGATCATCCTTTTCCTCATTTAGCATTCTAGAAACATGATCAGCTACTACATTTTCACTGCCCTTTTTGTCCTTAATTTGAACGTCAAACTCTTGTAGGGTCAGTATCCAACACAGTAGGCGCGGTTTGGCCTCTTTCTTAGTCATCAGATATCGCAAAGCAGCGTGATCAGTCCACACAACGACTTGAGCTCCTAATAAGTAACTACGAAACTTGTCCATAGCAAAGACTACGGCCAATAACTCCTTTTCAGTGGTAGTATAGTTAACTTGAGAAGGATTCAATGTGTGACTGGCGTAATAGATAGGCTGGAATTTCCCGTTTAGCCTTTGTCCTAAGACTGCACCAACAGCATAGTTTGATGCATCGCACATAAGCTCAAAAGGTAAGTTCCAGTCAGGCGATATAAGAATTGGAGCAGATATTAAACGATTTTTGAGCTCCTCAAACGCCTGCTTGCATCTCTCGTCAAAATTGAACTCAACGTCATCCTTAAGTAAAGTAGACAGGGGCTTGGCTATCTTGGAGAAGTCCTGAATAAATCTTCTGTAGAACCCGACATGTCCAAGAAAGCCTCTCACTTCACGCACATTCTTGGGATAGCTCATCTTCTCGATAGCTTCTACTTTCGCCCTGTCAACTTCTATACCCTTGGCTGAGATCTTGTGGCCAAGAACTATGCCCTCATCTACCATGAAATGGCATTTTTCCCAATTAAGCACTAAGTTCTTTTCCACGCATCTGGATAACTCTTGATTAAGATTGTCAAGGCAATCATCAAAAGACTGAGCAAAAACCGAAAAATCGTCCATGAAAATTTCCATACACTTTTCTACGAGCCCGTCAAAGATAGCTAGCATACATCTTTGAAATGTAGCTGGGGCATTGCAGAGACCAAATGGCATTCGCCTGTAAGCGAATGTACCATAAGGGCAGGTGAAGGTGGTTTTCTCTTGGTCAGCTGGATCAATGGGTATCTGGAAATATCCTGAATATCCATCTAGGGAGCAGTAGAATGCGTGTCCCGCCAGACGCTCAAGCATCTGGTCAATGAATGGAAGGGGAAAGTGATCTTTCATGGTTACCTCATTGAGCTTTCGATAATTGATGCAGACTCTATAACCAGTGACAAGTCTCAATGCTATTTCCTCTCCCTTCTCATTCTTCTCAATCGTAATTCCACCTTTCTTGGGAACTACCTGAGTCGGGGAAACCCATTCACTATCAGCGATGGCATAAATGATTCCCATGTCCAGAAGCTTGATGATTTCCTTTTTAACGACTTCTTGCATATGAGGGTTGAGGCTCCTCTGGGGCTGTCTAACACATTTAGCACCCTCAATAGTCTTGATCTTATGCATACAGATGTCAGGAGATATCCCTCTGATATCTCCTACTTGCCAACCAAAAGCTTTTTCATTTCGTTGCAAGACGTTGATCAATTTCATCTCTTCTAGTCGAGACAGCTTGGCGGATATGATTAACGGAAGCCTGTCGCCTTCTCTTAAAAACACATACTTTAGATGTTTGGGCAACGGCTTCAGAACCAAATCAGTAGGGGGGTCTTCCAAACTTGACTTAAGATCTCCACCTTTCAACTCAACATCACTGAGCTTACTCAGTGGTCCCACCGCCTTAACTTCTCCTATCAACAGTTCTTCCTCAAAATCAGCTGCTAATTGATCTAGATTGACCATACCATGAGTGTTTAGATTATCAACCAATCGCTCATATTCAGCTTCTATAGCCATGACTTGCTGATCCATATAATCGGTGAAATCATCTGTCATATAATCAATGGAAAAGCCGGTTGGAGGGCCAGAGGGTACTTGAATGGACTTTAAGACATTGTAACTCACCTCTTGATCACCAACTCGGATAGTCACTTGCCCACCATCACAATCGATGAGGGCTCTAACTGTAGATAGGAAAGGTCTTCCAAGAATCAGGGGGACGTTTTCATCTTTCTCCATATCTAAAACATACCAATCGACTGGAAAGGTAAATCTATCAATCTGAACTAAAACGTCTTTCAGGATCCCTAAAGCTTTCTTAGAGGATCTATCAGCGAATTGTAAACTCATAGTAGTGGGTTCTAGAAGGCTTTGTAAACCGAGTTGTTTGCATACAGACATTGGCATAAGACTTATAGAGGCACCTAGATCACACAAAGAATTAGGGAAGACTAGACCTCCCATTAACACTGTAAGTACGAACTTGCCAGGGTCACCTCTTTTAATTGGTAAGTCATCATAATTAATCATGGAGCAATCCTCACCAATTTGCCTTTCCATGCCTGCTAAATTCTTTTTCGAAGACACAACATCCTTGATGAATTTTGTATACTTAGGCATCTCGACCAAGACCTCGGATAATGGAAGATTTACCTGAGTATTTTTCAAAAGGATCGGCACCTTTTCGTACTTTTTGTCCTCACTCAAGGAAATGTTGCTCTTCCTCGGTGGAAATGGAAGCTTCATAAGGTCACTCTCAGAAAAGACTTTCTTTGAGGATACACTTACAGCTTTGTCTTCCAGATCCTTCCATCGAACAGCTTTTTCAGATTTTTTTGTAGTCAGTGGATCAGCCTCCTGACTTTCGCTTGTTTTTTCAGTCCTCAAGGGATCAGCCACTTGAGGGTCTCCAACTTTTTCACCTCTCAGGGGGTCAGCCACCTGAGTCTTCTCTTGCAACAGAGGGGAGTATAGGTGCTCAGCTTCCCCTCCTGCCTTAACAGTGGCAGGAGGGGTTAGTGGTTTCCCTGGTGGGAAGGACCACTAACTTGAGTGCCGCTTCTTAGATTCAACGTACTGGCCTCCTCTCTACCATATTGCATTGCTGGCACGAGGTCAGTACATTGGATGTTGCTTATATCGGCCTGAGCAACATGACCGCCCTTTGGATTCTTTTCATTAAAACTGGGCAGATGCCCTGGGGGTCTTGAAGCTAACTGCTCAGCCAGCTGCCTTATTTGCCTCTCAAGGTTCTTATTTGTGCTCATAAGGAGCTGAATATTCTTGTTTTGCTCCTCTCTGAATGAGTTCCATTCAGCCTTGAGGTCTCCTGAGCTTGAAGGGCCTTGGTAGTTTGGAAAATTTTGAGAGTATTGCTGGCTGGGCCGATTTTGAAAATTAGAATTGGAACTAGAAGGCCAATTTTGATTGAACCTTTGAGTAGGATTGGAAAATTTTGCGTTTTGGTTCTGACTAAAACCAAGGTTCCTATTGAAATTTTGATTCGAATTGAAATTCGAATTAGGATTGAAACCAGAAGTTTGATTAAACACTTGGTTTTGGAAATTTTGCTGGCCAGAAACTTGATTAGACCTTTGGGTGTTCTGGCCATAGAACGCATTCACCTCAGCGTTCTGTCCGTTCCTCGTCACAGTTTTGACATGTGACTTGATTATACTGTCCATAATCATGAACAGCATTCACTTGATAAGGAGCAGAGGAATTAAACGGACATTGGTCATTCATATGGCCAGTCTGACAGCAGTTTTCACAGTACAGAACCTGAGGGTTCTGTGGAAAAGAAGAAGTTTGATTTATCGGATTTGAAATTTGAGATGTTGCCATTTGCTTCTGCAGCATGGCAATCAAACTTTGCATGTTTACCTCATCTACCTTAGGAGGAGGAGGTGCTTGAATAGCTTGATAGGATGGAGCATAGTTATACTTAGCAATGTCCTCGAACAATGCCCATCCCTCTTCAGGTGTTTTCTTCAGAAACGCCCCACCAGATGAACTGTTGACCATGCCTTTTGTAAGCTCGGTCAATCCACTAAAGAATGTGTTGACTTGCCTTTGCAGTGGCAAGCCGTGGTGGGGGCACTTTCTCAGCAAAGATTTGAATCTCTTCCAGCAATCGAAAAAGGATTCATTCTCTTTCTGATAGAAAGTGAATATTTCATTTAAACACTGGGCTGTTTTTGAAGGTGGAAAGTATTGACTCAAGAACTCCTTTTCGAGTTCAGCCCAAGTGGTGATTGATTCAGAGGGAAGAGAAGCATACCACTCCTTCGCTTCTCCCTTTAGAGAAAATGGAAAAAGCTTTAGTCTGATCGCATCCTCACTTACTCCCTGGATGCGTGTAGTGCCGCATATCTCTAAGAATGTATGTAAGTGGGTATGCGGATTCTCTGATTGATAGCCATGCAAAATTGATGCATGTTGCTGTTAGGTGTGATGCCCGAAAGACAATTTTGTAATTGTTTTTATTTAATAAATGAATTGACATTATTATTCATATTTATTATTCTCATATTCACCGATGTGACAATAGTATTTACACTACAGAAAACCCTAAAGTATATCGTTTATGTAATCACTTAACTCAGTGTATGGTATATACACGGGAGGATTGAGTTAGTGAAGATGTACTTAAAATACAATTAGCCCGTAGTGAAGTTAATCGAGAGTATCGGGTCTCTCCTTTAACGTGCTATTAATGCACCCAGAACACAATAGGTGTGATAGTCCTATCCGGACTTTTGGTTAAGAGAACCTAGTGAGGCATTTATATATGATAGATATATCATATAGGGCTGGACCGATTTGATTAGAGTTCTCGATATAATTCCGTAATCGAGAAGTCTTATCGAATCAATGGATGATCATATTTATGGATATCTTTTAATCCTGAGGTGATCACAGTCAACTGCTTGAATCAGTATGAAGTTTGACTTGACGGTTAAGGATTACACTGAGTCTGTGGTCTGAATTACCCCATCTTGGCATTGTACTGGATTGAGTGAGTAGTCTGTGTTATCACAGATACGGAATCCATTCCTTCCATTTATGGAAGTAGATAGACAGTTCCCTTATTTGTTAATCCTAAAAACTGATCGATCGCGCGAGTTCATATTACACTGATTAGCTACCAGTGAGTTGTATGAATTAATTGATCACTAGGGGTTAATGGTAAATAAGGATAAGAGGTTCTGAAAAGGGTTAACGGTAACTTCCCGATTTAGAATGAACAGTCTATGGAGGATTAATCCATATGTAATGATTATATCAATGGACGCTTATTATTATTCTCGTGAGGAGATAAATATAATCTTATAATCGGAGGAGTGCAGTCACGGGATTATGGTGGCATATTCCTGTGATTGATTTATCGAATATAATTATTCTATAATTATTTATTTGATTTATCGGAGCCGCTGATTATTAGTCCATGGTCCCCGACGTGCCTCCTAATATAGCATAGCTATTCTCGGACGTCGAATCCTAATAATATTAATTTAGTTCTTGTTGGACTTTATTAAAATGATATGTGAATTAATTGTTTAGTGGACTATTAAATTAGTTGGGCTAAATAATTAAATATGTGAAAAAGACATTTTTCATAAACTTGGCCCAAATGTGTTATAGCCAAAAATTAATTATGACTAGGTCATAAATTAAAAGTGGCGCCTCTTCTTATTTTTTGGAACAAGAAATTAGTTTTCTTGTGTATTAATAAGACATGTGCATAAAATATTTATTGAATAAATATTTATGGAAAGAAATAAAGATAAATATTATTCTAGATTTGTTCTAGAATATTATTGAATTATCTTTTATTAAAGGATTTATTTTGTTTGATAAAAAAAATCCTTGGAGGCTAAGTTTTACTCTCCTATATAAAGAGAGTTCTCCCAAGCCTTAACACACTAAATTTCGACTTCTCCTCTTAGAGAGAAGAAGTGATAATTTCGGCCAAGGGGAGACTAAGAGAAAATCTTGGAGGTTTTTCCGGGTAGCATATCGGAAGGATTCGAGACGAGGATTTCCTTCCACCGGGAGTTGCTTGGATCACACGTTCGGAAGACTGTGGTGCTCTTCACACCTTCACAAGTTCTTCCTAATTGCGGTTTTTCAACTTGGATTTTGAGATCCAAGAGGTATGCTCTACAACCTCCTTGTAGAAGTAGATCTAGTTATTTTATTACGTGTATTTTATAGATCTAGATCCATAAATCGTTTCCGCTGCAGATGATATTACTAACAGTGGTATCAGTCGCCAAGGTGATCTATATTTATACGTATAAAATATTAGATCTAGGAGTGGTAAACATGTAGATTTTTTGTACCAAATTAATTTTTTTTTAAAAAAAGGGGGCCGAAAATTATTTTTAATTTTTTTTATGTTATGAATGTCTTGGTTGAAGAGATGGATTGGGGTTGGTACTGTTTACTCGTTAGATCTATTGTAGCTCCTTTGTTTAGTAACAATTGAGCATAGGAATTGTATTTTTTTATGTCAATTTTTCGAAATTTCAATGTAAAAGAAGCATCTTATATTGTAATTTTGATATTCCGGGATCGAGACGACGAAGATCATGGTGTTAAATATCATCAAGATGATGAAACCAAAGGTAAAAACGGAAGGAGGCCGATTTGTTTATTTTTTTTTTCTCGTCGGCAATTTTTTTCTTGTGTATGCGGCGGCAACCACATTTTTTTTAGTTGACTTTTACTTGTTCTTAGGTCATAAGACCAATTGAATAAAAAAAAAAAAATTATTTGCATAACAGCCGTGAAAAAAAAAATATATATATATATATATATATCCTTTTTTTTGTTTTGCCGAGAAGCTTTAACATTAAAGGTTTTTTTAAAAAAAAAAAAAAAACAAAAAAGAGGTGTTTTTTTAAACAATTATTAATATAGATATATTTTAAATATATTGGTATATTACGGCCTCCTCTCCTCGTCGTTCGTGGTTCGTGTAAAGATCGAAGGTTCGAGATCCGGAAGTTGTCAAGATCAAGTTTCAAGATCAAGATTTGAAGACTTAGAATTAGTTTTACTTTTCCTTAGAAAATAAGTTAGTCGGGGGTATCAACGATCCATCTCGGTGTTTAAATTTTCCGCAATTTATTTTTTATGTGTTTGATCATAAAATAGACATAAAATCGGAATTGCCATGACATGCATCATATCATAAATCCACTCCATGCATACATGTAGAATTTTAATTTTGGTAATTAAAATAGGCATGTATACAAACTCGTGTAATTAGTTGAAATTTAATTAATACGTGGTAATTAATTAATTTAGTAACTAATTAAAGATCCGAGGACGGGTTATGAAATCGTTAAGCCTTTCGGTGTGTGTTCTCGGTGAACCGCCTTAAAGCCCAAACGAGATCACGTTTTCAATTCGTAGTGTCTACGAGTTGAATGATGGTAAAAGAACAATAAATCTTGGATAAAAACGGTTCGCTTATAGGTTGGGTGGTCAACTGAGCTAGGCTCGACCGACTTAACCCTCCTAGTGTGATGTATGCACGGGGGTCCGCAAGACTAAGCTACACCGGAGAACGGAGGGTGATTCCTTCTTATCTCAACGAGGCTGTCTTGACCCGATTTCGTCCGACTGTCACATATGTTCCAACGAATAGGACGGGTAGGCTTGCCTACGTTACCGACACCATTCGGAATCCTTGATTTGATGTGCTTTTATGTTAACATCAAAAAGACGTGGTTAGTTAACCCACCACCACTTCCAAAATATTGAGTGGGAGCGGGGGAGGAGACAGCCAACCCCACGGCCTCTACTATAGATACAAGTAAGTGAGAGAAGGGTGACGCCTCGAGGCGCTTTGATTTCGTCCCCCTAAGGATGGTGTTCACCCCTATCAACATTCATGGCTTGGTCTCCGAAAGGATAGGATTTCTGGGTACTCGTCGGGTCACTGACCTATCCTAAGACGGCACACTCGGGGCGTACCTAAGAGATCCGATATAGTAGGTCACACTCATCATGGGTATTCTTGATAATATCTAGGCTAAAAAGGAAGGTAGTCAATGAATAAAGGGATGTTCGATTCTCGTGGGATGTTCGATTCTCACAAGTTATTCATTGATGAGATTGTCTCGATTTAACCATCATCTCTTTGACCTACCCTAAGGCGGCACTGAGATGCGAGGTTAAAACCTTGGAATGGTAGAGTAGACTTAATTTTAGTTTACAATTCCTAAAATAAAATATAGTAGTGTTAACTTGAATTAATATATGTCATTTTATTTACAGCATTATATCCCTTACTAAATTGCTTAAAATTTGTAATTGACTAGTATTGACTTCGTTAAAAAGTTGAAAGTAACTAGGACGTTGAACTAGTTAATCGATAATGCAATTATTTTTTGAAAGAGATATTTTCTCTTAAGCCTTTTAAAAACCAGAGTGACATATAGGTATGTCACTAGTGTCATTCGTGTCAAACGAAAGACAAACTTAGTTTGAACAAAGGTGATTTCGGACTTTGAAATTCTTCTAGTGAATTTTGAGTGTGTAGTAATTACACGAGTAATTTTCTAATTGAAAAATCGGAAAATCATGAAGTGTTACTAGTTGGACGATATTTGGAATCGATGAACTAGTGGGAGCTTTATGATTTGTTGTTTTTCTAGAACATTAGAAAAGTGTAACTGACTACACACGTAACCGTTCTAATTGAAAAATTGGAAAGTCATGAACTGTCGCTAGTTGGACGATATTTGGAATCGATGAACTAGTGGGAGTTCTATGATTTGTTGTTTTTCTGGAAACATTGGAACTATAAGATTTTTCTAATCGGAAAAAAATTGGAAAATCATAAAGTATTGCTCGTTAGACGGTATTTGGAACCGATAAACTAGTGGGAGCTTTAATGTTATGATTTATTGTTTTTTCTGGTATATTAGAAAATCCGAGAAGTCCCGACGAGTAACACTCGAAATAGACACCCCACGGTTCAAGAGTAGTGTCTACTCAAACGAACCGCTGGTTCAAGACTGTTTCCATTCACGGAAAGTCAAGAATGGGAGAATATGTCTAAAAGTGTTGGTCATCTAAACTGAGAAAACTTTAAGGCTAAACCGAAAAATTAATTAACTGAAAATCATAGGATAAGGACAGTGATTTTGCATCACCAACCTATGCATCCTTGGCGATTTTCTCGAGCTAAGTTCTTTGGAAGAACAAGGTAGCGGTGCATTTAACGATTAAAAGAGTAAACAACGGGCAGTTAATTTTAGCTAGAATAGTTGGAGTGATATAAGGAAATGAATCTCGGATTCAACCCTTGGATATCACGGAAGATTTATTTTCTGTTTAAGATTCGTTGGAACGAATGCATTTACCTTCTATTTGATAATTTGTTTGTCGTATAGAATGTGAATACATCATTTGTAGTACGAATCCAAGACTCGGACTTTTGTTTGATAAAGTCAAAACCACTTACAACTGCTGAAATATGTATATAAAACACATCTTAAGAACTATTAAAAGCAATTGGTTTCTATATTTAGATAAACGCTTCTTCATATTCCATAGTTAGTGCATAGTCCCTAAAAGACAAGGCTTGAAGACTGGCTCAGGGTGATTCCTTTTCTCCCAGTCTGGTTAAATTGTCTCAAAGGTTCAATGACTAAGTTTCCTTTCAATCGGGAAAGGATAATGGTTATAAAGAAGTAACATAGCTTGTTCATGACGACCTTCGGGGTCTGATGAAAGATACAAGCTAGTAGGAGCTTCCGAGTAGTGACTTCTTGTCTGATAACTATTCAAATACTCCGGTAAGTTTATCCAAAATATTTTGAGGTTTCTCTGTTTTCAACAGAGATAGAGTATTCTATACTTGGAATAGGCCATTCATAGTCCTCGGGACTTATGCTCAGCCTGCCTCATTGTGACATGTTCTCACTAAGTGAGAAACCGTTAAATTGCCTAACATAGTTTTTTTAGATGCGCTACAATACACTGCTTAACTCAATAAAGATATTGGAAGCGAAATAACGGTTTACATTGAAATGTAAGACCGAGAAGTCTACCTAGAATATGATTTGGAATTTACGGATAAGGTGTGAATTTGGTTCACCCCTCCATAAATATAAGCATTTAGCACACGGTGCTTGAAGGTAGGTTTGGGAATTTCACGAACACGTTCGGTCAGTGACCAATCGTTATATATCTTGTAGCATTGAGAAAAAGGTCTGTTATAAGATTCTTGAAATCGGGAAGGGACAGTTATAATGTTGCGTCTTTCTGATAGATTCTATGAACAGTAAAACCTTAAACCTTGAAGTACATTTACTAAAGGTAGTTACTAACTGATTAAAATCAGACCACATCCAACATCGGTTGTTGGTGATAACACTAAAAACTACTAAACTAGATCAGAATTTCGATCCACCCAGAATGTAGTGGGAGTATGGTTTATCCATTACCCATTACGGGTTCGGCGGACTTTGTAGTCTGAGGATCGATTGATGACCTATGGCTCTTTTGTGAGCAGTATAGGATTCTGATAATAGAGGTTGGTTTAATAGCCATAACCCTGTAAATGGAGTTCGGTACTCCAGTTCTGTTCATGCTCTTGTAGAACCACCTGAGCGTCTCAGGCCCAGTGGGAGTAATTGGATCTACACGGAAAAGAGTAGAATGAGTTCGGTATTGCATGATTTCGTTCAAAAGCAGAAAATATGGGTGATTCCCTGAGACAAACAAACGGAGTCTGGATTCATTCGGAACAAAAGGGTATTGCCTTATGAACTTATGAAAGGATGACTGTCAAGGCTTATGTCCTTTTGTGGATAAAAAGCAAACCTCTCGGTCATTGGAAGTCATTGGATTTGACCAGAATATTGATAAGTTTTTTTGTAGACTGGATATCAATTTTAGTACAGTAGTGAATATATAAATACATATATTAGTGTTTGTGAAGGATAACACTGCACCAATTGGAATCAACATAGGTGTGTTATCTGAAGTCGGAATCTAACAATGCCACAATTCTCTACAATAGAGATTTGGACAACATTCTTAAGAGTTTGACTCGGTCGAATTCATTAGAATCAGTCACTGGTTTCCCATCCATCTTATTGGTTAAGATGATGCATCTGTATGCAACATTCAACGAGGAAGTTCTACCCTATGCCTCAGGAATAACTCTCTAAATCTTCGGATCAAGAGAAATGGGATAGATTCTCTTTCTAGTAAGAGATGGTCAGGTTATTGAACGTCAACTTTGATCGAATCTTAGATTCGGCGGTTAACAAAGCAAGTTTAGTATGTCCTTTAGTATCTTGAGAGAACGAGGAATAATATGCGGACATATTCATGTATGAACTTGGATATGTGTGATACACTGATTTTGACTTTAAGTCAGATTAAGGATGATCGTTAAGTCGATCTCGGGCTCAGTGTTTACTCAGTACCACATGATTAGATGGACCGGTAACGTTTCGATTCTACGGATCGTCTCGAGCCGACAACCTGACTAATCATTAAGACCCATGACATTTAGATGTAGGTCCTCCCCGAGTCACTGACCTATCCTACGACGGCATACTCGGAGTGTACTTTGGAATCTGAAATGGTTATGATATGCTTGATGGGTACTAGAATACGGGATGGGTCTCCATTGCTTTAGAGCAAGTGGGAGATGTAGTTTGTTGTATTTTAAATAATAGGGTGTGCTCTAAAACAATTAATCACATGCTTTCGTGCAAGTGGGAGATTGTTAGGTGTGATGCCCGAAAGACAATTTTGTAATTGTTTTTATTTAATAAATGAATTGACATTATTATTCATATTTATTATTCTCATATTCACCGATGTGACAATAGTATTTACACTACAGAAAACCCTAAAGTATATCGTTTATGTAATCACTTAACTCGGTGTATGGTATATACACGGGAGGATTGAGTTAGTGAAGATGTACTTAAAATACAATTAGCCCGTAGTGAAGTTAATCGAGAGTATCGGGTCTCTCCTTTAACGTGCTATTAATGCGCCCAGAACACAATAGGTGTGATAGTCCTATCCGGACTTTTGGTTAAGAGAACCTAATGGGGCATTTATATATGATAGATATATCATATAGGGCTGGACCGATTTGATTAGAGTTCTCGATATAATTCCGTAATCGAGAAGTCTTATCGAATCAATGGATGATCATATTTATGGATATATCTTAATCCTGAGGTGATCACAGTCAACTGCTTGAATCAGTATGAAGTTTGACTTGACGGTTAAGGATTACACTGAGTCTGTGGTCTGAATTACCCCATCTTGGCATTGTACTGGATTGAGTGAGTAGTCCGTGTTATCACAGATACGGAATCCATTCCTTCCATTTATGGAAGTAGATAGACAGTTCCCTTATTTGTTAATCCTAGAAACTGATCGATCGCGTGAGTTCATATTACACTGATTAGCTACCAGTGAGTTGTATGAATTAATTGATCACTAGGGGTTAATAGTAAATAAGGATAAGAGGTTCTGAAAAGGGTTAACGGTAACTTCCCGATTTAGAATGAACAGTCTATGGAGGATTAATCCATATGTAATGATTATATAAATGGACGCTTATTATTATTCTCGTGAGGAGATAAATATAATCTTATAATCGGAGGAGTGCAGTCACGGGATTATGGTTGCATATTCCTGTGATTGATTTATCGAATATAATTATTCTATAATTATTTATTTGATTTATCGGAGCCGCTGATTATTAGTCCATGGTCCCCGACGTGTCTCCTAATATAGCATAGCTATTCTCGGACGTCGAATCCTAATAATATTAATTTAGTTCTTGTTGGAGTTTATTAAAACGATATGTGAATTAATTGTTTAGTGGACTATTAAATTAGTTGGGCTAAATAATTAAATATGTGGAAAAGACATTTTTCATAAACTTGGCCCAAATGTGTTATAGCCAAAAATTAATTATGACTAGGTCATAAATTAAAAGTGGCGCCTCTTCTTATTTTTTGGAACAAGAAATTAGTTTTCTTGTGTATTAATAAGACATGTGCATAAAATATTTATTGGATAAATATTTATGGAAAGAAATAAAGATAAATATTATTCTAGATTTGTTCTAGAATATTATTGAATTATCTTTTATTAAAGGATTTATTTTGTTTGATGAAAAAAAATCCTTGGAGGCTAAGTTTTACTCTCCTATATAAAGAGAGTTCTCCCAAGCCTTAACACACTAAATTCCGACTTCTCCTCTTAGAGAGAAGAAGTGATAATTTCGGCCAAGGGGAGACTAAGAGAAAATCTTGGAGGTTTTTCCGGGTAGCATATCGGAAGGATTCGAGACGAGGATTTCCTTCCACCGGGAGTTGCTTGGATCACACGTTCGGAAGACTGTGGTGCTCTTCACACCTTCACAAGTTCTTCCTAATTGCGGTTCTTCAACTTGGATTTTGAGATCCAAGAGGTATGCTCTACAACCTCCTTGTAGAAGTAGATCTAGTTATTTTATTACGTGTATTTTATAGATCTAGATCCATAAATCGTTTCCGCTGTGGATGATATTACTAACAGCTGCATCATCTGGATAAGTCCCGGCTTGAGTTCGAAAGTCTGTGCAGTAATGGCTGGTAAGACGATAGCCGGGTTGACAGTTACTGCACCAGGCATGGCGTAGTATGCCAACGTCCGTCTATCCTCGGCGGCCATTATTACGAGATCTTCGATTTCCTTTATTAGATTTTGTTCAATTTCTTGATCGGTTGAACTTCGTTCGTCCGAAGGATCGGCAAAACGAAGTCTTCGCCTGTTGGGTCGGACTATGGTCCGCTCGAGGTCAGGTGAAAATAGTAGTGGTCCTTTCTGACTTCGAGTTTGCATAAACCGAAACTCAACTCAAGATGTTGAACCTAAAAACTAAAGAAAATTTAAAAGCCTAAACTAGAATTAAAACCTATGAAAAGAAAATAAAAGAAAGGAAGAAAAGAAACAGATTTATTGAAGACAAGAAGGATCAGACAGACGTCCAAAGTTTTGGACGGGCGTCTGATAAAAATTTGGTCTGGACGGGCGTTTGGAGGCCCAAACGCTCGTCTGAGGGATTGGAGAACTAGACGGGCGTCCAAATTATATGGACGCTCGTCTGACTGGGTAAAAACGGTTCAGTGTTGAAATAAAATTGCAGAAAAGTAGCAGAAACGAAAGAGTAGAAACAGAAACAGATAGAAGAGATAGAGGGGAAAACCTACAGGAAGAAAAATCTAATCACAAAGAAGACCTTAAACCCTAACTAAAAACCCTAATATCCTAATAACCTACGCGATTAGCAAGCAAAAACAGAAATTAAAAACAGGAATTAAAACGGAAAAAAACGAAAAACAAAAACTAGACAGCCGTCCGGTTCCCCGGCAACGGCGCCAAAAACTTGTCACGGATTTTATTAACATAAAACAAACAAGTAATAATCCGGTTAACCTCAAGTATAAGGATCGTAGTAATAGTGGTTAATGCCGGGTCGATCTTACGGGGAACTGGCGATTGCTAACCCTAGTTTTTGTTTAACTAACTAACCTATGTCACGATTACTAAACTAAACAGATACGAAAACAGTAAATAATTCACAAGAAAGATAACAATAACGTAAACTGGACAGAAGATCAAGGATCTAAAGGCAGGAAAGATAGTTTCGAACCAATTTAAACTAAACTAAACCTAATATGCAATAAAAGACTAACTAAGCTAAACAATTCAAATTCAAGGGGTTTAAATCAATAAGTTATGAACGAACAAGCAATTGATCCACCTATCCTACAACTATCAATTTCGATCTAGATTATCTCGTGATTTCTAACCAAGTTGTGATTCACCTAACCAAGGTACGAACTCCTAATTTCTTAGACAAGTTCTCCTATCAATCTTTTATCTTTCGATCTAAAGATTAACGCTTTCGAATCGAGGTGTGAAATCTCTCAATTTCTAACCTAGAAATCTAACCTAATAACTCTCGTTGATTAGATTTAAGATCTATTCTTTATCACGGTGATCTAAAGTTTAGCATGATTTTCATCAACATAAACAATCAACATGCAAAGATCTTTCGATATAAATTGCATAACAACATGATAGACATGATAAAGAAACAACTTGAATTAAAATACTCACAAGATAACCAAGAACAAAACTGAATCGTTGATTGGATGGCTTCACAACGCTTGTTCAATGGAGGTCTAGCCTCTTAGCATCCTCTTCGAAACTCGAATTGTTTAGAATAAAAGTGCATAAAAGAATCTAAAGAAAAAAACTGTTTTTAAACTAAAAGAAAACGCAGCTTAGCCGCCCCTAGGGTTTAGGGTTCGAATATGTATCATAATTGTGAGGAGAGAACGCAGCTATATATAGAATTCTAAGTCGGTTCTGCTAAGTCGGCGTTCGGACGCCCGTCTGGATAGGGTGAACGCCCGTCCGTCTTATGTAAACTTCTTCGAGTCGGGCCGAGCTGGATCAGACGCCCGTCCTTCACTAAATTGGATGCTCGTTCATGAAAAATCTGATCATCCTGAATGTAAAAGCTCCTCCTGGACGCCTGTCTGGATAACCAAACGCCCGTCCACTCTGGACGCCAGTTCAAGCTGCTGGACGCCAGTCCAAGGTCGACTTCATCTTGATTTCTTCATCTCTATCTCCTTTTATCAAATCAAATCATCATTATCTTTTTGTCATCAATGAAATTCGACTCTTATCTATTTTTGATCAACATTTGAGCATCAAACATGTACCTATAACACATTAAAACATCGCAAAATGTAATATCGTCCAAATAATCATGAAAATCACAATTCAAACACCAAAATTAACCAATTTTACGATTAACTCATTAAAAACCTCATTCGCTTAATAAATCTATTAAACACTCATTTCTCATGCAAATTAATACAAATACGGGGAAAAATACCATAGAATATAGCGTCATAAATCGTATAAATTCACCCTTAACAATTTTCCAGTCTACAAAAGACTCATCAATATTCTGGTCAAGCCCACACATTTCAAAACATATGAATTTTAATGACCTGAAGGTTTACTTTAATCCACCAATGGATGTAAGCATTAGCAGTCAATCTGCTATTGGCTTTAAGCTAAAAACCCTTCTGTTCCGAATGAATCTAAGCTCCATTGTTACGTCATGAAAGTTTCAGGACATCACCCCTGGTAATCTTTCTGCTTTTATGGAGTCAAGCAAGGTTGAGTGGTGAGAAAGTTTCAGGGCATCACCCCTATTGAACTATCTACTTCTCAGGGAATTACCCTTAGACCACTTGGTTTTGCCTTGAAAGATAAACTTTCCATTCATTCTCACCACGTAGATCTAATTACTCCCACTGGGCCTGAGACACACAGGTGGTTCTACAAGATTGTTAACAGAACTGGAGTACCAAAACTCCATTTACAGGTTTATGGCTTTAAACCAACCTCCTATTGTCAGAATCCTATACAGTACTTCCAGAAGGACCATAGGTGATCGATCAATCTTATACTCTCACTGCATTTGGGTGGATTGATTTTCTGATCTAGTTTGGTAGTATTAATCTGCGTAATCCCCAACAACCAATGTTGGATGTGGTCTGATTAAATCAGATAGTAACTCCTTGAGTATTTTTACTTCAAGGTCCAAGGTTGTTATTTAAACATTCTTTCAGAAAGGGTGCAACAGTACATCCGTCATTATCCGACTTTAGAATCTTATAACAAACATTCACTCATTGTATTAAGATATTTCACGATCAGTCAACATCTGAACGTATATGCAAAATCTCCAGTCCTACCTTCAAGCATAAATGCTAAATGCCTCTATTTGCGGAAGTGGAGCAAATTTACTTCATTCCTTATTTATAAATTCATAAGCATCTTCTAGATAGGCTTCTCGGTATTACATAACAATGTAAACCGTTTGCAATCAATATCTTAATTGAGTTAAGCAGTGTATCGTAACATATCAATGACTATACAATGCAATACATGGTTTTGTCCTTCCAGTGAAATCGTTTCACTCGGAGGCAGGTTGAGCATCAGTGCCGAAACTATGCTACAGCCTATATCTGAGCATAGAATACTCGTTTCTCTGGTAATATTAGAGATTCCTCCAAATATTTTGATAAACTGATCGGCGTTTCGAGTAGTCGTTAGACAAATTGTCTATCACTCAAAAGTTCCCACTAGCTTGTATCATTCACAAGACCCAGAAGGTCAATATGAACAAGCTGTGATTCTTCTTCAGCTCTATTATTTCCAAATTGAAAGGTTACTTAGTCATTTTTCCTTTGAGATAGTGTTCTTAGACCGGGAGATAGGAATCACCCTTAGCCAGTCTTCAGATCTTATCTTTAGGATATATGCACTAATTAATAGATGCTGAAGAATCGTTTATCTAAATACGGAAACCATTTGTCTTAATAGTATAAGATGTGTTACATATACTTTTTCATCATTACTTAGTGGTTCTGACTTTATCAGACAAAAGTCCGAGTTTCAGAATCGTATACAAATGTCATATTCACTTTCTTTAAGGCAACTAAGTTATCGAATGAAAGTGAATCCATTTGTTCCAACGAATCTGAAAACAGAAATAGAATTTTTGTTGTATTCAAGGATTGAAACCCGAAATTTATTTCCTTATATCACTCCCACTATCTTAGCTGAAATAATTGTCCGTTGTCTTTCTACATCATGAATGCCCAGCTACCTTGTTCTTTCAAAAGAACTTTAGCTCCGAGTCAAATTACTTGGTTAAGAAAGTCTCCAAGGTTCATAGGTTGGTGATCCGAAATCACTTTCCTTATCCTTTACTTTCTTTTATTAATATTTCGGTTTAGCCTTTAACTTATTTAGTTTAGATGACTTACACTTGTAGACATTTACCTTCTCATTCTTGGCATTCTATAAAGGAAATGGCCGTGAAGTAGCAGTTCATTTGATTAGCCACTACTTGTGAACTGTGGGATGTCCTAGTAAGATTGATACCAAATCATTCTCGTCATCATAGAACTAATTTTGCTTTGTCTCTCGCTCGTCATGAGTGACATCAGTGACATACTTATCAATGTCACTTAAGTTCGTAGACTCAAGAGGAACATCCTCTTCTGAAAAATTAATTTGCATTCTCGATTTATGAGTTCACAGTTCTTGTTACTTTTCCACTTTTACGAAGTCATTATTAGTCAATATAATATGTTTAGCAGTTTAGATACCTTGATATGATATGTAGTAGCAAAAATAAATTATGACAGAAATGTAAATCAAATCATACACCACAACATATAATAATTTTAGGAATTAAACGTGATGTCATGCATGCAGTTTATCCTACCATTCCAAGGATTTAATCTCACACCTACAGTGCCGTCTCAGGGTAGCCCAAAGAGGTGACTAAATTGAGACAATCTCTCTCAACAACTAACTGAGAATCGGTCATCTCTATTAAATTGCTGATTACCTTCCTTTTTCAGCCAAGATATTTCCTAAAATATCCTTTAGAGTGTTACCTACTGTTTCAGATCTCAAAGTACGCCCCGAGTATGCCGCCTCAGGATCGGTTAGTGACTCGACGAGTACACAAAATCCTATCTTTTCGGAGACCAAGCCTTGAATTTTGATAGCAATGAAAGCCACCCTCAGAGGGCTGAAATCAAAGCGGCACGAGGCGTCACCATTCTCTCACATGCTTGTGTCAACAGTAGAGGCTGAGGGGTCGGTTGTCACCTTCCCCACTCCCACTCGTTATTTTGAAATTTTGGTAGTCTCATTAGGATTTTAGAATTTTCTAACAATCCAAAAACAATAGATCATGAATATTTAATTTAATCCTCCCACTAGTTTATCGGTTCCAAATACCGTCTAACTAGTGTCACTTCCAATTTTATGGATTTATAAATTCTTTGTGTAGACGCTACACAATTAAAATTCACCAAGAATTTTATAATCCAAATATATTAGGACTTATGAATTTCCCACCAAATTGAAAATCAATAAATCATAAATTTAAAGCTCCCACTAGTTTATCGGTTCCAAATACCGTCTAACTAGTGACACTATATTCATGATTTTCCAATTTGTCGATTATTTAGAAATCTCTTGTGTAGTCACTACACAACAAAAATTCACCAATGAATTTTAAAGTCCTAATTTTATCATGATAAAGATTTAGGATCTCAGAATTTTCCAATAATCAAAAGCAATAAATCACGAAAAGCAATCACCAACTTATCGGTTCCAAATTCCCTCTAGTTGGTGTCCAATTTTTCATGATTTTCTTTTTGATTATCAAAATTCTAATTTATATAGACAATACATAACCCAAACCCCGAAGGATTCATGATCCCAAATTAAGTGTATCATGTGAATTTTATATCCCGATAAAATTTCGTTTCCTTTAATTAATTTAATTTATTTTTAATCTAAATTAATTATCATGTTCATACATGTCTAATTAATGTCAATATTAATTTTCCATATGTATGCATATGCTAGGAGTGGAATTAATGAATATGATGCATGACATGGTTATATCACATAAATAATCGTACAAGAAAATAAAAGCGAAAACTAAACCACTGAGATGGACCGTTGATACCCCGTATCTAATCTATAAAATAAACAAATAAACCCTAAAATTATGTGCAGCTGCCGACGGGTATAAGAATTTTCTGCTTCAAATCTTCAATAAAAACTGTTCTAGCTGAGTTGGTTGAAGCTCCTTCTTCCTTCATTACCACCCGAGTTTCATTCCCCGATCCCCCCCACCCCCTTTTTTTTCTTCTCGTTTTTGGTTTTTTTAATCGTTTTTTTTCTTTCGAACAGTAAAAAAAATATTACGAACAGGGAAAAAAATACAAAAAAAATTTGATACGGCCATGGGGATTCGAACTCAGATCTGTATACAATTGAAACTATGGCTTGACCACTTTCCTGCGGCTTTTCCTCTTGAAAGTCTTCGTCCGAATTAAATAAATATGTCTCAGCCGAAAATAAAATTAACGCAGAAAATTAAAATTGCAAAAATAAATTACATGGTATCCTATACCCGGACAAAAAATAGGTTTACAATAGATCTAACGGTAAAAAGATTCCAACCCCAATCAATCTCGTCAACCAAAACATTCAATCTTAAAATTTAAAAGATGCAATTTTATTCTATTTCACTCATTATTAATTAACTATGCAATCAAGATCGCAAAATCAACATGTCTCTGATACCACATGCTAGATATACAGAAACCCGAATCCGGATCCGATCCACAATTGGATCATCAGATCTGATTCACAATACCGATCGAGACACTTGATCTTGAACAGCGGAAGCTACGAATAAATTCGCATGCGATTTTACCATGATTTAGTTCACATAATAAATTAATCTATAAGAAGGTTAGTAGATTTACCCAACCGGAGAGAAGCTGTGATCTTCCGGATTGTATCTCCAAGCGACGACTGGTCGATCCCCGTAGTAGAACCTCCTCGAATATGCTCAAGAAAAACCTTAGTTTTTCTTCTCCCAATGGCTAAGACAAGAAAACAAAATTTCTCTCTTTTTTCCAACTAAAGTGGCGCAATTTTGATCATAAATATGGCGTTGATATTGCTAATTTTGTGTTGGGAGAAACTCTCTTTTTATAGGAAAAATAACTAATAATTTGAGAGTTTATCTTTTACACACAAATTTATCTTTGTGAAACTCTCTTTGATATTGCTAATTTTGTGTTGGGAGAAACTCTCTTTTTATAGGAAAAATAACTAATAATTTGAGAGTTTATCTTTTACACACAAATTTATCTTTTTCTTTTAGGAAAATAAAACCTTTTTTTTTTTGCACAGGATACGAAAGATGGCCTAATGGCCTTAATTTATTGGGGGAGGGGGGATTCGAACCTGGGACCTCCCCACTGGAGGCCCAGGTAAACCCAGTGGCTAACCACTGGGATGAGCTTGTTGCTCAGGAAAATAAAACCTTTATCTAATAGAAAAACAAATTTCTTATATCCAATAAGAAAACTAATTTCTTATTTATAATTATTTAAAAATAAAAAAATTATATTATCCACATTATAATTAATAGAGAAAATTTCTTTTCCCAAAATCAAATAAAGTGGCTCCATTTTTTTATACCAAATGGGATAATAGAAAATGTCTTTTCTATTTTATACATTATTTACCAAATAAATAATATTCGCATATTCATTAAATAGACCAATTATTTAATTTATTCTCGAGGTTTCACAAAATGAGAAAACACTCGCGTGTTAGGAGCCAACCCGGGGACCATGGACCTATAACGAGTAGCTACAATAAATTGAATAAAACATTCATCGAACAGAATATTTCTACTCAACTTATTAATTTCGGAATCACGCCACCATAAATCTGAAACTGAACTTTATCGATTATAGATATAACTTATTCTCATAAAGTCGAGTCATTAAGTGTCCATTGATATATTCATTACATACAGACTAACCCTCCATAGACTATCCGTAATGAAGCGGGATTATTTCCGTAAACCTTCTTCAAAACATCTCATCCTTATTTACCATTAACCCACTAGTTATCAATTAGTTCATAACCAATACGGAATCCCGGGATCGATCAGTTTCTAGGATTAACAAATAAGGGGATTGTCTTTCTACTTCCCGCAGGAAGGAATAGATTCCATATCTGTGAGACACACACTTCTCACTCATCCCAGAATAGTGCCAACGTGAAAGTGATTCGGACCGCGCCTCTTAGCGATCCTTAACGAACACATCAAACCCTATCTTGAAACCAGTAGGAGTATGCAATCACTTCAGGATTAAAGTTAATCCATATATGATCATCTTGTGATTTAACAAGATTTCTCAATCATAGAATTATATGAGAAATGCATATTAAATCGGTCTAGTCCTATATGACTACGTCATATATAAATGCCCCACTTAGACAACCAATGTCGACGGTCCGGATAAGACAGTCACGCCATAAAGTGTTCTGGGCGCATTAATGGTGGTTTCAATCAATAGACCCCATACTTTGATTAAGTTCACCATGGACTAACATTTCAAGTGTATCACCATAAACTTAATCCTCATGTGTGACACACACTAAGTTATATGGCTACATAAAATACGACTTAGGGTTTTCAGCAGTGTATTAAATATAAGCACAAAGAAAATAATAAGATGAAATAAAATTTGTCATTTATTAAATAAAAACAATTACATAAATTGTCTTTCGGGCGCCACTTCCAACAAGGTACAACTGTCTTAATTTAATACAAAAGAAAATGAAGTTATTACAACAAAAAAGAAAGATAGACTTCAACAGTTGAAACTCCGGAAACCACTCTTAAGCGATCCTGAACTTAACCTACAATAAAACCACCTTTCCGGGTGGGGAAAACAACAAACTAAAGGGTAAGTACAAACGTACCTAGCAAAGGGTAACAGCACCGAATCTACACCTACTATCACAATAATCAACAATAATAACAATAATATTAATATCACAGGGCTAGTCAAACAAACATAATATCACATATGTTTCTTTCGCTCAAAACGCTCTACTAGCCTCTCACTAGTAGACTCTGCCATATAAGACATTTGATACACATTAGTCCCAGGACACTTTGACGGGTAAGAATGCAACGGGACATTTCCTCAACACCTCTAAAGGACATGATAGCTCATGATGCTATTCATGTGGATTACTATGTGAGTCCGGTTGATATCTGATCATGTGGAGACGTAGTAATACCGTGAAGCGTGGTATAAACGTGCCTCACCAAGGACTAACATGTTTTACCTTTTAGACTCATCAGGTATGTAGTTAGGAATTTAATCTAACCACTTAAGTTCATTACACATAAAAATGCTTCTGATGGACCACTAGACCTTAGACGGACTCTACATTACACTACTTTGCATATTGCACAAAACTATTGGAATCTAATACACTACCCACGAGGCTAAGGAATAAGGCTTCTGGTGATCCCGAGTATCTCCCCATAGAGGGCCTACACAAGGTGCTGAGTCGAATACACCAGAAATTGAACCATTAACTTCGTCATATAACATTCACGACGTTGATCTCAGGTCAACATCTCATAAGGCTAAGTGTAGAGCGTTCCAATGCTCTCATTAGAACACATACACCTAACATTACGACATTCAACAAAATACTCTAAACTAAGGCATGCTTCGAAACGGGCTTAAAACATGATTCTACTAAACTGGACGCTTTGGCACGCGCTAAACAGGTTTAGTGCATGCTAAAGGCCTTCTGGAAGCATTTGGTGCACGCTGATAGGCTCTGGCATGTGATGAGTCTAAGGATGCATCATGTCCAACTCTGTTCAGCTTTGGCGCGCACTGAAACTGACTTTAGCATACTGATTCTCACTGTTTCACTTCAATGTGCGCTAAAGCGTATTGGCGCGCGCTAAAGAGGCCAAACATAGAATCAGCAAGTTCCTAGAGTGGTTTGGCACGCGCTAAAACACCCGGTACTGTGGATTGGTGTTTCAGACAACTCAAAAACGAACCCATTTCGATTCTAACACTTAAAACCACACTTTCTAACAATTATACTAGATTCAAAGCTCATAACTACTATAGGTCGATGGAATACCCCCTTACCTCAATTACTTTGTTCAAAAGATAAATTCTTCAACTTGGGCTTAAAACACCAAGAACACCACGAAGAAGGCTTGAAGATTCAACCACCAACTCGAACACTCGCAAACAAAACAAGGTTCTACGATTAATAAAATCTTTAAAACATTAGAAAGCTAAGAAAATACCCAAGAACACTTATAGATCTAAACAATGGGTTTTCAAAACTCTTACCCGAAAGTTGTATCAAAACGAAACTCTCATCTTGGTGAACATTTTGGTGTAAACGTTTTGTTATTCCGACGGTTGGATTGACTGGAAAGGTGAAAGCTCCATCTCTTTTCTTCTTATCTTTTCTTTCTCTTTTTCTCTCTCTCATTTGCAGGAAATTGGGTGGAAGGTGGAAATGAAAAGGGTTTGGGTTGAGTTGAGTTTAAATAGAGGGTGGTTCAATTCCCGTTTTGCCCTTACTAAAATTGTACCTTTTTGATACCGCAAATACCCTTTAACAATCATCTTGACTCTATTCATTTAATAAAACACAACCCATTAAAATCATCGTGACCCACCCAAAGTGGTATAAAGACTTTTATACCCTTTAGAAAGATACGTGGTATCATAGTGCCTACACGCATGTGTCCGCCAAAATGCCTCCTTGGTTCAGAACGAAACCAAGCCGATACATATGATAGGCGTCGGTCGCCCCGAAAGTAGTGATCTCCGGTCTTTGCTTACTCTTTAGAATCCGGAGTGTCCGTAGAGCATCAAAGTCTTATGGCCAACACTGATTCTGTGGCTCTAGTGTTTATGTCCATTTCGCAACCGGTACCAATAGCGTCCCCCAGAAGATATGGCACTAAAAGTTGTAGAGCTGGTCGTCTTTCATATCGAGCCATTGAAGCAGCGCATCGGGCTACAATCGGACACTTCCCTTGTGCTATGAGCGGACAATTTCGAAGAAATGGCTTTGCACCTCTCCTTCAGTCGAGTCCCTCTCACATACGTTCGAGTCTATTTCATAACCTCTCATATACGTTCGAGTGGCTTCGAAATATTCAGCGGGTGCACACATGTCTAGAGATGCACAATTTTTTCTGATGTAATATTCACAGTTTTTCTTATGTTCTGCGGGGTTTGTCGACCACATTGTGAATATATTGTGTCTGCCTCTGCTCAATATTGCGGCCTCTATTTATCCATCCGGGTCCAATTATTCAAAAACTTCTGTCTTCACAAAGCCTTTGAATTCGTTATGTTGCAACGAAACCCTCAAAAATAGACAACCACTTGACATAAATAGGGCAAGGGCTAATTGTTGTATTTGCCTTTCATCCATCCAGTTTCTTATACGGCCACGGCCCCTGCCTCTTTGTGATCTCCCCCCTCGTGTAGCTTCTCTCACATTTGCTCCCATATTACCGTAAGATACTGATAGCATTTGTTCCTTGAGAATTTCCATAGAAATTTCCTCATCCGGTTGTTCTTCATCAGTCACTACTGAAAAGCGAGAGCCATGGCTTGCATTAGTCCATGCGGATCCTCTTGCATTTGAGTCCCTATTAATTGAAGAGTCCATATTTGGATTAGGTGTTTTCCAACTCAATTTATTTCTTTTTCTATCATTTTTCTTTCATACAGAGTGAAGAACTTCTTTTGCTCTCATATCTAATTAAGTGTCTATTCACACGACTTATTCAAATGTTTAGAGTATATATATTTTGGAACTATAATTACAATAATTTTTTATCAACATTTTAATAATCATATTGAAAAAATTCATGAACAAAATTATTAAAGTCCATATTTTCAGCCCCCACCTCTTATGTATCTTGTGGTCCAAAATGAAATTAGATAAACAAAGACTACAATCTTGATTGAAAATAATATGATATGAAGTAAGTGGTGGTCCAAAATAATTGAATTCCAAAAGTGTCATCACAATATCTGTGTTGTCTGCAAGTTGTTGAATAAACTGAAAACACCTTACGATTTTTTGTGACAACATGCAATCTTTTATTCCATACCTTGATGTCTAAAAACGAATAATTATGAATGATTACCAAAAACACACTTTTATTAGTTTAATAGTACTTAGGTTTTCAAATCAGACAAACATGCTTACGTACTCTTTTCATTACTTTATCCATTAAAGTATGTAAAATGCACTTAATTAGAGTACTCGCATCAGATACTCTTAACGAATACTTCGTTATACAGTTTTAAAACACGTTTTTCTAGTTTACAGAATCTTTATTTAAGATAAATGCATCAGTCTCTTTATTTTACATAATGCGGAATATATAAAGGAAAATTTACAGAATTTGGATGATGCGGTAGATGTAAGGAAATTTTACAGAATATGTAGTTTACAGTAAAAAATAGAGTATCTGCTGCAGTGTTATTTTTCCTGTTGAAATCTGTACAATAGATTTTTTAAATAATTTCGATTCTCTAGTCTTTCTTAAATATATATATATATATATATATATATATATATATATATATATATATATATATATATATATATATGATCATGTGGAGTACAAGATAGTGAGAAAAATTTGGTGCTTGTAGACATTATTATAATACATTCTCGTAAATATGGATGATTACAAAATAAACAATAATTTAGGTATAATTAGTGGAGTTTATTAAGTATTAATGTAAAATTAGAAACACGTCAACTTTCTACTTTTACTATGTTTTTTTTTTGTGTTGTTTTGTGTTTTTTTTGTTTTGTTTGGTTTTTGTGTTGTTTTTTTTTTTTTTGTTGTTGTTTTAGAGTACTCGCATCGAGATACTCTTAACGAATACTTCGTTATACAGTTTTAAAACACGTTTTTCTAGTTTACGTAATCTTTATTTAAGATAAATGCATCAGTCTCTTTATTTTACATAACGCGGAATATATAAAGGAAAATTTACAGAATTTGGATGATGCGGTAGATGTAAGGAAATTTTACAGAATATGTAGTTTACAGTAAAAAATAGAGTATCTGCTGCAGTGTTATTTTTCCTGTTGAAATCTGTACAATAGATTTTTTAAATAATTTCAGATTCTACTAGAAGTCTTTCTTAAGAAATATATATATATATATATATATATATATATATATATATATATATATATATATATATATATATGATCATGTGGAGTACAAGATAGTGAGAAAAATTTGGTGCTTGTAGACATTATTATAATACATTCTCGTAAATATGGATGATTACAAAATAAACAATAATTTAGGTATAATTAGTGGAGTTTATTAAGTATTAATGTAAAATTAGAAACACGTCAACTTTCTACTTTTACTATAAGATTACACTGCTAATGTGGATTTATGAGTCAGGAGAATTACACTGCTATTTAGGACCATTTTCATGAAATACATGGTGACAAAGACGAATAATCTCGCGACACGTCATAGACCTATTCCCTCCGTTTTTTTAATTAGTCGTTTTTTTTAGACACACAAATTAAAAAAGTGATTAAAGTGTCTGAAATCTAGTATGAAATGACTAGATTGTCCTTCTTTAATATTTTGAATATGTTTGTAATTATTAAATAAACTGTATAAAAATGTAATTATATATTAATAGTAGTATTATTGGAGTTCCAAAATGACCTTTGGTGTTTATGATGCACTCTTAATGTATTTTTTATTATTTAAAGTGTAAGATTTTGTTTAAATCTTGTAATTAATTTGAGGGTATAAGTAGAAAAAAATAATAAATGATGTATTGATAATCTTTTTTTTTTTTTTTGGCAAACCGGATCTTTATTAAAACTCAAAAATCAAATATTTACATCCATGGGTTTGCTGCGTAATTAAAAGTGTAACTACACTACCAACAAAATATTTTTCTATAGGTAAAATATAGATTATGCCTTGTTTAGTTAATTAATACTCCCTCCGTTTCTTTAACTATTGCTTTTCAGAATTTGTTTTTCTCACTAATATCTGTCATTTTAGATTATCAATGCCTGGTGGATGAATGCCTCAAACAAGATTTGTGGGGAGGAAATGATGCGAGTTTTATGGAAGTTTCTATTTCGAGAGATCGTCACGGGCTTAGGCGGATCTACCTTGAGCTAAAAATAAAAATACTCTACATTTTACCTATAGAAAAATATTTCGGACCCCATGAAAAAATTGTTTACTGTGTTAAATATTTACGGACCCCGCTGAAAAAAAATTCTGGGTCCGCCACTGGGTGTGGTAGGTTGGTGGCAACGAGGATGGGGTGGAGTATGGTGAGGTGTTGGGGTAGGTTAAGACGGGTGAGGTGTGGTAGACCGAGTGAGGTTGGATAGAGTAGGTAAGGCAGGATAGTATGATAGGGAACAATGGAGTTGTGGAATACGGGTAGGATGAGGGGAAGTACGTGAGTGGTAGTTTATGTTCATAGCTAGTTTGAAAGGGTCGCCCACCTTTTAACTTCAATTTTTAGTTTATAGTATTCAATTTATGATCAAACGAGTATCGATTATTTTAAATATATGATTAGGATGATCAAATAGTCCAAGAGATATAGAATAGTTGGTGGTTGGAAATGTAAGGCGAATTGGCTGCGTGGAAATGGTCTTCTTTATCAGAGGGTGGTAGATTGGTTCTCATTAAAGCTGTTCTTGGTGTTCTTCCGCTCTTCTTCTTCTCTGTCTACAAGCCTCCTGAATGCGTTTTGAATTTTCTGGAAAGTGTGAGGTCTTCTTTTTTTTGGGGCGGGGTTGGGTCTTCAAAAAAAATTGTGTGGGTTGATTGGAAAAAATTGCAAGCTCCTAAACTTTTGGGGGGAATCGGGGTGGGTAGTCTTAAGGTTCAAAATTTGGCGTTGCTTGGTAAATGGTGGTGGAGGTTTCTTCCAGAAAAAAATGCTTTGTGGAGGAAAGTAGTTGTGTCAATTTATGGTGTTGAGGGTGCTTGGGAGATGGATGGCATTCATATGAGGGGAGAGGGTGGGGGTGTGGAAAGGTATTGTAAGTGCGGTTAAAAATACAAGGAGGATTGGGGTTGATCTTTTGGGGTCGGAATATTGGGAGGTGGTGAAGGTAGTAGGGTGAGATTTTGGGAGGACATATGGGTGTGTAATAGTCCGTTGAAATTAACTTTTCCTAGGCTTTTTCGGCTATCTTCGGTCAAAGGTGTAACAGTAGCAAGTGTGGTAAAATGGGTAGACGGTAGGTGTTCTTTTCTTTGGGCTTGGAGGAGAATTTTGAGGGGGTTCGCGGAGGAGGAAGTAGGTTTATTGGATGTTTTAATTAACTCTATTGATGGAAATGCAGGTTCAATTGATAAATTGAGATGTAGCCTTTGTTCGAATGGTGTTTTCTCGGTGGCTTCCTTGCGAAAAAAGCTTGAAATGGAATTTTTCAAAAATACATTTTCGGCTAATGAACTGATTTACAGGTGGAACAAAGTGTTGCCCTCGAAGGTAAATATTTTCATGTGAAAAGCAAATCTCAAAAGGATCTCTACAAAACCGAACCTTATTAGTCGCGGTATTGCAATTCAGGATTCCTTTTGTCCGTTATATTACAAGTTTGAGGAAACTCTCAACCATCTTTTATTTGCATGTGATGTGGCGGTACTGATATGGTCTCATATTCAGAGTTGGTGCAAGATTGTTGGACTAAATGCCTTTTCATTTAGTGATATTTGTTTTTTAAAAGCTGGAAATGCGTCGTCAATTGCGGCTTCATGCTTATGGTCAGCTTTAGTTGGTATTACGGCTTGCATAATTTGGTTACATAGAAATAAAATCATTTTTCAATCACACGTTCTAGACTCTGAGTTGATTTTCAGAGATATACATAGATTATCCTTCTCTTGGTTATCAAATTATAAATTTCTAAGAAAGCTGGAGTGGGATGAATGGAAGACAAATCCGACGACTGCAACAACTTAATTTTTGGAAGACCGATGATGGATCACTTTTTGTTTGGAGAAGAAATGCATTCGGCTTTTGAATTTGTTTTCTTGCGGATGGTTTTCATTTTACTGTAGCTTGGTTCTCTATTTGATATGATGTTTTGGACAATTTTTGTAATTTTTTAAAATCTTGTTGATATATGATAATTTTTTGCTGTTAAAAAAAAAGGAAAAAAAAAAAATAGTTGGTGGTGTCCACTTCATCAATTTGCTAAAATATTTTTTCTCTACCAATGACATGTGCCGTACAAAGTTGGCGGGCCGCACGTTTAGATGTTCCATGATTCTTATCCTAACTAATGAGACGAACCATCCAATTAGGAGTTTGTTGATAGTGTAAATTAATTCCCTACAACTGTACTTGAATTGAAATATTTGTTCATAAACAATATAAACACGGTGTAATGACAGTTGTCTGTATTATTGATTATGATGATTATAAATTGATGATGATGTAAATATATTATGACCAACTATACAGATGGCCGTTGTGTAACTCGTTATGAAACAACGATACGATTGTGCTTGTATCATTACGCATAAACACATGTATTTAGATGTTCCTATGTCCTACAAGGCCACCCCAACTATATTACCCTTCTATGAGTAGTATATCATATTAGATTTATAATGAACTTATTACAATATATTGTGCATGGCTATTTTCTTTCATATATACACTATGCGAATTAGGTTTCACATTAATGTTTATAATTAAACTGTCCAATTCTTTATCTAACATTCTTGGTTTGTTAAGTGCTCTATAAGGACATGATGTGCATCTGTCATTAATGTCTTTCTTGTATATTTTATAATTTTAAAAGTTAAATTATTAAATCGAGATTGAATTCAGTGAAATTATGAAAAAAGCGTGTTTAATTATATCATATCATCTCTCATTATGAATATCATCATATATGAATCGTATATGATGGGACCCATGCATATGAAATTATAGGTTCAACACTATGATAAATGATATAAAAACGAATTGTGTCATTTTGTTTTGACAATTCATTGTGGAATGAACACTGCTCTATGACTTGGATTGAGAGGATGGACTTGTTTTTTCCTTCTTATTATATGAAAATGTAGTACTTTAATTGTGAATGAAATAATAGTAAAATAATAATAATAATAATTTTCTGACGCGCATTGTAAAATTTCTAGAGCTGCCCCAGGGTCGGCTGCACCTTAGGCCTATATGAGGCAACCAACCCGCAAAAATTTATGTAAGTAAGAATTCTTTTATGTACATATATATATGTGAAATTGATTAACCTATTTTTATATATTGATCCATCATTGAATGTATAAAGTTATGATATACAAGTCGAGTTTAGTATGAAAAAATCTGGCAAACTACTGACCTGTATCTCGAAATTCATGCAGTCGCACTCGTTGCCCCTAGTGTGTGTGTGTGTGTGTGTATATATATATATATATATATATATATATATATATATGCAGGTGTAGAGTTTAAGGAGATAAGAATTTCTATCAGCATACGTAATGGATATGATACGAATAAGGTATGAAAATATGAAATCAACTAAACCTATGTATATATCTACATGTACCAATTGACATTCCTATTTACTTAACCTAATTTCTAATATGGACAGAATAGTTAAATAGTTGAACAACAGCAACATCTTAGACTTAGGTTAGGAGAAGTGGGAATTCGCAACCGTTCACTTATTCAATACAAAACACATCATTATATATGTTATTTATCGGATCTCAATCATTCAGATATAACGAGTAACACAACGTGTTTTCAAACCATCGAACAAGATGAACTTACATCATAATTAAATGGGTCCTACATCAAGTAACTTGTACAATTAACTCGCTGTATTTGAATGATTACGACAGTAGCATTACCCGAACACGTATTAGGTCTTGAATTTCTAGCTTGAAAGAGAGGGGCCCAAAACTCTAACAAAGATGGTCAAGTAATGGAGATGGTGGGTCAATGTACTTGAAGGGGATGTCTCCACTCCAACCGACTGTGTTGTAATGGATGTGCTTATAATTTGTTTGGTGGTCTAAAAGATAGTGACTTCCATTTACCCATTCAACTTATAGAAGAGGACGAATTTGCATACAATCCCCCATATCTTTTACAATCTCTTGGATAGAGATGGATGAGACACATCTTTGAAAGGAAAAAAAAAATATAGGCACTTCCATTTCTTGATATTTTTTCATGTCATACTATTACTATAGTGTCCTTGTACAATGAATTATCGTCTCTTTCATAATCCTTGTACATTGAATTATCGTCAATTTCAAGTTATGAAAGTATATGTGTATGTTGAATTACCGTATCATTCAAAATGTTGAACTATCAGTTCTGTGAAAAATATCTTATGAAACAATGTTGGCTGTAAGGATTTAGCCGATGGGCTTGCGCACAATATAATTGGGAAAACAATATTGGTTGCAAGGATTAGACGATGGGCTTGCATAATATAATTGAGGAAACAAAGCTGACAGCAAGGAGTGATCTCAGAGTATTAATTAATGATACGGGCACAACGGCTGTGCACAATATAATTGAGGAAACAATGTTGGCTGCAAGGATTAGGCGATGGGCTTGCATAATATAATTGAGGAAACAAAGCTGACAGCAAGGAGTGATCTCAGAGTATTAATTAATGATACGGGCACAACGGCTGTGCACAACGAGTGACATAACGGTGATCTGCACCGTTGATCATATTAAATTTACATCTAATCAATTTAGACACATTTATCAATGGTACAGATCATCGTTGTGTATATTAAACATTTCAAAACGTCTTCTCAAATTAGATATATAATAAAGAGAAAAAGGCTAACATGACCTCTAAAAGCATAAGATTAAAAATTAATCGTCATATTAAAAACTTACATCTCCAGCTATAAAAAAAAAAAAAAGTGGACATATAACAAAGAGAATAGACTAACATGCACACCAAGACATATAAAGATAATTATCATAAAATCACTAAAGATAACAATTGAGTGGATAAAATAATTGAACTATTAGTGTTTATCGTCAATTATCTTATTCAAATAATTAAATTTTCTTTTGAACGGTAAAGATGTTATATCATTAAAAACTTTTCTAACAAAACGCTAGAAAAAAAGATCGGGTGATGGGCCTAAATGACAAAATAAGATTCAATATGCTGTAATAGGACCAAAAAAAAAATGGTTGACAATGACAAAAAAATAAAGATGTACAAAAACACCCTTAATAATAATAAAAGATTTATTTGTTTTTTTTTTTAAATTAAGTTCGGCCAAATAAATACCCTTTATTACTCCTTTAATTCTTAGAAAGATGGGGAGTTTTATTCCTTTATTCTTGCTAGAAATAAGCTGATCTTGAAATGGCAATTAACACGAGAATTAACTACCACCGGAAATTGCGGTATCGTCAATCCACGATAATGGGTTACTACATATACATCAAATCAGTGTTGAAGTTAAACCAACAAAATGTTGTTTTTTAGGCATTGCAATACATATCAATTTGTGAAGTAATAATATTCATAACAGAAGAACAACAATCTGAATTATTCATGAATCCTGGGCCATAAATGGCCGTTTCATTTCTTAGAAAAATCAAAACAATTGTCTTTACTTTATTCTAGAAAACTTGAATACTTTCATAATGAAGACGGCAAGGAGTCTAGCATGATTGAGGTCACAACCATCCTTTTTATCCTTTGCAAGTCTTCATCTGTCCATTTTTTAGGAATGCTCTTGCCTTGGGACAACTTCAATAGGTAGTGAATCAGATAAAATGCTCGATCAGTCCTGTAGTAACAATTATAGAAATGTAGTAACACTTCAACAACATGTAGCAACATACAAAATAATGTAGAAACAAATAAAACTGTACTAACAATGATAGAAAAATGTAGTAACAATTCAGGACTATGCAGCAACATTCCAAAAAATGTAGTCACAATTCAAAATAATGTAGTACTATCTTAATAATATCTTAAGCTTATATTTCAAACAATGTAGTAACTATTCTTTCATGACATGATCCCAATTGTGTAACAACACGTGAATATAATGAAGTACATGCAGAAATTTCCATTATGTATCAGTGAAGACATGTTGTAAATGCAATACGTAACACCACATGTCCCTTTATATTGACATGTATTACCTCAATGCTGGAAGTAGTTACACACATCAGAAACATTTATCAGAAGTAACACTTGATTAGCATTAGGTATCACCCTAGACATGTTCAAAATTCACACTCTCAACACGCTTACATGTAGAAACGCACAATACAATTCCACGCAATTGTAGTAACACACTGATGAACGTAGTAACACATCTGAACAAAATTCATCAGAACTAACACGTGTTTCAATTAGGTATCACCCAAAACAAGTTGTAATCTCACACACTGAACACACTTAAATAGAGTAACCAAAACCAGCATTTTAACCATGCATATACAAGCGTAATTGGAAACTGAAAATTCAGCAAAGCATTATTAGGCTCTATTAAATTTAGAAGAAAAAGTCAGCAACATCACATAAAACTTCAAAATTTGAAAAAAGAACACATATTAGTGAACAATTTGGTACCTGCGGGCCATATGACAACTCAAGGTGGGATATCTCCCACGGCAACAAACTCTGTGCTCTTATGTACAGAGTACGTGAACTAAAATACGAGTGAATGTTCGGCATACAAGAATGGTTAAACAAACTGCTAGCTGAATAAACTGCTTGACCCACATTGACATAAACAATTATCAAATGGAAACTTCTATTAGTCAAAATTAAAGAATGTTTTTCTCTGCATCTCTACAAATTGCAAATTGCATAATCATTCAAGAATGGTAAAATTTGCAAATCCTATCATTGATATCAATAGGATTTTCTTATACAACCAGAATTCGATTCAAAATCAAACCCAATTCAAGAAAATTCTTAATACTTCCCAGGCGAAAAACCCAATTTTATAGGCTCATAAGGATAGTAAAAAAAAAAAATCAGATCAGAAGGAATTAAACAACACAATTCACGATTTTTGGGTGTATAGGAAAAAAAAAAATTGACACTTACTCGGTAACCTGCTTTTCTCAATGCCTTTCGCCATCTTCTCCCGTCACTCCAATTCTTCCTCGTCGGAATCGGATTATTTTGCAAGAGAAGCGTGTGCAAGACAACACAAGATCGAGCATTCAATGATCGATGATTATCAGAAAGGTAAGAGAAGAGATGGCAGCCGGATTTTCTGGTGCAGAAATGATTCGCAATAAAACGGAGGATTTCGAAGGGATTTGCATTTAATACGAAAGGGGAAGAGGGGATTTGCAGAGAAAAGGATGGATGCTAGGGTTTCTAGATTTTGGGATAATGGAGGAATGAGGCGGATTTTTGGGTCTGGGAAGGTTTTGTTCCAGCCAATATTTTGATAATTAACTGAATTTAAATCGTGGGAAAGAATTAGGAAAATAGTAATAAGGGGTATTTTTGGATATACATTAATTTTTGTCCTTTACAACCAGTGCGTTATTTTCTTGTCATTTTTACACAAATAAGATGTAAACTCGTTCTCTACGACCTTTTCCTAAAAAAAGATTACAAAGAAGCATATTACAAAATTTTAACTCAAATAATTAATTGTAGTTTTATCTTTAACTTGTTTATTTAAATTAGGATTTAATATATCATTTTATTCAATAGAAAAACACTTCGCCCTTGTTTGTTTTGGGGTTTGGGTTGGAGTTTTTTTTTTTTTGTTGGGTTTTTTATATATCACATCACTAATCATTTCTTACAATTCTCTCACTAATCAATTCTTCAACTATAAATAAAAAAAATATTAAATCATTTCTCACCATTTCACTTTATATCTACTTTATTACTTTTTTTAACATTATTTTATTCATTATACTACCATATTTCAATTTCTCTCACTATTTATTTCTTTATCTATATAAAATTCAAAAAACATTTTAACTTTCTAAATATTACTCCAATCATTTTTATCATATTTTATTATCCACTAGTATATAAAAAGCCCCACAAAAACTCTAACCCAAAACAAACGATGCGGAGTATTTTCCTTTCATTGCGTATTTCGATTTTCTTCAACATTTCACTCAAATGTGTTGACCTATAACAAGAAGTATGAGCCACCATGGTATACAAACGCTTATAAGACACTATAAGAGCAACAAAAATTCTCAATACTTAAACAATATAAATGAAAATGCAATGTTGACAAAAAAAAAAAAAAAAAAAGGTTTAAACACTGGATCTCATGATCTTCAATCATGTTAAATCATTGCTCTAAAATGTTGAAACTGTACTAACAGATTAAACACCTCCACATTGTATCTATAAGCATTTGCATAGTTTCTATTTCACTAAGGAAAGGATGCATGTGACAATTTAATACGTGAATTTCTAACACATTCACTATCCCAATCTATATGTGGCAATGGGCGTACACTTTGATCGCTCAATTAACCACCATAGAATATATCTTGAGAGAAGTTGTTGCTCTGTCAGAGAAGTTGTTGCATCAATGTGAATGTGGATAAAAAGAGAATATGTGATGCGCTTATTTTGCATGGAACCTGTTGAGGTGTTTAAGATTTTAATTATCTACCTCTCCATTAACTTAAGATTTTAGAACATATGATAATTTAAAATTTTATCAGAGCATGATGTCATGGGATATATCAAACATCCCTGCCAACATTGATATCCTATTTATATTGTTCAAGTATTGAACCTCTTTGTTGGTCCTATATTTCCCTTTATATGTCTTTGAGTGTCATGTTGTCCAATGCTTGCTATAAACCAACACTCGAGGAAGCGTATTGAATTTTTTAAGATATTAATTATCTAACTCTCTATCACAATTTGTCTTTTAAGATGAATACCATATTTGAATCACCATTTCTCACAAAACTTTAAGTTGATAGGCCATGCGGTAAAGTCAACAATTTAAACACTTCACCACGCTCCATCAAATATGAATTTATAACAAATATAAGCTAACATAGCACACAAAGGCATTAGTCTTTGGATGACAATCCAACTTATTTTTTTCCAACGTAAAAAGGAATGTAAAATATGTGATTTTACCTCAATACCCACATATCAAACACACAAAAACAAAAACAAAATAAAAATATTCATTTATTCACCGCATAAAGAAATTTTCAATCTTCTACTTATTTTCCTCACAATACAACATCATGATTTTATGCAAAGTGAATCCCAAATTTCTGATACAATCCAAACAACATTTCAATCAAAACTCTATTACCGAACAAGACCCAAATAAATCCATGTATAAACCGACCCTAATTTTATCTGGTGTTAATTCTCAGTTGAAACGATACCGTTGAGCATAATATAAATAGAAAGTATTAATATATATATCTCTTTGTATTTACTTCTTTACCATGCTTGTTTGATAGGACTTCACATGCAATTGCTGTCGGCTAAGAAGCTTAGAATATAGTTTATTTTTGGTCAAGACAAAAGTGATTTACCTTTGGCTAAAAAAAAGTGATTTAGCTAATACCTAACAGATTTTACATGCATGGCTGCAAAATCTAAAGGGAAATGGTATGTGCACTATACAAATGTGTATTGCACTTGCCACTATTTGCTTCAACCCCATTGATTAAGGGAAACTTGAAGAAATATGTCCAAAAAGAAAAACACTGGAAAAATATGTTTGAAAAGTAACCATTTGAAAATATGCATGCTTCCGCCATACAAGGGCCGCACGCGTGCCGCATGAGTGACGCATGCGCGCCGTATGAGTCGAGGCAATTTTTTTTCCAAAAATTTACTTTTCGAGCATAGTTCTTCAAGTTTCCCTTGATTAAAGTGTTAAACTATTTATTGTGTTACGTCCCAATAAAATATGTGGTGGTGATTGTGTTGTGTAAGATGTTGTATGACTGGAACAATAGCGACCATGGGTTGACCCAGAATTTTTTTCAAATAAGGACGTCAGGCGAATTCAAAAATCAAGACAATGATAGTGTTTTTATATTTTTAACAATAAAAGTATCACTGATTTTATGGTGGTCTAGTACTATCATGTCATCACATTCTCCATCAATCGCAACTTTTAAAATTGTTGGTTTTTTCCTAAACACGTGGGGCCAACAATAAATGAGCAAAAATGATTGGTTTCGGACCACCAAGTCATACTTGTAGCCGAACCATCATAAAATTCGCGTAAAAGTAAATTGTTTCAATAAAAAATAACTTCGGATCTCAATAGGGGTAGTGGCCACCCTTTTGATCAACGTGTGTCTTATTTAATTATCATCTCTCTATAAAACTTAAACTGATGAGAATAATTAACATTATATCTGAAAACGCCTCTTTAAGTGTGAATATATAAGAATGAGAGAGAATCGTGTGAACCTATAAGATAGAAGATAGACCCAACACTTGTAAGTATAGTTTTTGAGAAAATTGTGCTCGGAGCGGGATCCCTTTCAAGTGTGGACCTATAAGAAGAAGATAGACCCGTGTGACCATATTCAGTGGCGGAACCAGGAAAAATTTTCGGGATGGTCTTGGTATATAAACTGCAAAGCTAAAAAAAATCCGGGAAAAAAATAAAAAATGTTGGTAGTGGGATTTGAACTTACAACTTAGAATTATGGAGACTGAAAATGCTTTGTTCTTAAAACCACTAGGATATAAGGTCTTTTGTTCAAGAAAAAGACACATAACATACTAATATTAACACTACTACTAATACAATAATAAAAATTTGGGGGGTGGGGGCTTGGGATCATATGGAGGGGGGCTTGTGACCATTTGGGGGGGGCTTGAGACCACCCAGGCCTAAGGGTGGTTCCGCCCCTGACCCTATTAGATAGAAGATAGACCCAACACTTGTAAATATAGTTTTTGGGAAAATTGTGTTTGGAGTGGTTTGAAATCAGGATCTTTCATTCTGATATCGTGTTGAATTACCAATCTCTCACATAAACTTAAGCTGATGAATATGTAGATAGTTACCTACTTACCCGAATCCATGTTGGTTAGAAGAATTGGACATAAAAGAGAAAGAAAAGTTTATCAAGCACATATTAATTTTAAGTAAATACCGGTTTTTTTTTGTTTTATTTTTTTGGAATCATGGAGATATTGATAATGTAACTCATTATGATTAGCAAATGGACTAGGTTAGTCACAGTATAGTTCAAAACGAATCAAAGTCAATCCGATAGAGATTGATTTTAATAATCTTAAACACAAACACAATTTTCTATGTTAAAAAATAGGGACTTTCATGCCACGTATGCAATTCCCTATTGAAGATGAAAGTGTGTGGTCCATATGTTGACACGTATGTAGCTCTCTATTGAAGCCTCCCTGCATCAGAATAACCCAAAAAATAAGGGTGGCCTCCGACTATAATGACGTAAAGATTTAACTTTCAACACTTGCTGAACAAAGGATTTTTTTTAAGCTAGACTCGTTTTTTAATTCAACTTTGATCCAATTAATCTTACATAATCTCAAAATAAAACAGATTCATTCAGTTACCTTCAAACCCTAATTCTAAATTAATTAATGATGTGATCACATATTTTGATCACTAATTCCTTGCAAGAGATTAGAACCTTATGTTTAAATTAATGATCCACCATAAACGGGTTAGATCTAATTAGTTATTCATGTGTTAATTGTTGATAGGATGCTAATAGATGGAAAACCTCACCGAAGATACCACCGAGTCATAGACCATCATTTTATGAAGGTGATATGTTGCCGATATACTAAGTGTGAGTTATACATGTCCAATATGCATAATTCCAATTCCCTAAAGAAAAAACTCATAAGAAATCTTTGAGAAATGATTCGGAGTTAATGAATGAATAGTTTCTTTCATACCCTTGTTCAAGTAGACGTGACCGGTTCCGGGCTGGTTCCAGTCCATGGCACGACCCTGAACCGCCGGTTCCAATTTCTAGCGGTTCTCGGAAACCGGCTTGGCGGTTCCCAGGTCGGGGTCCGGGTCTGGGTCGGGGTCCGGGTCCGGGTTCGGTTCTCGGAGGTTCCCGGGCCCAGACGGTTCAGATCACGGTTTCGATTACGGTTCTGATCACGGTTTCAAAAAAAATCATTTTTTTACAAAATTTGTATAACTTAAGGTAAAATTAATAATAAATTATAAATGGTTATTAAACTATATATAATATTTAATTTCATATCTATATAATATTTAATTTCATAACTTATATTCTAGATAATTTGTATGTAAATTAAAGAATAATGCGTAGTTTTCTAATATTTTATTTTTTATGATTGATTTGTAAGTAAATTAAACTTATATTTCATATAGTGATTGCGATGATTTATACTTATAATATTATGTATATAAGTTGATTTTATTTCTTAATGTCGCATATAAGAACCAAGCCCGATTTCATATTCCTCGGAATCCCTTGTTCGTAAATGTTGTATATAAGAACCAAGCCCTATTTTATCTGTTTATACACGTAAAAGTTATCCGACAATCCATTATAATATAAAGTTTCTACCTCAAAATTACCCATTTTAATTAGGTAAAATCATATTTTGTTTGTTTATATACGTAATTGATTTGAACCGTTGAATTACCGTCACGTGTATAAAAACACATAACTATTTTATCTATTTATACACATAACAGTTATCCGACGATCCGTTCTAATAAATGACGTCTACTTCAAAATTAGGTAAAATAATTTTTGACGGTGTGCGGCAGTCATGAACTGGTCATTGGCGCCCACTCTATTGGCCGACAACTCGACCGTCCAACCTCTGTTGTGTGGACTGTTTTGTCCTACTTATCCTCACCGTCCACATGTCCAATCTATTGACCTAATTCCTCCCCTCCTCCCTAATCGTACGGTCTAGTCATGGTCCAGTTCTCTAGCTAACCTACGCCTCTCAAAAACAAGAAATTCTTATCTCTGCTGACTAAAGAATCCACAACAATATGATACACCGAGGGTCATTTTGCTTTAAGGGCTTACTATTATATTTAATCGTTGGATTTGGGATATATGTATAAACAAATAAAATTGTATTATTTTTTTTATATGTGGCTATCATTCGACGGTCCGTTTTTTTTTTGAGAACCAAACTTTTATTACTCAATATCCGCCAAACAAGCGGTCAAAACGTCACACGGGGAGATTATCCCCAAAGTGTACTAGAAGAAACCATCAATCCATGTCGAGCCAAAAGATGCGCCGGGACATTCCCCACACGCCGAATAAAAGAAAAGGAAACATGCGAAAAGTTAGGTAAACATGTCAAACAGTCCTGAACTAGACAACCGTAAGCAGTAAGATCCTCCCCTGGTCGTTGAAGACGCGCAACACATGCCAAACAATCACTTTTCACCTCTAACCTCTGGATCCGTAAATGCAATGCCTCCTCTAGAGCCAAAGAGATGGCCTTAAGCTCCAAATATTCCACAGAATTTCCGGGATCAAAATGATACGCAAAAGGAGTGCAAAACTGAGCCTTGTGAGTCACGGAAGATCACCCCAATACATGCACCTGTCTCTGTGACAGACGCATCAACATTGCTCTTTACTACCCCGGGCTGCGGTTTCGACCATCGATCAGATAAAGGTGGACACAATCCTTGGGTCTGATAGCTCGCCAGTGCCTCCACATACTCAGCCAAAGCTGCCAAAGAACGCATACACACCGCAGAGACATAAATCGCCTGACTATCAAAAACCGCCGAACAACGAGCCTTCCAAATTCCCCACATAAGCCAAACAAACATGGCCGTGCCTTGAACACTCTGCTCCGCAATCAGTCGCATAAAGAACTCCGCAAAGGTGGCGGGCTGCAGATGCTGTAATGTGTGGTTGTACGGCGACGCGTGCCAAACTTTAGTAGCCATCTCACATTCAAAGATAACATGCCGCATAGTTTCGAGTGTTTCCCCACATGCTAAGCAAATACCATCCCCCAAGTTCCTCCTCTGCAGACCTTGGCCAATGGTAAGACAGTCATGTAAGCATCTCCACAAGAAATGCTGAATATGCGGCTGGACAGGAAGTCGCCAACAGTTTCTCCACATTTGATCTGCCTCCCCGAAGTAGACGGTCCCGCCACCGACGATGACCGATAGAGCGATAATGCCAAGAAGTAACCGGACCTGACAGTGTACACTCCCCTTGTGATCATAGTGCCATATGCGTCGATCAGGGTGACCTTCTGGGGCAACGGTGGCCTCGAGAATGGCGTCAGTTTCCCATGGTCGAAAAACTTGTCTCATTTTCTACACGTCCCACAATCTAGAGCCAGGTATAAATAAGTCCGAGACAGTGGAATCCGCCGGAAGCTCATGCCCTGCAAAATGGTATGCGAAACGAAGGTTGCCGGTTTACATGAAAAACATACACCGACTCTCCATCCCCCACTCGCCACCGTATCCCATTAAGAAAGAGGTCCCGGCCCTCAAGGATGCTTCGCTACAAAAAAAGACGGTCTCCTTCCCAAACCAGCAACAAGAATAGTACTGCCTCAAAGTACTTCGCATGCAGTACCTGGGCTGCCAAAGAACCTGGACTAGTCAATATTCGCCACGATTGCTTTGCCAATAATGCCAGATTAAAGCATTCCAAGTCCCGAAATCCTAAGCCTCCCAGATTCTTTGGTAGACAGCAGGCCTCCCAGTTTTTCCAATGTATCTTGCACTTATTTTCCGTATCGCCCCAGTAGAAGCCTCTAATCGCCTGCTCTATCTCTCGTACCAGAGTGATAGGTATCTTGAAACATTGCATCATATACGTAGGTATAGCCTGGAGAGATGATTTATGTAAGAATTTCCCGATACACCAAATATACACAATAATGACATAGTTATAACATTTTATATTCATAAATAAATTAATTGATTTAGGTTGATTCTATTGGCACCACGTTTTTACTTCAATTGACAATCGTACTTTAGACACTATTAATTAATGTTTCCTTTCGAAAAAAAAATAAAATTAATGTTAGCACTATCATAATATTTTTATTATTTTGTGCAACATAACGTATGTCCCAACGTTTGCTTTCGGTACGGACATCACTGACACTGACGTGGATTTTCAATAACAACGTCAGTGACACTGATATTATAGTTATAAATGTATTATTGGTGGAAAACATTAGACCCACTGATTTAGCTAGCGAAACGAAACGTCAATGACACTGACACGCATACATGATGTCAAAAAAGCAACTTTGTAGGCTGTGGTGGTGAAGTAAATGGAAATAATAATTAAAAAATGTGTCATTAGTAAATTCGCGACGTCGATAAAAGACGTCTTGATTTAATTATGTAACAAAACAAAAGATATCAATATAATTTTAATTTAACGTAGTTTCAATATCCTTCTGTTGGATAAAAACGACAATTACTTCATGTGCTCAAATTTAAACAATAAAATAACCTGGTTTATTTTTGTTAGGTACAACATTATATCGCAATATAGGGTTTTTTTACAAAGGTCGTTAAATTCCAGGTCAGTTAGACGGAAAGTTTTGATGAAGGAAATCCCTGTTATAATGGACCTTCGGATGACTGTCACGTATAGAAAAAAAGAAAAAACTGTTTTGTTTGTTTGTACACATGACAGTCATCTGCGACTCGTTCTAATAAAGAGTCTCAATTGTCCTAGTTATATGCCTTTGTTTGTTTTGAGTTGGGTTTTTTAGGGTTTTTTTACATCACATCACCGATCATTTCTTACAATTCTCTCACCAATCAATCCATCAACTATAAATAAATAAAATATTAAATCACCTCTCACAATTTCACTTTATCAACTTTATTACATTTTTTACCATTATTTTATTCATTATTCTACTTTATTTCAATTTCTCTCACCGATCATTTTTTTATCTACATAAATTTCAAAAAAAATCTTAATTTTCTAATAAATCTTTAATTATTTTTATTATATTTTATTATCCACTAGTATCTAAAAAAACTCAACACAAAACAAACGGAACCCAAGTTGCTTACTTTATGTGTTAACGATGTACTCACATCATGCGCAGTTCCCCTAGACAAATGATGTAACAAACCCCATGTTGTTAGAGCTTAATTATGAAGTACAATAATGAGATAGTTGATGTACTGTCAGTAGATTTTGTATAATGTGCTTATTTTTACTGTTAATGATATTCATTCATATCACGGCTGATCTATCATATACAAAACCATATTTACAACACAGTAAACTCGACAATGTGAAAGTCGAATGTATGTGGTACCTTGCGACCCTGCTAAAGTCGAATCAGATTCGACAGTGCGAGAAGTCGAATGCCTCATACATTCGGCTTTCACATGGTCGATCGAAAAAAATGATGTGATGCACCGGTACATATGAAACAACGTATAGATCAGTTGTAATGCGAATAGATGCCCCCTTACTATTCCACTTATAACATGTTGCATCTACTTGCAAAAGCAAGTTTATCCGCTAGTAGTTCGAGGGATTGAGGTAGTTGCCCCCTCTTTTCATGATCCGAATGCTTGGTTAGTAGATTTGGTGCAATAAAATAATTTCACATATCAAATGAAATGTAAATCTTCTTAGAAGCTAAAATTTTCATCACTCTTTCATAGTGCGGTTCACAAGCTGAATCGAGTATATTTTATTTGAACTTGTGTTCGTTTACGTCACGGGTTTATTAATTTAATATACAAACAAACAACTATTGTATGTGCAAACTTGGTCGTTTAGGTCACGATTTTTTCGCGATCGTTTGTTTTTAACATATGAATAAAAAATCGTATTCAAGATCAAATCGTTTAACAGACAAATTGTACGAGCTCGTCTTCGAATTCAGCTCGACGACTTTTTGTCTTAAATCTAAAAATATTCCTTATGACTTATAATCTGATATGATAATGTTACATTATACATCTATGTAAGTTTTGAACATAATCGAACATTTACAAGCTAAACTCGTGTCTACTCGTTTAAGAATCAAGCTTATAATTTTATTTAACTTCGATTCGATAAGTTAAACAGACGAAGAAAAATGAACTATAACTATAACGATCCTAACACGAATTTGTTTACTAGAGATGTGTGTAAGGTATAAATGTTTGCTTGAAATGACATTGAGGGTCCTCCCCATATTACATACTCTGCTTAACTCACTGCATAATAGAAACCATAACATTTACTTCCCAAAACTTTGCTTTACTTCAGGGGGGTCTTCCCAAATGTAAAAACTTTCCCTTTAATTCCCCCAAACTACAAATTATAATCTCCCCAAAAAAAAAAAAAAGATGCAAGATATACATGCTATTGGTGGTGCCGGTACTATAGCCGCCGCAGGCGGCGGCAGCGGAAGCGGAGGAGGAGTGAGTCTGTTTGTTGCCGGAAGTGGCGGTGGTGATAGAAGGTTACGGCAAAGCAACCAAGTCCTGAAATGTCCCCGGTGCGATTCTTCAAATACAAAGTTTTGTTACTATAACAACTATAATCTCTCCCAGCCACGCCACTTTTGTAAGAATTGTAGAAGGTATTGGACTAAAGGCGGCGTTCTCCGTAACGTCCCCGTCGGAGGCGGTTGCCGGAAAGCTAAACGGTCTAAATCGAAGCAGTCAGAGGATGCAGCACTTGTGGCGAATAATACAGAGCTAGAATCGAATTCGAATTCTAGTAGTGAGAGCTCTAGCCTGACGGCGACGAATAATACACCGGCGAAAACGAGTCACGAGGTTGCTTCGGCGTCGGCGTCGGCGACGGTGAATTCATCCATTTCGTCTAATAATATGATCAATTTCCCGCAGCCGTCGAGATTCTTCTTGGATCAACATCAGCCGTCGATTTTCCCGGAGACCGGTAGCTTTATGAGCTTAATGACGCCCTCGCCGGGAGAATCGTCGCCGTCGTTGTTAGGGTTTAATTTCGCCGACGTTTCAGCTTACCGGATGCAGCAGAATTCTTCTCTCGTAGAAGATCATAACAGCTCGGATCACATGATGTTGACACGTGGCGATGAAGAATATAAGATGGATCAGATTAACTACGGGTATTTAGATCCGACGGCTAATATTGGTTTTACTAGTCTGCAGCAGAGCAGCGTATCAATCGGTGGACTCGCGGGTGTGGATTGGCAAATCAACGGTGAAGATGTTGGAGGAACAGGAGCAGATCAAGATCAAGGGTTGTTTGATTTTCCTGAAGCTGATCAAGCTTACTTGTCGCAAAATCATTGGTTAGATAATGATGCGCCCTTGAATTTTCCTCCATTAGTATGACTTCTTTTCGAGTGCGGATCATCTGTCCAAACCCAGGATATCTAAACCCGGTATAAATTCTCTTTTCGTGACAAAACGACGTCATTTATGGATGATATGTCGTTATAGGAGCTTCGTAAATCGTGAGCTTCGTAAATCGTAACGGAAGCACTACAAAGGTATCCTAAATCGTAGCGGAAGCATTACAAAGCATCAATGTCATAGAGATGCCGTAAATCGTCGCATGGAGGCATGACAACGAAGTCGTCGTAAAACGTAGCACGAGAGAGAATCCCAAATCGTCGCAATTCATCTAAAACGATGTTTAGGTCTGGACAGACAAATCGGAAAGGGGTGTTTAATAGATGATCCCGGTCCCTTTTTTTTTTTTTTTATCGTGAGCTTATTATAACACGGTAAAAAGAAAACAACCAACCAAGGTAAAATGCTCTTGTTTGACTTACTCGTTGTGTCTGAGTGGTTGTGTCAGTATTATTATCTTTTTCTTTTTCCTTAATGGTGGGGAGGGAGGGGGAAGGGGGAAGGGGTTGATTGTTCTTGTAGTTCTACATACTTCTTGCAATTTTCATATGCAAAACGCTAACTTTGTGAGGGATGTTTTTAATTTGGTTTTGGTATTGGTATTGGTATGTAAACTTTCAAAATGGAATGCACAATTTGTTATGTATTATGGGCAATATATTACTAATTAAATATAGAGAAAATGGAGGCTTGTTGTTTGCCGAGGCATTTTGAGTTGGGCAAGTCATAAAAGAGAGTTCTTTGATCTCGATTTCAAATTCTTGCAACGGAAAACCCATCTTAACAACCTCGGTTTTGTACCATTCTTTGATATAAGGTACTTTAGCACTGCATGGTTAGTGGATTGTAGTCCTTCAAGTATACTCGTGAGCATGGATGGAGTCAGGAATCGAAATTGAGATGAACTAATAGATTATATTCAGATAAAATGGGTTATGGCTTAAGGATGGGCTTAGGCCACCTCAAGCTTTGTCTTGCCTTCGCCATAAAGTAATATTCTCAAAAAAGGTTGAGGCGGGCTATACTGCCTCATTCCTAGAGTTGTTTAGATGATGTAAATCGAGAGTTATGCGTTACTGGTCCAATTTGCAATTGCTAATTGTACATCTCTTATTGTACCATACCTCTCACCATCATCATTCATCGTGTAACGTTCAATAGAATGTCATTTAATTATCAACTTTCATTACCTGTCAAACACAATAATAAAATACTTTTTTTTTTTTTATTTTATCATGCCCCCATTATCTAAACCAGATGTACAACAACATCATCCAATTTATTTATTTTTTATTTTTTATTTTTTGATTCAAATCATCCAAATATTTGAGGAATGAAAGAATGGCAAGTAAATTAATAAACGTGCGCCTCAAATAGAACCATTAAAGGTAATGGAAACCTACATAAATCAAGCTAACCTAGTTGTACATGATCTGATTAGGTTCATATTAACTGAAGAACAAAATTTTTCATTGAATATCAAAATCAAACGAAATACTTCATCCGTTCCTATTTATTTGAAGCGGTTTTTAAAAACACGGTTGCTAGGAAAAGAGATTTAGCACTATTCTTTTAGAAATGGAATAACTAAAATACCCCTATAACATAATTAATGTACTATGGCTTATAACTTCTCATCTAGTACTACTCCTATCAAATAAGGGTAAAATGTGAAAATCAACAATAAATATTCTTTTTTTTTTAACATAATATATATATTCTTTTGAATCACTTAAATAAGACCATATATTTTTAGCAAATGCATCAATTATCTAAACATATTTATTTTTTGCACCGCACCCCATTTTACTGTTACTCCACATCTACTGGTGCATCTCAATATTTTCCATAGAATCGATTCTGTGGAGAGTCGTTTTTTTTTTTTATTGCAGAACAGATTTCCACAAGACCGATTCTCCTATGATGCACCTAAATAGTCGGTGTGGTGCAAATAAAGACAATCTAATCGAGTTCCCAACCAACAAAATTTCATTTCATACCTTACATTCCTATACGGATTGGAATGGTCGGTCCGACTTTTTCTAAAAATTATACAAAAACCCTGAAATCCACCATATTGGAAAACTTTGGCGTGTTCTTCAAAATTGCTACAATGGCGGCAATTAATGGGCCGATGACAATTCATATCTTTGGAACAGGTAATATTGGGGGGACCCATTGATACGTTGTTTTCATAACATCCACATCTTTAGGTTTGAGATATTTTCCTTTCATGTACTATCAAGCTCAAAGTATGGCTATGGCGACATTTTCCTAACCACATGACAAAATCATACGGGAAATTATATGAGTTTTGTATCTTTGTGTGGGTAGTGTTTTATGTTTTCATTGGTCTCTGTCTTGTCTATGAATTAAATATCTCTATGATTCATAACTAGGATTGAGTTTGGGGATGCTTTTATATTTGTAGAGAGTTAGAGTTGATGGATAAATAATTCTGGACAACACAGTTTAAATTCATTTTAATAATAAACGGTGGTGCAGATCAAGCCACACAGTTCATCTCCACATTATATGGAGGGTGTAGATAAAGTCTTCCCTTGAGTTTGGGTAAGGTGGTTGATGTTGGATTGGTTTAAGTTTTGACATAGTCTCATGTACTCGTGTTGATTTCAAAAGAACGATTACCCAAAAAAAATTAACTCAAATGACTAGAAATCATTAAGTTTGGATTGGTCATACGTTCAATCTTGTACTTGTACGGAATTCAAAAGCTCAGTTGTGAATACAACTCAGTTCTGTGAATCATACTTCTTCAGTTCTCTGTTAACGATATTTTTCCTGCAAAACAAAATGAGAAATTTTTGGTACCTATATCTGTTTGGGTCCTAACTGATTAGTTTTTGATGATATACTTTTATTTTTAACTTCATATCTCTCTTGATATTTTGACTGGGTAGAGTCAGCAAACTTTTCCCGTTTTGTCCTAACAGTTTTTTGTTTATTTAGTTTGTGAAACTGAAGTGATGGTTCATTTCAATCTTCATCAGTGGGAAATAGCCTCCTTTTCCTTCTGAGTCTGTCATTCCATGAATGATCTTCATTTATAGATGGCTTTGACTTGAAGAGTTTTCTTACTGATCTCGGATCAGTTTTGCCTTTTTCAGCCTTCTGAATCTTTCTGTAAAATATGTTGGCTTGGTGCACTTTACCAACTGATTTTTCAGTTCTATCAGTTTGTGCATTTGGCTGAGCTGAGTTTTTGTCAGTTCTAATAACTTTATCAGTTTTTTGAGTTCCTGACTTTTGAGTAGTCACAAATTTTATTGCAACTGATCTTGGTCTGAACTTAGAATTATACTGATTATCAAACCCTAAACCAGATCTATCTCCAAATGGTTTTCCTGGTTTGAATTGAACTCTGGAAATTGGATCAACTGATGATTCTGTCAGTTCATCGGTTGGTCGAATTACCTTGGTTCCATTATTAGTCTTAATTAGATTGATCTCAGGATTCAATCTCGAAATTTTAGTTTTCAATAACCTTTTCTCTTTTGACATTCTCATATTCATTTGAATTACCTCTAATTCCTTTATGAGTATGTCCAAGGTTTTATTGAAATCTTCATTTCTTTGATTGTTCATGGTTGTGTGAGTCTTTGGATGTAGCTACAATTACCTCCTGATGTTTGATAGGTAAACCTTCCGTCGAGGAATCATCATCAATTAGAACTTGCTTTCCTTTATCAATAGAATTTGCCTATGTTGCCCTTAGCGGTATGATTTCCTCATTACTTTCACCTCCATAACTCATGGGTAGAACAACGTATTTGGCCTTTGTGATGGATGGTTCTTTAGTCAATTTTTCTTCTATATCATTAGCTACTCGTAACAACTCTTTTTCTGCTTCTTCCGAAAGATAGCTTAAGAATGGAAATCCTCTGGATTCATCATCAACATTCGCGTTGAACTCAATGTCTTCATCATAACTAAAATGAGGTTCCGGATTTGTATGTGAGCTCGTAGTACTGAATATTTCAAATACTTGATCGCGAAAATCAAATACAACATTCTGCAAATAATCGGTCAATTTCTAATTCTAGATGTACCATTGTAATAAAGTACAGAAAGGGTTTTCAACAACTGGTTTGTAAAATATCTTTGGATCTCTTCCTAATGGAAGAACTGCTCCGATACCAATTGTTGGTATTGGAAATAACTGATGGCCATTTAACTAACAAAGCGATAATGAGATTTAGTGATGGATCTCTTCCAAAAAAAAGGAACCGCTCCGATACCAATTGTTGGTCCCTTGGAAAGGCTAACACAAGTTTAGGGGGGGTGAATAAACTTGTCCCCAAAAACTGGATTTAAAACAAAATCCCCAGGAACTGAGATTTTGCCAAAACAAATTATGCTCAGCTCAGTTTTGTTCTTGTCCTTTAACTTGTGTGGAGTTAAGCTAACTAAGTTGAGTATAAGTCAATACTGACTTATATTTAGTCTTGTTAACTTAAATTTTAGTTAACAACTAGTTAACTTAGTTTCAGAGTGGAAACTAAATAAATATAACTGCAATAATGTAAATGAATGCGTAAAGTAAATAAACAAGAATTATAGAGGTTCCAGGTGGTGTAATCCTGTACGTCCTCTCTTCCCCTGTGATGCGGAGGAAAATTCCACTAGAACTTCTTTGAGATGGCCCGGTTACAAAGAGTCCTAAACTGATAGTCCTTGACTAATCCCTAGATTCACTATATAAACACTTGTAGAACATGTAGAATTGCTGCTCTTCAATTGTTTGAAACACTGGTCCTTGGAGGGTTGAATTGCCTCTTCACCAGCTCATCACAACCACAGTCTTCCTGACTGCACTCAACTGTCCTTCACACCTTCTTGGTGTTTCACAATCTAAACCTTTGATAAAATCAAAGTTGAGACTTGAATCAATAACTATGATTCAATTGTGATTTGAGCTTTTCTTCTAGATGAGTAAATTATGCTCGGCTCTGTACTTCTTCAAATGAATGATCTTGATTTTCCTTGAATGCTTAAGAATCACTTGAAGAAATTTCTTGATCTTGCAATAAAGTATTTAGCAGGAATTTTTTTGAAATTGGTTTCCCCCTTAATTTTATCTTTCTTGACTAGATTGATTCTTTTTAATTCTTCCTGCTCTCCCCTTTTCACCCTCCTTTTTTGTTGTTGTTGTAGAAGTAGTCTATTTATAGGTGTTTATCTAACGTTCATCCTGCTTGAATCTTGTAACGGCTATATTTTCTGACCGTTCTGATCTGTCAGTAGTTCATCCAATAAAATCGCTTCATCTATAACGTTCGACTGTACTATCAGTTTGTTGGATGACTGACATATAAAACTGAGTTTCCTTATCAGTTTTATATTGAGTTTATCACTTGTCAGTTTCTTGACTGACTTGGAGCATTAACTGAGATTTTACTCTTCTTCAAATATCAGTACTATAGTTTACATCTGATTATAATTGACTTAATCAGAGTACACCATAAGCAGATATATTCTAAGAATTCACTGTCTTTATGATTCTTAGGTCTTCATACAAGATCCATAAAGCCAGTTCAGGTCACCACAATCTTGCCTGAAGTGACTTGTAATCTTCATAACTGAGTTTGAACCCTCAGTTCTTCTATCTTCTGTAACTGAGTCTGTGACCCTCAGTTCTTCAATCTTCTGTAACTGAGTCTGTGACCCTCAGTTCTTCAGTCTTCTATATAAGACAACTGAGTCTGTGTCCCTCAGCGAACTTATCTTCTTCAGCTTTACGTTGGTGTGCTCTGCTTTAACTGATTTCCAGTTTCTCGCTAACTCAGTTTCTTGTTATCTCAGTTCACGACCTAGAAATATTACAGTGCTTGTTGATGGGAGTCAACTTTACATGACTCTGGTGCATTGTTTACCCCCGTTTACCATATTTTCAGCACATTTTTGGGTGATTTAGACCGTTTTCGGAGTGATATCGTGGGCTTATGGCACGGGGAGTGAATCCATTACTTTGATGGATTACTACCCTTTTTTGTTGATATTAACCCCATTCCCGAGCACTTTTACCCTCCGGAATTGTTTGGATGTTTTTGGTCATTTATGATGTTGTAGGGTATTAGTGTCTCGAGGAGCCGGAAGGCAATGATTTATGGTGAAAAGCATGATCGAGGCAAGAGAAGAGATCAAAAAGGGGAGAAAAGTTGAAGATTTGGAGAAAAGGGGTTCAAACGCGCGTTTGAACCCTCAAAACGTGCGTTTCAAGAGACACAACTTGATCAGAGTCCAAGCCTTCCAAAAGCGCGTCTCAAATTACTCCTAAACGCGCGTTCTAACCTCCTGAACGCGCGTTTGAACCTCCTAAACGTGCTTTCCAAGTCCACCAAATGCGCGTTTGAACCTCCTAAACGCGCGTTCCAGTTGAAGATCAGTCAAGATCCTGCCCAGAAATGAATCGAAATGTGCGTTTGCACTAATCGAAACGCGCGTTTGAAGAAGTTAAATGCCAGTCTCAGCCTCCCAAACGTGTGTTTGAGGCCATTTTCTGCAGATTTTCCCCCACCTATAAATACCCCCCCTTAGACTATTTCTTGACTAACACCCATTCTCTTAGCAAAACCCTACCCATTTCTTAGCTCGAATTTTGTAATAGCTTAGAATACACTCTTTTAGCTTAAATCAACACTGTTTTAGCTTAATCTTTCTATTTCTTAGCTCAGATTTCTACTTCAAACACTAAGAGACCATCTTTTAATTAGTTTTCTATTTTGTACTTTTGGATCTAAATTTGAAATTTATGCAAATTAATGGTATATTTCCTCCATCTTTCACTCGTTATGTCTTTAATTTACTGTTTCTTTCATGTTTTAACTAGTATAATGAGTAGCTAATCCCTTTTCATAGTCGAATCATGTGAAATTTGGTGAAATCACCCTTTGGTTGATGAAATTGGGGGTGTGTAGTGCTTTTTATTGTTGTGTTTTGCATGTTTCATGTCTTAGAACTTGTTATAACAGATTTGGGCTAGATTGATCACCTAGGTCAAAATCACACACATCACTCTAAAGAGTTGTTCAGATAGAGAGATGTGGGAAAAAGGGTTCTAAGATCACGGCGTAGACTCGGCTTAGTTGTTAAGCCCGAGCCCAAAGTGAGGTTACTCGTTTTAACGTTTAAGCGGCTCTAGTGCATAACATGTCTTGTTAGTGAATCCTCTTTAGGGAAGGGTAGTTAACATGGAAGAAGGTGTTAGGAGACAGTTGTTCAGTCCTTAGCACCGGGATTAGGAGTTTGCACCCGTGAAATTGAATGCTAGAGTTCGTTTGTTATAATTCGCACTCCCGGTTTTGTCTATCCTTGGGGTTGAAACTAGCTATTTTGATCATGGTTCGGCTAAGTCCCTCAATCTATCTTTAAAACTAGTAGTTTAATCTTCTTTCTTTCTTTTCTATCTTTAGACTCGTTAGTAAGAATCATTTTAGTGTCGTAGTAAACAAGCACTTTAAAAACATTGATCACTTAGACTAAGTAACACGTTCACTTTGGTACTCATAAACACTTTTTCCTTGGGTTCGACCTCGTACTCCTGTAGCTATTCTCGCAATCGACCCGGTACACTGCCGGTTAGTGAGTTAGTTTGCCCACGGTTTCGAGTCTTTATAAATTGTTTTGTTGGGGTAAATTTTAGCTCAATCAAAATGGCTCCGTTTCCGGGGAATTGTGTGCTATTTATGATATCTTTCAAGCGAACCGAAGGCTTGGGCCTAGGTTTTATTTTATTGTTTTCGTGTTGTTTGCTTTTTGTAGTGCATGACCCGGAGATCTCAAACACCACTCAAACCATACATAGACGAGATTGAGGCTTATGCAAGGCATAGAAATAGTCAAAGAAGAAGAGGTCATCAAGTAGAGGAGTCGAATCCGGTCTTTGAAGAGAATAGTTTGGGTGAGTTGGGAGGAGGATCCGGTATGGCACAAAATGGTGAACAAGGCATGGAAGGAAATTTTGGGGACAATAACGGGGTCCCGAATCAAAACCCGCCTCTTGTCAACAACAATGCACAAGGAGGTGGGAATGGACAAGGAAATAGCTATGTGAATGCGAATGGGCCAATACAACATAATGTTCAACATGAGGCCCAAGGGAATCAAATGGATCCCCTCGTTATGCAACAGTTCAATGCATGGATGTTGAATCAATTTCAACAGAACCAAAATCAAGCTCACAATCAAGTGCAAATGCGATGCCTAATTGGTTCAACGGTCAACAAGAGCAGAATCAAGGCGGATTGACTTGTAGAGACTTTGTGATAGCTCCCACGGCAACTATGGGGCATAGTCCAATTCGAATGCCACCGGTGGCCACCAACAATTTGGAATTGAATAGAAACATCATACATTTCTTGGGAGACAACGCTATATTCAAGGGAACCGCCATGGAAAACCCTCATTTGTTCATTGTTCACTTTCTTCAAATAGTCAACTCAACAAAGATCAATGGAGTGAGTGAGGAAGCGCTCAAACTTATGCTTTTTCCGTTCGCCTTGAAAGAGCAAACTAAGCGGTGGTGTGATTCGTTCCTTAATGATTCTTTACACACATGGGAGGAAGTGATTAAGACTTTTCTACTCAAGTATTATCCCCCATCGAAGACCATGGATATGAAAGAGGCTATCATGTCATTCAATGCTTATGAAGGAGAAGAGCTACATGAGTCATGAGATCGGTTTAAGGCTTTGTTGAGAGAGTGCCCGAGGCACGGGTTGAGATCTTATGAGGTAGTTCATGCTTTCTTCCGGGGTTTGGATCAAGTTCATCAAAGTACCTTGCATGCTTCGTGCAATGGAGATATTATGAGTATGGTACCCGAAGTAGCTATGAACCAAATAGAGAAAATTTCCAAGACCTCGAGGCAATGCATATCATCAAGTAGAAAGGGGACAAGGAGCAAGAAGCCCGGTTTGGTTGAAGTGAAAGAAATTGAGGCAAGTGATCAATATCATGCCCAAGTACAAGCTATGGAACAACAATTGTGGAGATTAAAAAAGGAGAATGAGAGCGCTAGGCTTTGCCAAATTTGTAGTGGATCACACTCGGCAAAGGATTGTAGGATGATGACCAAAGCTCAAAATATGGCTTATCCACAATCCTCAAATCAAGAGCAACCTAGTACTCTATCTCAAGACAATATGAATGAGTTGGCCAAGCGGATGATGAGTATTTGTTCGATGGAGCAATGGAATGCGGGGCCTCAATATCAAAATCAATTGCAAAGTGCCTATCAAGGCCAATATATGGGAGATCAACCAAGTGGGCCACCGTATGAAGAATCTCAAGATATAAACTTTGTGGGACAAGGTCAAGGAGGGAATTATGGAAATCAAGGTGATGGCTCTTGGAGAAATAACAACAATCAAGGTTGGAACCAAAATCAAAACCAAAGCCAAAACCAAGGTTATAGACAATGCCAAAATCAAGGCCAATCTTCTCAAGGGAAATTCTATCAACCTTTACACCAAAGGCAAAAACAAGGAAGGTACAATCAACAAGGCTCTAGCACTTATCAAAACCCTCCACCTTTGGCTCCTATACCTCAAAAGAGTGCAACCGATGTCATATTGGAGCAAATGAACAAATTTTTTGCAGAGATAAAGAAGGACATGGTTGAGATGAACTACAAACATGGGTCCGCCATCAATAATCTTGAGACTCAATTTGGTCAAGTGGTGGAACATGTACAGTTGAAGGGCGGCTTACCGAGTAACACTGAGAAGAATCCGAGAAATGTAAGCACCATCTTCACTCGAAGTGGTAAAGTGTTAAGGACAAGTGGTGAGAAGAAAGTCCTATAGGAAGATAAAGCTAGAAAAGCTCCTATTGAGACCGAGGCAGGAGCCATGGATGGAGATATTGATGGGATTGAAGATGATGAAGATCATGGAGAGTATGTGAAGAAAAAGGAAGTTGAGAGGAAAGAAGTGCAAGCTAGGGGAGACTATGTGGTGATTGATGTGAAAGAGGAGGAACCAACTAGAAGAGAAGGGAAAGAGCCAATGAAAGAGCCGTCTTCCCCACACACCAAAGGTAAGAAAGGTATGATCCCTCCTCCCCCTAAAGATTTTGACTTGAGCACTCTCCCTTTTCCCCCCTAAGAGTCATAGACAAAGTTGCTTGAATAAAGCACAAACCCGATTCATTGAGATTTTGCAAAAAATTGACTTGAACATCCCTTTTCTTGAAGCACTTGTAAACATGCCCTCTTATTGTAAGTTCTTAAAAGGATTGATAACTAACAAAAGTAAAATGCAAGAGGTTGTTTGTTTAAATGAAGAGTGCTCCGTTATTTTTGATGCTAAGTCTAGAATTCCCCCGAAGGTTAGAGACAAGGGTAGTTTTACTATTCCGGTTACTATTGATATGACTCATTTTCCTAGAGTTTTATGTGATTTGGGAGCTAGCGTAAGCTTAATGCCCCGTGCTATATATGAAAGCCTTGACCTAGGAGAGTTGGAGCCAACGGGGATGACCCTTCAAATGGCGGATAGGTCAATTAGGGACCCTATGGGAGTGATAGAGGATGTCATTGTTAAAGTGGATAAGTTTGCCTTCCCGGTAGATTTCGTGGTACTAGACATGGAGATGGACTCCAAAACACCTTTGTTGTTAGGACGTCCCTTTTTAAACACCGGAAGGACCTTGATAGATGTTGCGAGCGGTGAGATTATTTTGCGAGTAAGAGAGGAAAAAGTCGCCGTAAATGTTTATAAGGCCATGAAACATCCTAAGGAAAGTACCGAGGACTGTTTTTCTGTTGATGCTATATATTCTTGCGTTTTGGAACATGTTGACATGCAGGAATATAAAGATAAGCCCGATGAATGCATGGCAAGAGTGAGCACACAGCTTGATGAAGAGGAAGAGTTGGAAAGTGAAGCAATGGAACTAGAAGAGACGGCTTTCGTGGGTGAAAAATGGACCGAGAAGATTGATCTTCGTCTTGAAGGGGAACTAGAGAAGCCATCAATTAAAGACCCATCGAAAGACTTGAAAATGAAGCCGCTTCCACCTCATTTGAAGTATGTTTTTCTTGAGAATGATGATTTACTTCCTTTGATTATTTCTGCTACACTAACGGCCTTGCAGGAAGAGGAATTGGTGAAAATGCTTAAGAAGCACAAGCGTGCTTTTGGGTGGAAGATGTGTGACCTCAAGGGCATAAGTCCTACCATTTGTGAACACAAGATTATTCTAGAGGATGGAGCGAAGCCGGTGAAGCAACCTCAAAGAAGGCTCAATCCACACCTCCAAGAGGTTGTGAGGAAGGATGTTGTCACGATGTTAAAGCTTGGGATCATTTATGCCATCTCGGATAGCAAGTGGGTGAGCCCCACTCAAGTGGTACCAAAGAAGGGAGGGATGACCGTTGAAATCAATGACAAAGGTGAGGCGGTGCCTATGCGTTTGGTAAGTGGTCATAGAATTTGTATTGATTATCGTAAAGTGAATGACCAAACCCATAAAGATCATTTCCCCCTCCTTTTTATTGATCAAATGTTAGAAAGGTTGAGTGGTCATGCTTATTATTGCTTTCTTGATGGGTATAGTGGGTATTACCAAATACATGTGGCCTTAGAGGACCAAGAAAAGAATACCTACACTTGTTCTTATGGCACCTTTGCCTTCCGTAGAATACCATTTGGGTTGTGTAATGCACCCGCGACATTCCAACGGTGCATGGTTGCCATATTTGCGGATATGATTAAGAGATTCTTAGAAGTCTTTATGGATGATTTTAGCGTTTTGGTGATTCCTTTGAGGATTGTCTAGATAATCTAGAAAAGGTGTTGAGTAGATGTGAGGAGACGAATTTGGTGCTAAATTGGGAGAAGTGTCACTTGATGGTCACGGAAGGGACAGTCTTAAGGCATAAGATATCTAGTAAGGGTATAGAAGTAGACAAGGCTAAGGTAGAAGCAATAGCTAAGCTTCCTATGCCCACTAACCTAAAGACTCTTAGGGGTTTTCTAGGCCATGTGGGGTTCTATCGTAGGTTCATCAAGGATTTATCGAAAATAGCCTGTCCTCTTACCCTTCTTCTTGGAAAAGAAGTCCCGTTTGATTTCGACCAAGCTTGCATTGAGGCATTCTTGTTGCTCAAGAAATTTCTTGTATCCGCTCCTATCTTAGTTGCCCCGAAATGGGATCAAGAATTTGAGTTAATGTGTGATGCGAGTGACACCGCGGTTGGTGCGGTCCTCGGTCAAAAGATCGATAAAATTTTCAAGCCGATTGCCTATGCTAGTCATACTTTGAATCCAGCCCAACAAAACTACAACACCACTGAAAAAGAGCTTTTAGCGGTCGTCTTTGCATTTGATAAATTTCGGTCTCATCTTGTAGGCTCTCGTGTAGTTGTGCACACGGATCACGCCGCCTTGCGTTACCTCTTTGCCAAGCAAGATGCCAAGCCCCGCCTCTTGAGGTGGATTTTGCTCTTGAGTTTGATCTAGAAATCCGTGATAGGAAAGGGTGTGAGAATGTCGTAGCGGACCATCTGAGTCGCATGGAGCTTAATGAGGAGTTGGTTAAGGCACAAAGGGAGATAAATGATTCTTTCCTGCATGAGCAACTTTGTGCAATAGACACCCTTCTTCCGGTTAAGTAATGTAACTTTCTGAAAGTTGGTAAGGAGGGTAGCCCTTGGTTTGCACCTTTTGTCAACTACCACGAGTGCGGTTTTATAATCCCGACTTTGACTCAAATCAAAGGCGTAAATTCCTTAGTGAGGTTGGTAAGTATGTTTGGGAGGATCCTTGCTTATATAGGTTGTGTTCGGATGGCATCTTGAGGAGATGCATCCCAGAGAGTGAGATTTTGAGTGCGCTTTCGTTTTGCCATGATAAAGAGGCCGGAGGCCACTTTTCGGGGGAAAGGACCGCTTTGAAAGTGTTACAAAATGGGCTATATTGACCCACTCTATTCCGCGACGCACATTCTTATGTGAAATCTTGTGACGCTTGTCAAAGGTCCGGGCGTATTTCTAGGAATGAGATGCCTCAAAAGCCGATCATCATTTGTGAAGTTTTTGATGTGTGGGGCATTGACTTCATGGGCCCCTATCCTTCTTCGTGTGGTAGCAAGTATATCCTAGTCTCTTGTGATTATGTGTCCAAATGGGTTGAGGCCTTAGCCTCACCCAATGATAGGAATGTTGTTATCCGTTTTCTTAAATGAAACATCTTTTGTCGGTTTGGGTACCTCGGACGATAATTAGTGATAATGAAAGCCATTTTGCTAATAAACTGTTTGACAAACTCCTAGTGAAGTATGGGGTGAAACACAAGCTAGGCACCGCTTACCATCCCCAAACAGTGGTCAAGTTGAAGTCACAAATAGGGGTATTAAGTGTATCTTGGAGAGGACGGTAGACATGAATCAAGAGTTGGTATTTAAAGTTAGATGATGCTCTATGGGCCCATAGGACAGCCTTTAAGACACCCCTATGCATGTCACATTATATGATAGTCTATTGTAAATCCTGTCATCTTCCCGTAGAAATCGAACATAAGGCTTATTGGGCTATAAAAATGCTAAACCTCGCTAACACCTTAGTTGGTGAGAAGCGTATGACCCAATTGAATGAATTAGATGAGTTTCGCCTTTGTGCTTACGATCTTTCGACGAGGTATAAAGAGAAGACTAAGTTGCTCCATGATAAGTTGATCAAACCTCGTGTTTTCAATGAGGGTGACGAAGTCTTATTCTACAATACTCGTCTTCATCTTTTCCAAGGGAAGCTGAAGTATAGGTGGTCCGGTCCTTACGTAGTGTCGAAATTCTATCCGTCCGGTGCTATTGAAATTACCCATCCTAAGCTTGGCACGTTTACCACCAATGGCTTACGGTTGAAAAGGTATGAGAGGTTTCCTTACGACGAAGCACTAGAAATAGTGAGCCTTGAAGACCCCATACCTTGTGATGAATCATGTAAGTCTTGTCATGGACTCTAAACCTTGACCCGTATAATCTTTCAATCCACCCTTTCATCTCCCATTTTACCCTTTCTCGCATCGTGCCAACGGTATAACTTGAAAATTTTGGCACCGTATAATCCATCTTGTCGAGCCAACGACGTAAAACAAAGGCGCTTGGGGGAGGCAATCCACTATTTCATAGTTTTTGTTGAGTGAGTTGGTGTTTCTAGTGGTCTAGGGGTGGTAAGAATCAAGTGTGGTGTGACAATCTTGAGTTAGCATTGTTCCAGCTTTCCAAACGCCCGTTTAGCCCATGTCAAACGTGCGTTTAGACTTGCCCCTCTCCAAACGCGCGTTTGGAACCATTTCAAACGCGCGTTTCAGGCCTCAACTCTCTGTTCGTAAATCCCCATTCCAAACGCACGTTTCATACTTCAAACGCGCGTTTGAACATGCGAAACGCGCGTTTCACCCTTTCCAAACACGCGTTTGGGATCGTCTCCTTCATATACCCCTGCATTTCAACCCGGCATTTCAGAATTTTTCTTCAAAACCTAACTACCGACCGGCAGCCTCCCTCACCCACTTTTTCGTAAATAACTCAATACTACTCCGTTTTCAGTAATTCAAACACCAAACAACACCTCTCAATCCCTTCCCTTGATTCTGCTAATCCATTCCAACAACGAATTCCCCATTTTCTCGATTCGATATTCACCTTAGGCAACTTTTTGCCTAGGCCGATTTAGGCTTCAATCGACGTTTCGGGACTCGTGCTTTGCTCCAAATAGTTCATCTCATCTTGTTTAAGCATAGTACAGGTACATTTTGGTTTTACGTCTAAGTTTTGGTTAGGGTTAATTTTTAGCCTTTTTGGTTTAACGCACCAATCCCGTTTATTGACTGTTATTGATTATGTATCCTGTGTTTGTTTTGTTTTGCTTGTCTTATTGTTGACGATGAATGGTGTGGCTTTCGTGGGGAGATTCGTTGTTTGGGTTGGTTTGTTTTGAAATCCTGGTTGGACGTTAACCGGGTTGGTTTTGATTGTTTGATTCGGTTGATTGGCGGTGCTTTGGTGAGTGTAGAGACAATGAGAGAGACCAAGCGGAAAGAAACTGAGGGTACGGGAAAAGGGAAACAACCGGTAGCAAAACACATGCCCAAAAAGCAGAAAACCCTAGTTTATCCCCGAATACCTAAGGGTGGTATCCGGATTGGTGATACGGGCCGTGCCGAGAGTAGGTACCCTAGAGCCCTTAAGCCTTTTGGACAGTTGAGGGATGAAACTTCCGATGAGGACTTTGAGCCGGATAGCGAGGGGAGGAATTCAAGCAGCAACAGTGACAGTGAGGAGGTAACAAATCGTGATAGTGAAACTGTGCCCTTAGCACAAATGCGAGCCAAAACCACACAAACTCCTGTTTCACTTCCTCCACAAAGTACCCCCGAGCAAGATCCTCTACAGGACCCTCATCCTAGCGACCCCATACCTTTCGAGCAGCGTTTTAACTCACCGGTGGCCTTGACCAACTATAACGAGTATATTTCTATGAAGAACATGTGTTTCGAGAGGGGGTTAGATCTCAAGGCTGTTCCTAAAACCTTCATAGATGACTTGAGGAAGAGAGGTTGGAATAATCTGATTTATGAGCCGGAGAGGAACCTCAATACCACACTAGTTCGGGAATGGTATGCGAATTTTAGTGTCTCCAATCTGGAGTCGGGGTTCATAAAGGTACGAGGAGTCAATGTCCCGTGGTCTGTCAAGGCAATAAATGATTACTACCGGATACCAGCTTTCGAGGGCCAGGATTACATCGGTTGGTTTACTGAAAGACAGCATTGGGGGAATACTGAGGATCCGTTAGAGAAGATGAGGAAGGACATCAACCCAGATTTATATTGGATATCTAAAGGGGGGTAGTGCATGGAGTCAGTTGGTGATGACTACTTGGCCTGATAAGTGGAAAGTAAAAGCTATGTTCTCCTAGAATCGCCTACTACCGAAGGACAACATTACCCATTTCCACATCAAGGACTTGCAATTGTTGTATGCTCTACATTATGACCTCAAGGTAGACGTTGGGAAAACTATTTTTGAGGAATTCAGGGAGAATCAGAAGGTCAAACGCCGTACGCTCATGTGCCCTTACCTCATTTATGCCTTATGCAAGGGAGCACCGGTTGAGGAATATCCCGACGATCAGATCATGAGGAAGAAGAATCAGCCCGTGGTACCTAAGCCGTTCAACACCCGCACCGCTCCAAAACCTCCTAGGCCCACCCCACGACCTATTCACACCGTCCTTCGCCCCGCCACCTCGACTACATCCACCACTCTACCTATACCTCCACCTATCATCTCCTCCACCACCACCACAATACCTCCACCTCCTCCATTCACTACTGGACCTTCCACCACACCTACACCTCCACCTCCACCTTCCACACCGAAAACCGGGGGGCCGTGGCTTAGTGAGCGGCAGGGGCTTCTCATTGCTTATAAACAGCGGGACTGGATGGATAGTTTGCGGTTGACTCTGAATGAAATCGTTGAGAATCAGAGGGTATTTGCTCGGGCCAGACAGATTGATCTTCCTCCATTGGAGTTGGATATTTCAGCATTTCAGTATACCCTAGAGATTGAGGCAGACTTGTAGAGGGTCTCAGAGGATTTGATAGTTGATGAGACTGAGGAAGGGTTTGATGACATATCTTTAGATGAGCTGATCGGGACAACGGGGGCTGAGACAGAGTCATAGAGGACAGGTGCTGAGAGGTCTACACAGCCGGAGAGTGCAGCTTCTGTGGCTGCACCAGCTTCTACCACACCTACTCCTGACGGACAGGGCACTGGAGCAAACTATAAGTTTTTCATGCATTTCATTTATGCTTACATTTCTTTTGCTAGTTTTGCTTCAGCTAATTTTGATACTCTTCCACTATTCTATTGATACACTTCACTTTGCATGCACGCGCACTTATTTTTGAGCCCCTGAGGCCTGCTTGACCGTGTATGTTTTCCTTTTCTTGGATTGTTACTTTGGGATGACGGGGATTTCATTTCTATTGGTTTTATCTGATGAATGGATGTTCTGTTTTTATTGATTCTTTTCTATCCTTCCATTGCATATCCCCGTATCCCCCTCTTTATGCTTTGATCCTGTGATGTGGCATGACCTCATTATTTTACGCACCCGCTTACCCTATTGCTTGCTTTCTAGCACGTGGATTCAGTCCCGTGCATGCGCTTTCTTTGTTTCTGTTGATCTCGCTTTAGGTTTCGGGATGGATTTATACGAGGTTGTCACGGGTTTCGAGTCACGATTGCGCATTTCTACTGGGTTTTGGTCAAACAGCTAAGTCTTTTACTCTTTTTATCTCTCAGACACTGAGGACAGCGTTTCGTTTAAGTGTGGGGTGGGAGACTTAGCCGTTTTCTTGGTTTCGTTGTTAAATGTGCTTGATATGTGGTATGCTTAGCCTATGACCGGGCTCAAATCGATTTTTGGGTAATTTTTAAAATTTTTCAAGGGTTTTCAACACCGTGGTGTTTGTGTTATTTTCACATTCGAGTGGTGATCACCTTAGTAGGGCCCCGAACGTGTACACTGCGGTTTAATATTATCTTGAGAATGAAGTTTATTAATTTCACGTAAGCTACACTTTGTGCACAATTTGATTGCTACCACCTCACATACCACTAGTCTCGAGGCGAAACAGAAAGGTTAACCTAAGTAGGATACGCGATGACGGTCCTGGCGTCTCTTTGACCCTACCAGAGCCAAATAAGCCTTATCCCAAAACGTTAGACCTTCGTAGCCCCTCTCAGCCTTGATAGAATGGTCTGACCACCATTCGTTTTATAGTCGTTTTGTTACTTAGTCAGAAACCTACCTTGAGCCTTAATTATGGTCACATTTCCTTCATTTATACCCTCCGAGTGGACTTAGTCTTTTGTTAGGACACACTTGCTAAGTCAAGTGTAGGGTGGGGGAAATGATGTTTTGATGGGTTGGTGTTTTCTTGGTTTTGAGCTATAAGGAGAAGAGGAGCTCATTTGGGCCTAGTGTTTGGGTTTGGCCCAAGAAGAAAAGAAAAATCTGTGAAATTTCTTCTTTCAAAAAAAAAAAAAAGAGATCAACCAAGTTCAAAATAAATTAGAAAGCTCTCATTGAAGAAGAGTTTGGAGTATATAGAAATAAAGGGTTGGAATCAAAGTGATGAGCTCAAAATTTATCTTTATGATGTTGGGGTTAGGATAGTGAGATATGTGCTAATGTATTCGACCTCGCCCCATGAAACTTGAAACATAGTTGAATTAGGAAATGAGTTCGGGCATGTTAGTATTCTATGGTTCCCAATGTACTTAAATTAATCGAAAAGGGGTTTGGATGGTTTGTTAGATAGAGATGAAGTGGTACACTTGTTGATTAGGTTCACTCGTACTTCTTTTTCTCCAGTTCCCAAAATATCCTTTTCGATTAACCGGAATTACCCTAGCCTAACGTTATAACCTTTCAAGTCCTACCCGATTGTGTCCAAACTTAGTGACCTTGATTAGTGGAGATGGTGGTTGGTATGAGACGGTTGGTAAACTTTTGGTCTGGATTCAAGCCCCGACAATCATTTTGAGCACTTGGCTTTACTTGGCACCACACACACTCCATTTTCTTGATAATGTTATAACCGGTGTGTATATGTTCGTGTTTCATACTTTGTTGTTACCTCGAGGGTGTGGATAGCAGCACCTAAGTCACAACGTTGAATCCCTTGGTTTATTTAAAAAACGCCTAGTTTACTCGAGGGCGAGCAAAGGCTAAGTGTGGGGTGGTTGATGGGAGTCAACTTTACATGACTCCGGTGCATTGTTTACCCCCGTTTACCACATTTTCAGCACATTTTTGGGTGATTTAGACCATTTTCGGAGTGATATCGTGAGCTTATGGCACGGGAGTGAATCCGTTACTTTGATGGATTACTACCCCTTTTTGTTGATATTAACCCCATTTCCGAGCACTTTTACCCTCCGGAATTGTTTGGATGTTTTTGGTCATTTATGATGTTGTAGGGTATTAGTGTCTCGAGGACCCGGAAGGCGATGATTTATGGTGAAAAGCATGAGCGAGGCAAGAGAAGAGATCAAAACGGGGAGAAAAGTTGAAGATTTGGAGAAAAGGGGTTCAAACGCGTGTTTGAACCGCCCAAACGTGCGTTTCAAGAGACACAACTTGATCGAGTCCAAGCCTTCCAAACGCACGTCTCAAATTACTCCTAAACGCGCGTTCCAACCTCCTGAACGCACGTTTGAACCTCCCAAATGTGCGTTTGAGGCCATTTTCTGCAGATTTTCCCCCACCTATAAATAACCCCCTTAGACTATTTCTTGAATAACACCCATTATCTTAGCAAAACCTACCCATTTCTTAGCTCGAATTTTGTAATAGCTTAGAATACACTCTTTTAGCTTAAATCAACACTGTTTTAGCTTAATCTTTCTATTTCTTAGCTCAGATTTCTACTTCAAACACTAAGAGACCATCTTTTAATTAGTTTTCTATTTTGTACTTTTGGATCTAAATTTCGAATTTCTGCAAATTAATGGTATATTTCCTCCATCTTTCACTCGTTATGTCTTTAATTTACTGTTTATTCTATGTTTTAAATAGTATAATGAGTAGCTAATCCCTTTTCATAGTCGAATCATGTGAAATTTGGTGAAATCACCCTTTGGGTGATGAAATTGGGAGTGGGTAGCGCTTTTTATTGTTGTGTCTTGCATGTTTCATGTCTTAGAACTTGTTATAACAAATATGAGCTAGATTGATCACCTAGGTCAAAATCACACACATCACCTAAAGAGTTGTTCAGATAGAGAGATGTGGGAAAAGGGGTTCTAAGATCACGGCGTAGACTCGGCTTAGTTGTTAAGCCCGAGCCCAAAGTGAGGTTACTCATTTTAATGTTTAAGCTGTTCTAGTGCATAACATGTCTTGTTAGTGAATCCTCTTTAGGGAAGGGTAGTTAACATGGCAGAAGGTGTTAGGAGAGAGTTGTTCAGACCTTAGCACCGGGATTAGGAGTTTGCACCCGTGAAATTGAATGCGAGAGTTCGTTTATTATAATGCACACTCCCGGTTTTGTCTATCCTTGGGGTTGAAACTAGCCATTTTGATCATGGTTCAGTTATGTCCCTCAATCTATCTTTAAGACCTAGTAGTTTAATCTTCTTTCTTTCTTTTCTATCTTTAGACTCGTTAGTAAGAATCACTTTAGTGTCGTTGTAGTAAACAAGCACTTTAAAAACATTGATCACTTAGACTAAGTAACACGTTCACTTTGGTACTCACAAACACTTTTCCCTTGGGTTCGACCTCGTACTCCTGTAGCTATTTTAGCAATCGACCCGGTACACTGCCGATTAGAGAGTTAGTTTGCCCACGGTTTTGAGTCTTTATAAATTGTTTTGATGGGGTAAATTTTAGCTCAATCACTTGTCTGATTTAACCTATACAAATATCAAACTCTATTAATTCCTATACATTGACATCTAGACATCTTTTTGCTTTGCACTATAACAGCTAGTTATGACACTTCATCAATGGGGTTTAGAATCAAGACTAAATAAGTGATGAATCATCATCGAAACATAAATTTTATTTCCAACATCGTCAATGAACACTATCACAAACTTATCCAAGTAAAGCATGAAAACACACTGCATCAAATCCATAAATGCAGATGGAGCATTAGTGAGTCCAAAAGGCATGACTAAGAACTCATAATGTCCATACCTCGTACTAAAGGCCATCTTCGGTATATCTGCTACCTTGATCTTCAACGATGATAACCTGACCTAAGATCAATCTTAGAAAACACTCTCTTGCCTTGCAGTTAATTAAACAAATCATCAATCCTTGGCAAATGGTACTTATTCTTGATGGTAAGATTATTCAATGCTCTGTAATCTATGCACATCCTCATGCTTCCATCCTTCTTCTTGACAAACAACACTGGGGCTCCCCAAGGCGCGGTACTAGGCTGAATTATATTCCTTTCAAGCATATCTTTAAGCTGTGCTTTCAACTCTTTCAATTCAGCTGGTGCCATTCTATAGGGTGCCTTAGCAACTGGTGCCGCTCCTGGTATCAAATTGATCTCAAACTCGATCTCCCTATCTGGCATTTTTACCGGTAACTCTTCCGGAAACACCTCAAGGTACTCTCTTAATATAGGAGTTTCCTCTAACTTAGGCTTCACTTGTTCCACATCCACTGCGTACAACAAGTAACCTTCACAACCCTTCTGACAAGCTCTTATAGCCTTAACTGCAGAATTATAGGGTGACTCTTCTTACTAGACTTGTAAACATCCCTTGATAAGTCTTATCTGATTTCCCGTGTATCTTAAAGGTCGCTCTCTTTTCTCTACAATCCAAATACACAAAATTCTCGGATAGCCAATCTATTCCAAGAATCACATCGAAATCCGAAAAGTCTAAAACCGTAAAGTCACTCTTGCAACGGTACGTTCCTACTCGTACATCCACTTGCTGCATCAACTTGATTATCTTAGTCACTTTTCCTAAAGGTGTCGTTATTTCCAAAGTGTTCCTTAAGGTTTCCATTGGTAAGTTAAGCTTCTTAGCTACCTTTGTTGACATAAAAGTATTAGACGCTCCCGTATCAAACAATGCCGTAACTGCTAGGTTGTCTATTATTATTGTACTTAGGATGTGAATTCATTTATTTAAATACAATTACAACATGATTTAAATCGTGCTATAAAGTACTTTAATAAATTATAATAAACAATAGAGGTACCGGAAATAACATTGTCGTCTGGTTCAACATCTCTAGCATCAGCCGCAAAAACACGAACTGGGCGACTTGGGCCACCTCTTCCATTTCCTTGGCTCGAAATATTCGAACTCCCCTTTGTTGGACACATCTTAGCAAAGTTCCCTAGATCTCCGCAGTAGTAGCAGCCACTTGTATTAGCCTTACACTCACCTGAGTGATTCCTATTTCACTTAGGGCAAACTGGTGCTCCAGTTGAAGGTTTACTTGCTGCAGGGGCTGTTGTCTTCTTGAAATTCTGTTGTGGTGCTCCCCGGTTATTGCCTTGACTTGTGCCAAAATTCCTTTTATTCCCAATAACAACTGTGGCCTTCTTCCGGAAGGTCTCAACCTCTAAGGCCTTGTTCAACAACTCAGCCATATTCTTGGCTGTGAAACCTAACATACCAGACTGTATCTGATAGGCTAAGCCTTCTTTGTAAAGATCCATCTTCCTCTCTTCTAACTTCACCAGCTCAGGGTAGAATCTTCCCAACTCGTTAAACTTGTTGGTGTACTGAGATACTGTCATGTAATTACCCTGATTAACTTTAAGAACTGACTTGACATGTCTGCCTGCACTGTTGTCGGAAAGTACTCGTTATAAAACATGGCCTTAAAGCCTTCCCAGTGCATCACTTTCCCATTACTACTCTGTATAGCATCGATCCAAGCTTTAGCTGCGCCCATAAGAAACCTAACTGCTAACTGTGCCATCTCAGTCTCAGGAACATTGATGTTCGTCGAAGCTTTCTCAAAGCTTCTCAACCATTCCTCTGCCTTTGTATGCTCCATATTCTCAAAGAAGCCTTGAACCCTGTTTCTTCCCAACCTCGTATACCAATCAACTGGTGGTGCTTGTTCGAAAACCGGTCTAACTGGTGGGGCTTGTGGGTACACTGGAGGGTATCCATAAGGTACTTGCTGCCGGTACTGGGGTTGTTGAGGGTAAGGTGGAATCACTTAGGGCTCAGTCTGATGAGGGTAGTGTCCCTGGTGATAGTTCTGGTGATGCTGTGGTGTAGGTTGCGGTTGGTGGAAACCAAAGGGTGGATAACCAAAGCTTTGCTGATGGTCAAAGCGGGGTGAAGGAGGTATAGTAGGTCGAGGAGTGTGACCTACTGGAGGTGGATAGAAGGTCTGCTGTTGTTGCTGGTGAAACACTAGTGGTGAGGGGTGGCTCACTGGTGGAGGGTAAACGCTGAACGGCGGAGGGTAAACACTTACTGGAGGGGGTACACTGATTGGAAGAATGTCACCTACTACAGTTACACGGATAGGTGCTACCCCAGGCTCTCCATAAATGTAGTTATACATTGGTTGAGATCGCGGTGTAGTATTCCGAAGTGGTCGCGGTGACATGCTCCGCTGAGGCGCTGCTGTAGGGGTCATTGTATGAGGGGGTGGTGAAAAGCTCAGGTGAGGTGAAGGATTCCGCCTCACAAAACCGCCTCCTACGACTGGTATTGGACTTTCCCAACGAACCCCTGACGCTTCAGCACCTGCTCCAGTTCTCGTGAGCACCATCCTGATGATCAAATAAAACCAGAACGTTACTAACAGATCTAAAGAAAATTTATCTTAAAAGGAAGGAAGCCTAAAAGACGCTTCTCTCTGATACCAACTATAACGCCCCTTTCCCGGACACCGAGTCCTTATCCGGAAATGAAACGTTCAGCACGCATAATATTAAATAAATAATAATACACGTAAGCCTCTACTACGTCGTATCAAATTAAAGCAAACACAAGCAGAAAGACTCGGGTAAATCTTTCCATAAATAAACCAAGAATAGAAATCAAGAACTAAAGAGGAAATGTAACATTATTACATTGGAAAATGAAACCAACGAATCCAAAAGTACTAAAAGTAACTACAAGTCCAATAATAATCCAAGTCTAGGAAATAAATAAAAGAAATGAATAATAATCAAGGTCTTCAAGTCCGGCGTTCTCAAACGTCGTCATCAAAGTCCTCCTCAAAATCTTCACTAACCTGTTCGTCTTCTCTCCCCCAAACACATAAATAAACATGCATTTGAGGTAAGTACATTGTACAAAGTAAGAATTAGAAGCTACAATATAATTAAGGTTTGTTATTAATTAATTATTTTAGTGAGACCGACTTAATTTAGGGTTCACTACATGCCCATCGACATGTCATGACTATGCGTTTCTAAGTTAGCCTATCTTTTTTACATCACTACTCAAGGACACAATGCATGGTGAAAATTCCACCACGAGATATACTTGTCAACTACGGTGATTAGCACCGGTAGTCCCATGATCTCCCTGGTATGCATACGTTCGATGGATTTCCTCCACTACCCTTCAGGCTTTTGAGCCAGTAGCGTTGTCCACCTCTTATGAACGTATCACATCGCCGATTTGAATCAGTGCCTAACCTCGAATAAATGACGTTTTAGCTTTTATCCACACATATGTAACTATTATTGTGAATTAACTAACCACCTATGTGTTTTCAAAATAAACTCACCTTATCGACTCTACTCCCTTACTTAGACAGCTAGACATCACATCTTATCAATTACACAGACATTGATGAACTCTAGTTCATCAAAGCACAAGCCTTTTCATGCCCTTCCGACGGATCCGAACTTCAACTCCCTTTAAGAGTACATTCGATGTTTTAACTGAACGGATCAGAAACTCAATCGGGGCTTGTTCAAATTTAATTAGTGTTATTTGATCATTAGGCAAGGTTTAAAATTCAATACATAGCTTAAAATATCATTATATAGAAATCTGGGGCAATGCGTGCGCATTACTCTGGAATGCGTACGCATCCCTGCTGCCAAACCTGCTAAAAAAATCTCTGCCCAAGCAATGCGTGCGCATTGTGCGCAATACGTACACATTCCAAGACCGGAACCTATTCTAAACTCTCTGTTTAACCAATGCGTGCACACTCTTATGAATGCGTACGCATTCATCAGTCAGCAAACATCCTGAACAACTCTGAAACAACAATGCGTGCGCATTCCCTTGAATGCATACGCAATGAACCTGCTGCAACTATCCTAGGCAATCCTGTAACAGGAATGCGTGCGCATTGCTAGCCAATGCGTACGCATCCTACGCAGAAAAAGCCCTAAAACCTGTTTTTTCATCTCTTAATGATCTCTACTCGATTCCAAACCTCTTGTGCACTACATATAGCAAAAAATAACAGAAAGATATAACTTTTAAGATCCAAAACAAGTCCTTAATCCTTAGTCATCATCTAAGCTTAAAACTTGATACAATATGCATCAAAACATGGTCTAATCTACTATAAACCACAGTTAGTGTTGGGAATTTTAAGTTTTAAATTTATAATCCAGTCTAACCCCAAGTGCAAAGTTTATGTAATGCAATAGCTCGACCGGGTCATCCACAGGGAATCGTACTATATCTAGTTTTAATCAATTTTTTGTAAGTTGTCGCTGTTATTATTGTTATCACTAGAATTATATAATAATGTCCTCCACTTAACAATTGACAAAAAACTACAATTAAAATAAAACAAATTGAAACTAGTAGTAAAAACAATAGAAAACAAACTGGATAGAAGATTAAAAATCTAAAGCCAGCGAAGATAGTTGCGAACCGAATAACGAAAATAATTCTATTTTATAAACTAAATAAAAAATTATAAAATTGCTATGGTGATAACAAATGATTTTTTTCAATAAATTTAACAACGAACAAGCAATGATCCACCGATCCCGCAAGCCTCAATTTCTTCTCTAAGGTTGTCTAGAGATGATTTAATAAGAATTGTGGTTCACCTATCATAAGTATGAATTTCTAACAGCTTAGAAAAATTCACCTATCAATCTTTTTCGTCCATCGATCCTAAAGATTAACGCTTTAATTATCAAGGTGTGAAATTTATCAATCTCGTAACCTAGATATTCAACCTAACAACTATCGTTAATTAGATTAAAAATCCAATCTTTACTATGGTGATCTTAGTTTAACAACGATTCTCATCAAATATTAAACATCAAACAGCAATACATTCATCAATGAAATTGCATAATAACAATAAAAACATAGAAAAGATACAATCTCATTAAAACTCACAAACAATCCAAAGAGTCGAAATTGAGATGCTGCAGCGATCGGTTTCACAAAGCTCGTTCAAGAAAGCCTCTGCCTCTGACCATCGTCACACCGGAGCAAAATAAAATTAAAAAAAAAAATACAAAAACACTCGGTCGACCGAGCGTCAGGGTTCGGTCGACCGAGCCCTACTCTTTTTTTTTTTTGCTTTTTCTTGTCGCCTCTGTTCTCCAGATGCTTTTTCGTCTCTTCTCTGTTCCAATGACTGCGTCCTTTTATAACCTTCTTCGAGCTAGGGTAATAATTATCCTATTTCCTTTTCTTTAAAAATAAAAACTAAACCCTAATAAAAATATAATAATTCCAATTTTGTCCTTCTTGATAAGTCTTCAAATAAAATGCTGTTCGAAATCCTTCAGCTCGTTGACTCGTTCCACGATATGCTCGTCGTACCTACAGCATAATAAAAACGTGCAAAGTGTAACATCACATATATAAATAGATAATTGCTAATAAAATCACGTAAATAACCCGACTTTGCACTCTAATACTTTCCAACTTCATTCTTTCAATAAATCCATGAAACACTTAATTTTCTATAAAAATTAATAAAATACCAAGGATATTGTTACGAAATAGTGTACTATAAATCGTAAAAATCACCGTAAACAGTTAGATTGTAGGAAGAGCTTCTTACCTTTTGCAAGCTTATTCCAACTCCAAGAACTCAGAAGAACTGCAGCAAAACTGATATTTTCTGCAGAAAAACATATGATAAATCCAAACTTAAATTAGATTCGATCACACGCTTCTAAACGAATAAAACTACGAATTGATGAGTTTGAATCCATCAAACTCGAAGAAGAACAGAATTAGGGCTTACACATACCTTGACAAATCTACAACTTTCTGATTTCAAAACGATGCTCTCTTCACAACGATTGCGGTGCTCTACTCTGATCTAAAAACCGTTATGAATTGACTTAGAAACCGATGAAAAATCCTCAGCCCTAATCTTGCTCTCACACACGCAGAAGACAAGTTTGGGGATTGAAAATTTGATTAAAAGTTTTGGGACTAATTAGGTTTATTTTCCTTAAATAGGAAAATCTCATAATTACCTAATTTCACTGATTTTCATTAATCACCCTTTTTCTAAAAATCAGATTTTCCTTCCTTAATATATATATATATATATATATATATATATATATATATATATATATATATATATATATATATATATATATGAAACAAAATAATTAAACTCCGAATAAAAGGAACCGAATCCAATATTTCGTTTTCGCAAAATGACACGTCTGCCCTTTCTCGAAATCGGAATATTATAGTCGATCTAGGCAATTTATTAACCGGATCCTTTATAATTCAATAAGTACTACCAGACATAGGTTTGAGGCGTTATAATCAACCGTCTTTCACCCAATCGATTATATAAAAACGGTGTGATGCACCGAGATAGATGGATGCACCCGTAGAACATCTTGGGAGCAGTTAATAGTCTTCTTATACATTTTCTCCAAATTTGCATGTATGTATACTATACATCACCCGAGAAAGAAGGTACTTACTATGGAAGACACGTGGCCGGCCTGTGGCGGAGGACGACCAGATAAGGGGAATCCCCCTCCAACGTGCGATGATGGAACCAATGTGTGTGGGGGATTTTTTTTGATTATGTCAAGTGGTCATGTGCGCTTACGTGATTGGTGGAAACATTTGGGTCCCACCACCGGTTTTTTTTCTTTAGTTCTTTCTCCCACTCCCATGCATGGACTCCACTGTACAGTTCCTATCATTCGTCCGTTTGGGTGAAGGAGAGAACACCCAATTATGGAAGAGTACAATACCCTATCCCCAATGAAAATCCCACGACTAGGCTAGGTCACCCACTTGTGGGTTTTGTTTTTTTATAATCAAAGATTATATAATGAAATACACATCAAGAAAATAACATGATGTGAAAGAACCAAGAATAGAAGCATGGAAGGGGATCCATGCACTATGATCGATCCATCTAAGGTGTTGCTAGGTTGGGTTGTAATGACAATTTTAGATAGATGTATTGTAACGACCGACGCGGGAAACATATAACCTACTTGCACCAGCATTCTGTTATGAAAGATATTGACCATTCTAGAAAAGCAATGCTTTTCTTTAATAAAAGTAGCTAGGGTATTGGATTAGACAGTGCTTCTCCATCTTCCTAATACATTGAGTGTGATTTGAAAAACGTATAAAGTGGAGGAGTGAGTACGAATGCCTATAAACAATGTATGAACATCAACAGGGAACTAAGGAAGCTACTTAACACGTTTTCAATGTTCACTACTATTAGTTTGAACAGTGTAATATGCTTACTGAAATTATATGTATTGTAATTAATCCATGCTATCTATATTGGAATTATATAACTGAATATAAAGCATGCAACTTAATTGTAAATACTGAATTTACTGAAATAATTTATTGAACTATTATTATACTTATATTAATTACGGTATGTGATATGAATTATTGTATCCAATATTAATTTATTATAACTAATACTTTACTGAAAGTCTAGTAATAATGGAACGGTTCAATCTGATATGTGTCCTAAAAAGACTCTCATACTGTCTGAGGTTGCAGACCGGATTTTCTGACCGATCGACTCTGGCATATAAAAACTGTACTCCTTATCATAGCTCAGGAGCAGGGCTTGATGCCAAGGATTTTCGAGAACTAAGTGCTTTAAATCTGAAATCAGAATACTCCCTCCAACCCGGGAGTGGGTATATTTATCTGGTAAACCATAACATTACTAAATCTTTTAAACTTTAATGTCCATACTTATCTTTCTGTAATGTCTTTTCAATTGTAAAACTTCTGCAAGTACTATTCTGTTTGAATATGTGTTATCTTATGTAAAATACCGATCTTTTTACTTGCTTATTAATATGACACGAACAAGTCTTTTATGATGAAAATCCTTCCAAATTTCTTGAAAACATGATTAAATCTATATTTCTAAAACATAATTTAAAAATAGTGTTGATTGTATTCTCAAATGTAAGATCCTAAAAAAAAAAAAAAATTTACAAGTTTAATTGTCCTGTTTGCTACAAATTCTATGAGCTTGTCCTTTTTACCTATTTTGGCAACAAATTTTTTTTTGTCCTTCTAGACCACTCTCCCAATGGTTAACATATTCTATTGGTTGTGAGGGTGTAGAAATGATGATTCAATTCTTCATTATGAAATAAATTTTGATCTTTCTTAGATACTCGCGTTTATAACGTGTTATGAAATTAATGATATTAAAGCAAAAGAAAGACATAAAGAGAAACAAGACAAAAAATATTGGAGAAGACTAAGAAACATGTGTTCCATTATTCAAAGCTATAGGGTATTTATATTACAACTAGTGAATGTGAGTCGCGCAAGGCACGACGAACCTAACATAAATCGTTACCAACGATTATACCAAAAAATTGACCCCCAACATGAAATAAATCACGTAAGCTTAACCCCGCCACGTGTTTCACTCATTTTCTATACAATATTTCTCTTTCTTATCATTAATGAATACATCATTGATCTCGTGTTCATTCACTTGGTGAAAAAAAACGTGTCAAACGGTATGAAGAATATAAAAAGTGATTTGGTATTCCAACGTCAATTTTAGTGGCGCTCGTACTACAAACGGCCGTCGGTTCCACCGACGTTATGTTGTTCAAAATACTAAAAACATTTAATGTGGTGTCAAGAGTGATTTATAATCCATCGGTCTTGCCTTTTTTTTTCCCTTTTCTGCACAAACTACTAACGATACACGTTTGATAAAAAAACACAAAGGTTAAAAAAAAAGGACATGTGTCGGCCAAGGAAGGTGGCCACGGGCCTCCTAAGGGCTCACGAAAATGTGTTTCACTTATTAATATACTTGAAAATGTGTTCCACTCATTTTTTACACAACAATTTCTATTTCTTATCACTAATGAATACGTCATTGATCTCGTTTTCATTCATTTGGTGGAAAAAAAATCCGTGTCAAACGGTCTGAAGAATACAAAAAGTGATTTGGTAATCCAACGTCAATTTTAGTGACGCTCATATTGCAAACGGCCGTCGGTTCCAACGTCAAACGGTCAAACGGTGTGAAAAATATAAAAAGTGATATGGTATTCCAACGTCAATTTAAGTGACGCTCGTACTGCAAACGGCCATAGGTTCCACCGACATTATGTTATTCAAAATAATAAAAACATTTAATGTGGTGTGAAGTGTGATTTATAATCCGTCGTTCTTGCCTTTTTTTTCCCTTTCTTCATAAACTACTAACGGTACACGTTTGATAAAAAAACACAAAGGTAAAAAAAAAAAAAAAGTGCCACGTGTCAAGCCAAGAGGGTGGCCACGTGGCCTCCTGAGGGCTCACGAAAATGTGTTTCACTCATTTTCTATACAGCATTTCTATTTCTTATCATTAATGAATACGTCATTGATCTCATGTTCATTCATTTGATGGAAAAAAAACCATGTGTCAAATGGTCTGAAGAATATAAAAAGTGATTTGGTATTCCAACGTCAATTTTAGTGTCGCTCATATTGCAAACGGCCGTCGGTTCCAACGTCAAACGGTCTAAAGAATATAAAAAGTATTTTAGTATTCACTCATTTTCTATACAACATTTCTATTACTTATCATTAATGAATACGTCATTGATCTCGTGTTCATTAATTTGGTGGAAAAAAAACCACGTGTCAAACGGTCTGAAGAATATAAAAAGTGATTTGGTATTCCAACGTCAATTTTAGTGATACTCGTATTGCAAACGGCCGTCGGTTCCAACGTCAAACGGTCAAACGGTCTTAAGAATATAAAAAGTGATTTGCTATTCACTCATTTTCTATACAACATGTCTCTTTATTATCATTAATGAATACGTCATTGATCTCGTGTTCATTCATTTGGTGGAAAAAGAAAAAACCACGTGTCAAACGTCTGAAGAATATAAAAAGTGATTCGGTATTCCAACGTCAATTTTAGTGACACTCGTATTGCAAACAGCCGTTGGTTCCAACGTCAAACGGTCAAACGGTCCGTAGAATATTAAAAGTGATTTGGTATTACAACGTCAATTTTAGTGACGCTCGTACTGCAAACGGCCGTTGGTTCCATCGATGTTATGTTGTTCAAAATAATAGAAACATTTAATGCGGTGTGAAGAGTGATTTATAATCCGTCGGTCTTGCCTTATTTTTCCATTTTTATTCACAAACTACAAACGATACACGTTTGATAAAAAAAAAGGTAAAAAAATAAAGTGCCACATGTCAAGCCAAGAGGGTCGCCACGTGGCCAATTGTGGGCACACATTTAATGCGGTGTGAAGAGTGATTTATAATCCATTGGTCTTGCCTAATTTTTCTATTTTTTGCACAAACTACTAACGATACACGTTTGATAAAAAAAAAAAGTAAAAAAATAAAGTCCACGTGTCAAGCCAAGAGGGTGACCACGTGGCCAATTGTGCACTCTCTTCTTATAGATATATATATATATATATATATATATATATATATATATATATATATATATATATATATATATATAATATATATATATATTCTTATATGATTTAACCTATTAAGTGTACATGAATTATGAAGTTAAATACTATTTGTTAAAGTAGAATAGAAAATAGCGTGTGTGAATATGCCACATCCCAGTAAATGTGCAATCCTATTAAAAAAGGATTATGTAACATCATACAATTTGACTACACATAATATAATAAATGATAAAATTAAGGCCCCAAAGTTATTATACATAGCATTCCGATATCAATCATTTCACATGATGACAATAAGACAATTGTTTTAGCCATGCCTACATCTAGGATAGGGTTGTATTATAGTGTGGTCTTACATATTAATTTTTTAGATAGGAATGAGCAGATTATGTGTTAAATTTTCTTAAAACTTATATTACAAGGAAAAACCAAATTAAGATTTGACAATGAGGCAAAATCAATGAATATTTTTACAATTTGTAGTAGTATATTTATCTTATTTTTGTGATAAATTGTTTGATTTTTACACCACTTTGTAATTTTTCATACATGTGCATGATGCACGTGTTTTTAGGCTAGTGCTAAATGTTTTAACCTAACTATCAAAACAATGCTAAATTTTTTAACCTTAATTAAATAGGCACCTAACACCGAAAGCAAAAGTTCCAAATTGATTACTAAATTTAGTAATCCGTGATATATTTGAACGAAAAAAATATTTTCTCAATTGATTACTAAATTGGAGTGAAGAATCAAATCGACGATTCCTTCAATTTTTCAACTGTACCCTAAATTAACAAAGTAAGAAATTCTATGAATCGCATATTCTGCGGTACTAACAGGAAGAAAATTAGCATATTTAAAATTTAAAAAAAATCAAGGAACAATGAAAAAGAATTTATTCTCTTCTTAACCTGGATCAAGAAGCTAGATAAAAAAATTCAACTATTTTCTACATTTATTCAATTTTTCAACCGTGTCATAAAAAAATTCACAGGCATCTCCTCTTTTTGAAAAGCATCCAAAAACAATAAAAAACTTACAGTGATTGTACAGGAAAATGGGCGGACAAATGCAATGTGAATAAAGCAAAAGGTGATAATTTAACTGCAAATATTAATTCCTGGAAAAAAAAGGAAGCATCATAATTTTTTTTTGATAAAAAAGAAATGCACATGATACGTAAATGGGTCAGGCCTTATCCTTAAAAATAAGCCACCTTCTAACTCTGGTAGCAATTGAACGGAGGAAAAAAATTAGTGAATGCCACGTGGCAAACTCTTTGCTTTCTTATTACATAGTAGAGATAGAGAAAACGGGGCTCCGTGCAACGCACGGAGCGCCCATGCTAGCCGTATGTATTTATGAGGTGTTATTAAACACAAAGCAAAATAATATGTAATTAAATTGGATCGGATACATCTTAAGCACAACACATAATAAGATTAAATTAAGGCTAATATACAGATTTTAAAAAAAATTGGAAAAAAAAACGATGAACAGTAAAATGCCTGGACGATGAACAGTAGAAAAAAGTTGGGCCGATGAACAGTATTTATAAAATAAAAAAAAAGGTTGGGCCTTTGGGCCGATGAAACAGTAAAAACGGGGAACCAATAAAAATAAAAACAAGTGTCACAAACCTGCACCAATTCCTTTCTTATTACATAGTAAAGAGATATATAAAAAGTGATTTGGTATTCCAACGTCAATTTTAGTGACACTCGTATTGCAAACGGCCGTCGGTTCCAACGTCAAACGGTCAAACGGTCCGAAAAATATAAAAAGTGATTTGGTATTCTAACGTCAACTTTAGTGACGCTCGTACTGCAAACGGCCGTCGGATCCACCGATGTTATCTTGTTCAAAATAATATAATCTTTTAATGCGGTGTGAAGAGTGATTTATAATCCGTCGGTCTTGCCTTATTTTTTCTTTTTTTTTCACAAACTATTAACGGTACACGTTTGATAAAAAAAAGGTAGAAAAATAAAGTGCCACGTGTCAAGCCAATAGGGTGGCATCGTGGCCAATTGTGGGCACACATTTAATGTGGTGTGAAGAGTGATTTATAATCCGTCGGTCTTGTCTTATTTTTCTATTTTATTTTACAAACTACTAGCGATACACGTTTGATAAAAAAAAAACAAAGATAAAAAAATAAAGTGCCACGTGTCAAGCCAAGAAAGTGGTCACGTGGTCAATTGTAGGCACACCCTCTTGGCTTATTATAGATATAGGATAAGATATAGAGTGTGAACACAATAGATAGATGATTAAAATCTAAATAGACCAAAATCAATCCATCCCGATAGACAATCCACCAAATTTCATTTTTACATAACAATTTTATATATATTCATCTCTTATATAGTAGAAACATATTTACTCCTTAAATGGTACTTCCTCCGTCCCATTTTAATAGTCATGTTTGACTTTTTACACGATTAAGAAAAGTGTTATTAGTGTTTTGAATCTCATTAAATGATCCAATATGTTTACATTTATGGCAAAGTATCACTTAAAAGACATAAATGTAAAAAGTATTAGATCATTTAATGAGATTCAAATAATTAATTACACTTTTTTTAATCGTGTGAAAAATCAAACATGACTATTAAAATGAGACGGATGGAGTATTATTTCTTTAGTTACCAATAAAAAATAAAGTTCTTTACACTTAAAAATGTGTGATTGTCTAGGTACCCGCTACCATAATCACCATGAAATTTGAACTTTGGTGATTTGAGATATAAGCAAAACAATGAAAATATTAATCTACTTTCCACAAATTTTAGCCCAGGTTAAAACTCCATGTTGTAACGAATTGCAATAGAAGACACAGAATAACAGATCAATTAAACATAAATAATCAAGCAAGAGACAGATTCACGAAGAACACGGAGATTTAACGTGGTTTTCGATGTTGTGTCGATTACTTCACGAACAAAAATAAGATCTTTTATTACGAACAGAATTACACGAAAAATCACGCACTAGGTTAGTATTTATAGCATCGGAAACCTAACCTCAGCCCCCATGGTGACTCCTGTCAGAATTCCCATAAATACCCTAGATGTGTACGTACTCAGCTCAGCTGAGTCACCCGATGTAACCAGCTCAGATGCAAAACTGATTCAGACGTGTTCAACAGACTAATCCGACTTGACTCGTCTGATATCAGAACTCAGCTGAACACCACTTTAGCAGACCTTCCCAGACTTGAACACTCAGCTCGGCTGATCTCTTATTTCAACTTTACCATTTTTAGTCGCAGAGATCAATTCACATTGACTAACACTCCATGTCTCTCTGATCGCTCTACCAATATGAAACATTTAAATCTTAAATGAAATAATAGGATGTCATATTTCAAATCCTAGAAGAATCACAATTTCCGGACCTCACAAAAGTGAGCTTTGAGCCCATAACCTCAGCTCAGGGTGCTGGCCAGATTTTCGATTGTAGGTTCTTTAATCCATAAAGATACTCAAAAAAATTTACCTCTGTAAGTTTTAAAAGCTTCATAGCTGGATTAGTGTATCAATATTTATAAGACAATGAAGAATGTCATATACGATCATTTGTCTTATATAGTAAATATAATTCAAATGAATTCAAAGCACAATATAAAACAATCATATAGCATGTATAATTCAAAATTTTAACGCATTCAAGGCTGATATAAAACTACTACTTTTAGCTTAGAATAAGGAAAATATTGATGCCTTAAGGTGTATAATTTTAAGCGTCATCAAGTTTCGAGCAAGAACTTTTTTAGTGGAGTCGAGCTCGAGCCCTAGGAAGTATCGACTCGACTCAGATCGATTACACCCCTATCCGATACAGTCCCATTCTCATGATTATTCTAAACCTATCCACCAAGGTACTACAAAGCTTAAATTTTCCGTCCGCAGAGATGGTGAGGTTTTAGGCTGATGAATGGTTGGATAGGGGACCTTTGATGGTAAAATATCCTAGATTAATTTACCTTACGAACAATAAAGGGGCTCGGGTAAATGATGTTTTGACTAGGGAGGGTGAGGGGTGGTCGTTGGAGGAGGGTTTTGAGAGGCTTTGAGGAAGAGGAGGTTGATAGATCAATGTCATATTGTTGCAGGTGCTAAATATATGCTTGTTTGGAAACTAAGATCAAACGGAGTTTTCTCATCGGATGTCTTAGAAGGTTGATCAGGCAATGCTTTTTTTAACAATGTTTTTTAATGATTCCGAGTTTTTAGTGGATGATAATAAATTGTTACCAAAAACGTAAATATTTTCATGTGGAAAGCAGATGTAAATCGGATCCCAACAAAAGAAAATCTTGTTAAACGGGGAGTATCAATTCAAGATGCATCTTGCCCTCTTTGCTACTGATGGGAGTCAACTTTACTGTACTTTGGTATGCAGTTTAACCCCCGTTTATCACTTTATTGGCATGTTTTGGGTAGTTCTAGGCTTAAGTAAGACTAATATCGAGAGTTATAAGCACGGGGAGTTAAACTGTCACATCGATAGTAAACTCCGTCTTTTTAGCGATATTTATCTTTTTTCCGAGCGCTTTTATCTTGCGGATTTACGTGTGGTGTTTGTTCATACATGTTATTGCAGGACCTAGGTGACTCAAAGACCCGGAAGACGATGTTTTGGAATGAGAAGCATGATCGTGGCACGAAGGTGGCATAAAAGTGAAGGAAAATCAGATCCAGAAAAGTATGAAGAAATAATTGCACCAAAAAGCCAAATCTTTGATCTTGAAACGTAAATCTACGCTATAAAAAAAGTGTTTAGAATCGAAGGATGTTATCTAGGGAATCAAAGGATCAAAGGATGATCAACCTACACTAAAACCGCACCAGAATCGCCCTAAATATGTCTAAAGTCGGTATCCTCCCTCAAAATTCTGAATGAGCTGCGTATTTATAGTGCTAGGTCAATTTCTGCTGCTGTCGGTGCCAGACGAGCGTTTGAGCCATAATGAACGCTCGTCTGCCTGGAAATCTTGATGCTATTAGGGTTTCGTCTTCAGTGAACCAGCGTTTACTTGCCTGGAACGCTCGGTTGATGGACCATGTCTTGAGGGCAAACGCCTGTCTGGGTTGCCTGAATGCCAGTTTGTCTTGTATGAGCTTTCTTGATTCGGACTGAACCCATCCAAACGTGCGTTTGGGGGTGATCTGGACGCTCGTCCGTTTAAAACTCTAAAGTAATGTCTAATTACCAAAGCTAACGTATAACTTAGTTCAGGTCAAAATAATAGTTGAGGGTATTATACTAATGCAGAAATAACGATTATACTAATGAGTTTACTTCTAGATATTAAAAAGTATAGCCGAACTATGATCCCACGAGCTACCTTTACCCCTAAGGAAGGACTTGACAGAGAGCGTGTCTTGGATTTTGTTGTACGCACTCTGGGTGATTTCTATGCTATGTGCCTCTGTGGCCATTCTATTTTGCTTAAATGTTCTGTGCTTTACCCGTTTGGGTTCTTTATCCATCTAAAGCGACCTATTTTGTGCGTTACATTTTGCATATCTAGTTTTCTGACGTGACAGGGCCTTATTACTGTTATACTCCCTTATCCCTATTCGATATCTTGGCACAAGGACCATGTCCCGTGCATGTTTTGCATTGTTTCTGTCTTGATAGGGATTCGGGTTGTGCTTACACAAGTCTGTTACGGGATTCGATTGTGCCTTTCTGCCGGGTCTAAGGCTAAGTCTTTCTTTTCTATATCATTCACGCACTGAGGGCATTGCTTCATTCGAAGTGGGGGGTGGATATGACTTAGCTTTGTATTGTTTCGATTGATAAATGTGCCGGTAATTGTGATATGCTTAGTCAATGTTCGGTTTCGAGTCAATTCGTGACACTTTTCAAGGTTTGACACCACGTTATATGCATGTTTCTTTCGATGGAGTTGGTAAATATCTTAGTAGTTGAGTAATGTGTGCAGTGCGACTTTATTTTATCACGATACGAACCCTTTTAGTGCACGTAGAACCGTGGTTATACTTAGCTTGGTTACTATACACACTTATACCACTAGTTTCGAGGCGAAATAGAAAGGTTTACCTAGGCCGGGATACGGGATGAGAGTCATGGCGCTTCTTTGACCCGACCAGAGCCAAATAAGCCAAAATCCCAACATTTTACCCTCGTAACCCCTCTAAGCCTATTGGACGGTCTGACCACCGTCCGACAATGAGCCATTTTTGGTTACTTAGCCTGTATTGCCCTAACCCTGAGGTATATTGTTGGTCACGTTCCCTTTGATCACCCTACGAGTGAACTTGATTGTTACTTTAGACACACTTGCTGAATCAAGTGTGGGGTGGGAGATGGTGCATGTTTCGAAAGGAGTTGGTTGGTACGAGCTAGTATAACGAAGGGGAGGAGCTCGAGAAATCTTTTCTGAGGCTTGTGGTTCAAAAAAAAGAGAAAGAAAATAATTTAGAAAAATTGAAAAGAAAAAGAAAAGATGTCAAAAAAAGGGAGTATGAATAGGGTTTGAGAAAAAAAAGTCAAAGAAGGAGTGTTTTGAATGAATAAAAGTATGGTGTTGAGAGTGGAGTTATTTATTAATGAGTGTAAAAAGATCGAAGGAGTTTGGTTTAGTATGTTGTCAAATGGAAAGTAAATGAGATGATTAGGTTCACTCGTATTTTCTTTTCTCTAGTCCCAAATGTTCCTTTCGGTTAACCTCGTCCTAAGCATAACATTATAACCCTTCAAGTCCTACTTGACCGTATTTAGCCTCGGTTGCCTCGATTAGTGGAGATTCTAGCCCGGTATAAGTTGTGTGTAGTCATTTGGCCGGTATTCAAAGCCGGTAATCATTTTGAGTGTAGCCCTCGGTTTTATCACACACACTTCATTTTCGTGACAAGATAGAGTCAAGTGGTTCACATTCAGTGTCTATTTTACGTTCACCTTGATGTCGTGAGTCCTATGCATGTTTCGTAAAGTTGACCCCTTGGTCTGTTTTAAAGCGCCTGATTTACTCGAGGACGAGCTAAGGCTAAGTGTGGGGTTAGGGCTGTAAACGAGCCGAACCCTACTGAACCCTGGTAGGGTTCGAGCTCGGCTCGAATTTTTCGAACCTAAGGTTCGGCTCGGCTCGAACTGATTGAACCTTAATTTAGCAAGGTTCGGCTCGGGTTCGAACTGGAATATTAGGAAACATGTTCGGTCCGGTTTGGCTCGAACATGCTCGAACCGTTCGAACATGTTCGGCTCGAACTGTAACCAAATTTCCAGAAAACCAGATTTCCAAAAAAAAAAATACATACATTATTGGGGGGATTACAATTTACAATTAGAAAATATCAAAATAAATATTTTCCAAATACGAAAATCACAACAGTCCAAGGTGCTTACTAAGTCCAACAGTCCAAAATCACAACAGTCGTTACAGTACAACACGTGCTTACTAACTCTCCAACAGTCCAAAATAACAACAGTTCAATAGTTCAACAGTCCAAAATAACAACAATGTCTGCAAGTAAATAAATGCATGTAAGCAAATGAAAGTTCAAGATAATCATTCATGTGTTTTCCTTCTTTTTTGGTTGCTTTTCTTCGACTTTGGTGGATTGACACCGGCACTGCTAAGCCTAGGATTGTTAGCTTTGGATTGACTCCTTCCGGTTCTGGATGAGGTTGAAACAGGAGGAGGAGGTGGAGCAGGAGCATCATCATCATCTAGGAATCAAGAATTATACACAGTTAGGCATGAAACTTAAATCCCTAATGAAAAAAAAACCACAGATATGTATTCAGGAATATTTCCATATAAACCACAGCTCCTTAGAGCAGCCAGCAGCCAGCAGCCAGCAGCAATAAAACAAAACAACAGCTCATATAGAGCAGCTCCTTAAATGCAATAAAACAAAACAGCAGCTAGCATGAGAAAGTAACATGGCAGGGAGCAAAGAACAAAAATTAAGAGAGCAAAGAACAAAAATTAACTATATTACTGGTTTAAAATAATATTGCATGGGCTTCCTAGTAGCTGCATTTTGTTTGGCTTCTTTGACATCAAGACAAAAATAGAGAGCTTGTCCACAAGAGTTGTAATTCCAGGCCAAAAACATGATTACGCTTAAAGAGATAGTGGGAAAACAGAACAGACAACACAACATCAGTTTTTATTCTACTACTGTAGTAGATAAACAGTACCCTTGCACGAGTATCCGAGCTTCCAGCAGTGACAAATACAGTTCCACTGGCATTGAAAGCACAACAGAAGATCTGATGACTTTTGTTTATGCATACATCCATAAATAAAAGGCTCATATCTAAGTCCCGATTCCCGAATGCCGTTAAAAATATTATGACTCTACATTAGGTGTAACCGTGTAAGTGTATGTTCAATCACTGAAAATCTACAAAGCTACAACCAAACCAATTGATTTCTTTCACTTACTGATTTCAGAATGATACAGAGTTTAAAAAAAAAAAACAGAATTATTAAAAAAAACAGAATGATAAAAATACAGAAAGTAGGATCATACATATTATTAATATACCACGTACCGGCGGTGTTGATAGGATCTTTCATATCGTATTCATTTTCATGCTCCAATTCATCGGGATCATCATTCCCCTGAAAGAAAAAAAAGTAAGAAACGAATATTAAAAACATTAAAAACTTGACAACATTATTACTAAATTTAATTTACTAAATTTAGGTAAACACCTGGGCCTCGTCTTTGATTGATCTGATTCCATATAATTCCTTTATCCAATCTCCGGCACAAACTAAAACCTCAACCGTTTTCCTTTTCATGGAAGCTCTTCTTTTATCTATAACTCTACCTCCGGTACTGAAAGTAGATTCCGAGGCAACCGTTGTGATTGGGATGGACAAAATATCCTTTGCCATCTTGGATAACACTTTATACTTCGCCTCATTCGCTTTCCACCAAGTAAGGGCATCAAATTTACAAACATTTGGATAAACTTCTTCATCATAATACAGATCAAGATCTGATTTTTGCTTCCCCTTTGATTTTGTTTTTGTCAAAAACTCATAAAACTTCCTTTTACGAATTGTGTCAGGGGGAGGTAGCTTGCAAGATGCACTATCACTAGGGGGAGGTTTCTCATCGCCATATACCGTAGCATACTGCTTATATAGTTCCTTGAATTTACCAAAAACATAAGATGCTTTTCCCTCATGAATAGGAATATGATCATTAACAGTGTCTACATCCTCATCATCATCATCATCATCATCCTTGTCTACATCATCCTTCTGATTAGGGTACATTGATTCAAAAGCAAACTTGATCAACACCTTCTTATATCTTGGATCAAGAATTGAGCCAAAGCAAAGCAAAAGATCACACTTTTCCCAGTACTTATCATACTTCAAAGCCATTTTTTCATCCATTTCCTGCATATGTTTCTTCTTAGAGGGATCTAACTGTTCATTGATCAACTCCTTAATTCTAGATAACTCTAAAAGAAACAGATTCACCGTTGGATAATTGCTTCCAGAAATTAGGTTAGTAACATCCAAAAACACTTGAAGAAAGTCACACACCTCACTAACCTCATACCACTGACTCTCGGAAGGGCAATAATTGTTTGCAAAATTTTCACTCATCCTCCCCAAACTTAGTAAAACACTGTCTATACTTATAAGCAATAGACAACATCACATAAGTGGAATTCCACCTAGTGTTATTGTCTAATACCAGCTTATTTGAGGGCAATTTCAAGTTCATCCTATGCTCATTGAAGGAGATAAGTCTACTTTCCGAACCAAACAAATACTTGACTCCATCTCTAACTTTTTCAATAACCTTCCCAATTTCTTTCAAACCGTCTCTAACCAATAGATTAATGATGTGTGCACAACATCTAACATGGAAAAGTTTACCATCCAAAAAAAGATTTGAAGATATCGAATCATAATCACTTTTCAGTTTAGTTATACGCACATCATTTGCAGATGCATTATCAACCGTCACGGAGGCAACTTTCTGACTAATTCCAAACAGATTACACATCCTATGTACCTCTTTAGCCAATACAACTCCATTATGAGGTGGAGGTACATTGACGAAAGAAAGTACTCTCTTTTGCAAATTCCAATTTTTATCAATGAAGTGAGCTGTAATGACCAAGTACCCTATCTTTTGAACCCCTGACGACCAACAATCAGTAGTCAAACTGACCCTATCAACTTTCTTCAAAAGACCCTTAAGCTTTTCCTTTTCTATATCATAAACTTTGAAGCATTCTTGTCTAACCATATACCTACTGATCTTCTTATAATAAGGAGTATATGATTTCAAGAATTCATTAAAAACCTTATGTTCTACAATGTTAAACGGGTATTCATATGCTAATACCATGTGTGCAGCAAGTTTCTTAGTGTTCTCGAAATTAAAGATAAAAGCAGAAACAGTACTGTCACCTTCTGAAAGACCCTTCAACTGAGTTTGAATGAGATTAGAACTAGAATTCACCTTCGGGTTCAATATTTTGGGAAAGATTTTATTCCTTGCTGGACAGGAATCCTTCAAGTGCCTCATTAAATGAGTAGTAGTCTTGCCTTTCTGAACTGATAGTAATGCATTACAATGTTTGCATTTGTTCTTTGGACCTGTAGGCTGATTCACTACCTCGAAATGATCCCATACCCTAGATCTTGTTTTTCCTGCGGTTGCATTGCCTTCAATTTCATCATTGTCTTTACCAACTTCCTCATTCTCAGTCCCCTCTTTTTCAGATGGTTCAACTTCATCTAAATCCTCCTCTTCCCCCATTATTTCAATATCATTATTAATAGGGGTATCTGAAGAATCAACAAAAGAATTAGTCATTATTCTCACTCTCTGTTTTTAAAAATCAAATATGACTCTATGCACTAAACACGTACTCTAGTCTCTGGTAAAAAAAAATACTCTCTGTTAAAAAAAAAAACTCTCTATTCCAAATATATATATATATATATATATATATATATATATATATATATATATATATATATATATATATATATGATGGAGGTCAAGTTAAATTATTAACTCGATGCCTACTAACACACTAGCAAGAGAACTAGGTTCAATTGTAGTATAGTCGAGATAGAGTCGATGTCGATCCCACAGAGACTCGGCACAAATAAAACACAACTTTATCCTATTAGAACTAAGTTGAAAGGCGGTCTACGACCAACTAAATGCAGAAAATAAAATAGTGACAACCACAAGACACAAAAGACGACTAAGGCAAACTAAAAAAAACACGGATAATACGATTGATATTATCTAAACAAATAGTATTGATTACGCTAGTAGATTATAACTCCCCCATGTGAATTAGGATGATAACGAGACAAAACAAACGTTAAAGATTAATTATTATGACTACGGGAGTCATCCCCTAAGGTAGATTTAGCTCCGGTTGGGCCATCTAAATCATCGTGCCTCCATTACGTGACTTCGCTTTTTAATGCCTCCATCTCATATAACTTCTGACACAATTACGAGACTAGGGATGCCGGTATAAACCGTAACCTCATCTAAGCAACATTCCTAGGGTAAGGCGTACTTCTTAGATGCCGATTCAATCTATATCCTAAGTAACAATCACTTTTTGGGTTTCATGTTAAATTATGATGACGAATAACTAAGTTGATCAGGTTTAATTACTCGTTTTAATTCCAAATCAGAGAATCTGACGTAGTCGAAGCCGATCATAATATTGCCCTACACATTACCACACTCGGTCGACCGAACGAGAGCACTCGGGCGACCGAGTGACACGTCTAGGTCGACCGAACACAGTTCTGTGTCGGAACAAATCATGATTACTTCTTAACGTTTCTAACCTAAACACATGGGTTCGTAAATTAATTTACATCACGCAATCAATACAGATAAAATTACTCCATAATAAAATACAACAGATCTACGAATAAAGATTGCATAATTGAATAGTCATACCCTCGAAGACGAGAGTGACTCCCACTCTTTAATGCGCTCCCTAATCGGAGAATCCGACGAATCCACAATGAACGAACATAAAGAAAATAAAACTTAAAAGCTAAAATTGTATGAATTGTTTTGTGTTGTAGTGGTGTGTGTTCTCAACATCGTGGCTGCTGTTTATATAGGAGTTGTAGCCGACATAGGGAGAATCCAGAAGATTGACATGCGTTTATCACATTAGGCTCGGGTGACCGAACCTACACGCTCGGTCGACCGAATGGCATGGCTCGGTCGACCGAGCCTCCTTCTTTACGCGTCTTCAATTTTTGCTTCGTCTGACTTGTTCCCCACTCCATGCTTTTGAATTGATCTGATTTATCTTTTCTTCAATGCTCCGATTTTCTTCTCTTTTATCTTGAGACTTCTCGATTGCGTGATAATTATCTTCCCGATTTATCATGATCTGCAAAATCAGCATTTATCACACAATTAATTGCTCTTTTATAATAAAAACAGCTAAATACCAATTATCACATTAATAATCACTTAT